>JAJJMC010000728.1:2940077-2963160 GCA_023531435.1 Papaver californicum | reverse complement strand
GATCCAGCTCAGCCCGATCCAAGGGTGCCCCAATCCAAAGTGTGGGTTCCTTGATCCATTTTCCCGGGTGCCTTGAACACTTTTTAATCCAATTTTTCCACAAATCTTTATTCTTCTAATGTACCTACAAAAGCATAAAAACACGTAATAGACACAAAATCGAATACTAACTCACTAGAAATTAAGGTGCAATTTAGATACTAAAATGTGTCTATCAAATACCAAACTTCAGAATTTTGCAAAGAATTTCAAGGCAGGTACTCATCCCTGTCCCTCTCCCCATATATATATATAATATCTGTATTTAATCTACATTGATTGGACAGCTCTTAGATGGATTGTCCACTAGTATAAAGCGTTATTGTCCCCAGAATACCACTGGTATTGGTTACAATTTCTTTCCAGATGTTCTCTGACTATACAGAATACACATCCATATTCTTGTTCCTGAATGGATACCCTAGCTCCTAGATGGATAACCTACTGGTATAGAATAACTTTGTCCTCGGAATCACATGGGTGATTTATGCGGCTCCTCTTATATATTCTCTGACAATACAAAATATTTAGAACATACTCTTGAGTCATTCTTTTCCTTGACCTTGTTCTTAAATAACAAATCTCATAGATAGATTGTCTACTAGTATAAAACAACTCGAACTTAGATCTTAGATGAATTGTCCACTAGTATAGAGCAACTCGAACTTGTTCCAGGTTCAACGATTCTGCAACTAAATCCCTTGAACACGTTCCATATATACATATAAATATTAAGACTCATACTGGGTAATATTGATTCATTACTGTATTCACAGTATCTATATAGACCTTCAGTACTTGAAGTCTATTTATCAATAATGCAATATTGAACTCATCCATGCTCACTCTCATCTAGGTTGCATGGACCTATAACTCTATATCCATTAAGGTTATGATCGAGTAACATGAAGGCACTACAGTCTATACAGTGTCGTGTATATGAGGTCTCTAATATTTGAAGACTATACATCAATCATACATTTATTCCTCGAATAATTTTTTAAATTTTTCTGTGATTACTCTCAACTGAGTCACATGGATCTATCGTAATGTTTTCTTATGTGGTCATCTGTTGTGATCATGTATGCCCAAGCCAGCATCAAACATATATCTGAGAAGCAAAGCTAAGCAGTTATCCTTCTATTAGACTGTCACCATCTAGTGCTTACTACGCAACGTTACTCGTTCCGCGCTAAGTAGGGTACTTAATATAAATGGTGGGTTTTTCCAAATGTAAAATAGTAAAATTAAGTCTCAGACCCGGTTTGAGAAATAATAAACCTCACAATTTCGCAAAAGAATTTTAGGGCAGGTGTTCATCCCTGTCCTCTCTCTGTAATTATGGCCAGGTACATATATGATCAAAATTACTGAATGAACTAACATTCATTACTGTACAAAATCATCAAAGTAACACTGGTGCTTACTACGACATTCCTAGAATTTCTATGATTTTTACATAAAATCTCAAGCTCGGATTGCCCACTAATATAGAGCAATTTGATTATCATTTGGTGCTATATTCCGCAACTGGATTCCCAAAATAAACTAATGTCAATATCCACGCTCAACTGAACAATATTGACTCACTAAAGTACCTATATAGCTTTTATATAAAAGTATGTAACAAGTTACATACAAGTTTACTTGATTAAAGTACCACAACTGTACTTAGATACCAAGTCAAAATTGTGTTAAACACAATTTCATAGCTACTACCATCTAAATCTATCCCTAGTCATGTTAATCCTTGCTTAAGGAGGCAACTAGTGTGTATGGCGTAAAAAGAATTCAATTTAAGGGTTTGGAAACACTAAAAAATAAGTTCGCAATACTTATAAGCGTCTCATACGGTCAATGAACACTTTCCAACCCTAATTGACAAAGGAAACGACAGATCAAAACTGGATTTGAAATGCTTATAAAAGTTGCAAATGTTTTAGCCATGATCCTTGTCCGTCTTAACTTACAAATGTTTTAGCCACGATCCTTGTGCGTCTTAGCTTAAGATACGGACCTTGCCCGTCTTAGCTTCAGATACGGACCTTGTCCGCCTTAGTCATGATATGGACCTTGTCCGTCTTAATCTAAGCAACATTGCTTGTCCGGATTAGGGATTAAACACGAAGCATGTCCGTCTTACCCTTGGCTCCTAAGCTAATCCGACTTAGGTTTATCTTTTAAGCTAATCCATCTTAGGCATATCTCCTAATGCTTATCCCTATTAGCATTAATTCCTAATGCTCCTTCACCTTAGCATTAGCTCCTAATACTTGTCTGCCTAAGCTTGTTTCACATATATAAGTTCCAAAATCCTAACTTGCTTATCAAAGGTCATACTAAGCCTCACTCATATATAGATACGTTTATGCTCGGTATGCTACACTTATTTCTTGAAAAACAATCATGTCAATGCAAATTGACATAATTGAATACACAACGGTTCCTCATGAATAAAATAAAATAAATAAATACATATTTCATTTTAAGTTTGGTCTGCTAGACTCATCATGCCAGTCAAGCTAGACAAGTCTTTAGTCAAAAGACTAATTAAACAAGTCTCATTCGATTTAACACTAATAATGCTTAAATGCTATAAAATTACACGAGACATCAAAGATGTCACAAATGGGAGATATTCACTAGGGTATTGGTCTGGTGGTCTACGACATGTGGTGCAAAAGTGCATCCACAGAAGAGAAAACTATGGAAAGTTCGATCAGCATTTGAGGAGAGGAGTGGTGGGATGAGCAACCGTCAACCTTAATTAATGTGGGAACAATTACTAACACTTCCTCTACCTTCTCCACTACTCAACCATCGACACTTTCTTCGAGAGAGGAGGTCATATTAACGGTTACATTTGTTATGATATAAATAGATTCCTCAATCTATTGAACATAAGGCAAACATACAAGTCTAACAGAACAACGTAAGTCGAACAACTCAATCACTTAATCTTCTCACATACAGAGAATTGTTCATATCTATTCACACCTATTATATCCTACATAGTCTGATACTATGACCTCAATCTTTCTCTCGCTTCCCTCTCTAAGACCAACCCTTCTCCTTCTCCTTTGTAACTGAAGCAAGACTGGAACGACTACTGTTTGGTTTAGGCCAGGATTGTATAGATTGATCTCCCGAATATAAATAAAGTACTTCAATTGTACAAATATTTAAGGATTAGACGAATTATCACATGCTCACCCTATATTTCTTAAATTAGCCTCTTAATTCGTTTTCCCCACAAACAGTTGGTACATTGCTTAGCCAAATGGCACTTGTCATACACCATGCTTACTCATCTCCATGCAAAGGTGATCTTGTCTCCCTTTATCTTTTCCATGATCAGTGTATTTCTTTTTATTGTTTGTAGAACAACCTTTTGAAACAAACATATCTCCATCAGCTTCGTTCACAAGGTTTTCACAGTCCATCTTCCTGAATTACTCACTACTCAATATTGTAGTAACTTCTTCGTATATCATCTTTGACTTGTCGTGAACCAATGCTTTAATCACGGGCCCATACCTGTTAGGAAGAGAATTCACCAGATACAATGTCTGCTCCTCATCTTCAACGATCTCGTCATAGTTAATCAAGTCAGTAAGAGGTTTATTAAACGAATTGCACCCTTCTTCATATTACAGCGATACAAAATTCTTTTAATATATATCTTATTGGCCATGTACTGCACTTTTTTCTATCATTTCCCGAAGTTCCTCAGTTGAAGTCTCGTGCTGATAATTAACTATTACCATCGTTCCTAAACACCCACGAATAGAACCAAGACATAATTTATTTGGTTTGTTCCACTGTTTTTCAGACAAATCATCCGGTCGATCTTCTAAAGATTCATCTAGGTCAAGATCAACAAACACATCCATTACATATGTTCTCCATAAACCAAAATAATTGGTTCCGGTCAATTTTTCAACCTTTAGTTGCCATCCATGGGAGTGAAGTATTTCTTCTTTAGTTTCTTAACATTTATATCTCAACGTTGATAGTTCCAGTGTATCCTATGATTGTTGCGAATTAACCATTCTTCACGAACAATCGAGTAAAGATTCAAAAAAGGAAACTAACTTTTGATATCATAATTACCTCATGCAACTTCAGAAAAAACACCTTCGCTGCAATATTCACGGATACCCAAAATTCCAAAAACGTAACCTGAGCTCTTAATGCCAATTGTCACGCTAAAACCCACGAAAATAACTTACCCAAAAATTACAGTGAAAGTGTTAGAAATTAAGATGAAAATGTCGTGAGCACTAATATTTTGAAACACACACCTTTGGTCTGATATATATGAGGGGAGGTGAGGTTTATACGCAAAGATTAAAAACATACAAATCCTTTGTGTCATGTTAGCCATCGATGCTAGTGCTGCTACTAACAGATTTACAAAGCTAGTCGGCGTGAATAAATAATACGTTTTAAAATGTTTCCCTTGTCACCGACGCAATAAAATATGATGGTAGAGAATATTTTAGAAAGAACAACATTTTATCCTCCTTCTATGTAATATTTTCATGATGTTTCGTACGGTTTTAAGAAAGAAAATACTAAACGAAGATAGGAAATTTATTAATTTGAAAGCCCTTGTACCAAATCTTAGAATTATACATTTAGGCATCTAGGATCAACTCGGAAAATGTGTTCTTTTTCTACTTGTGCTCTTTTCTTATCCAATTAACTTTACTAATGAATTTATTTAAAAATAAATAAATACATAAGGTAAGATTCTTTCTTATTTCTCCGAGCAGTCAGTAATAATTATTTTTAAATCTTAGCAAGTAATGGGGGAGAGTAACAGTATAATAAGAGTGTCATTACAACATAAGTAAAAGCAGTCAATCCATCAACAAGTATATCTAAGAAGATGAACGTCTTTACCGACCATCTTCATCAAGTGTATCTTTCTGTTTTGTCACATAATATCAATTTGTAAAGAAATTTTTTCCATAAAATTGTCTCAGAGGGTAAGTACATGTACAAGTCTTCATTTTTATTTTTCATCATTTAATATTGCAGGCACATAGGCACATTGGCCTTAGGTTGTACGGGCTAAGGCATTAAGTTAGTTTTCCTAATATAGTTAGGACTTCTATTTTGTTGTAAGTCAGGGTTATCCTGTATATATAAATACCCTTATTGTAATCTTGTAGAAGCAGAAATAAGAAGATATCTTTTCACAAAACTCTTTATGGTATCAAAGCAAAAACCCTAGAGTTGGACGTTTGGTTCTTGAGAAGTTTCGTGATTGGTTAAGGTTGAACTGAATCAAGACATGATTGGTTTGGATTCAGTTGAACAGGTTGTGAAGCTTCAGGACATGAAGCTATCATTACAGGAAGAAGATGACGTTGCTTAAGGACGTTAATTGTTGCCCAGGCTGTCTTTTGGTTTTTCTAATTCAGCTATCAGGTTTCGAAGCTTCAGGTTGGTTAGAAGGTGGTCCCGTGAGTCAGTTTACAGGAGAAGCAGGTTGCTTTGGTGAGTTGCAGAACAATCATTGGTGGTTTCTGTCAAGGTTGTCGTTTCGGTCAAGGTTGTCGTTTCTGTCAAGGTTGTCGTAACTGTCCAGGTTGTTCAGGAGTTTTTTACATTCAGAACGTGGGTTCTGTCCACGTGATTTTTCAGGAGCTTTTGCAGAGCTTTGATTACCGTATTTAGTGGTTCAGGTCCACATAACAGGAAGAAGTTGAGGTATTCAGCTGGTTAGGATTTGGTGATTGGTTAGGTATTCAGGATCAAGTTGAGGTATTCAGTTGGTGAGAATCAGGACGTGAAGGCTCAGGTCTGTTCAGGACGTTAGTTAGTTGGGCTTGATTTGTTTGTTCAGAAAAAATCAAACGTCAAATAAGAAATTCAGGTTCAGGACGTAAACATTTGATTGTTTTCAATTGAATACAGAAGATTTCAATTAAACAGTTGATTGTTCAGGACGTCAAATGAGTTGGTTTCACGGCATCCAATTTAATACAGAAGATTTCGTGATTACATGTTGATTACAGGTTGTTACATGTTGATTACAGGAATGGCGAAGAACCAAACTTCTATATTTGGTATAGAAAAAGACAGGGTAAATTGTCCATTTTATTTCAAAACTGGTGCTTGTAGACATGGTGATCGTTGTTCAAGACTTCATACTAGACCTTCAATTAGCCCTACTATTCTTCTCTCTAATATGTATCAGAGGCCTGATATGATCACTCAGGATCCTCGTCATATTCAACAACATTTTGATGATTTCTGTGAAGATATATTCGAGAAGCTGAGTAAGCATGGAGAGATTGAAAGTCTTAATATTTGTGATAACTTGGATGATCATATGGTGGGGAATGTTTATGTTCAATTTCTAAAGGAAGAACGTGCTGCTAATGCACTTAAGAATTTGACAGGAAGGTTTTATGCAGGGCGTCCTATTATTGTTGATTTCTCGCATGTGATGGATTTTCGTGAAGCTACCTGCAGACAATATGAAAAGAATACCTGTCATCGAGGTGGTTATTGTAACTTTATGCATCTGAAAAGGATAAGAAGGGAATTGAGGAGTGATGGAGTTAGGGAAGGTAGTGCAGAGAGAAGGTCCAAAATTGGTAACGTGTATATTCAGTTTAAAAAGGAAGAACAGTCAGATTCTGGAAACAAGGGTGAAAACACTGACTGGATAGTTGACTCTGGTGCATCGCATCATATGACAGGGTTTTTGCAACTAATGACTAACGTGCGAGACATCGAGGCATGTCCGGTTGGGTTCCCAAATGGGGATACTACGATGGGTACCAAAGAAGGAACTGTAAACCTTGGAAGGGGTCTTACATTGACTAATGTTTTGTTTGTTCCCAAGTTAAATTGCAAATTACTTTCTGTAGGCAAGCTTCTTACTACTAAGAAATATTTTGTCACTCTAACTGATAAGCTATGTGTTATACACGATTGCATCTCGAGGACTTTGATTGGAGTGGGTGAATATCGGAATGGGATCTATATGTTGCGGGGTGTGACAGCGGTGCAGATACACAAGGTGCAGCAGAAGGAGAGTGTAGAGATGTGGCATCGGCGCTTAGGTCATCCCTCGTATGGAGTAATAGGAACTTTGTTGAAGTCATATGTTAGTTGGGATAGCAAAAAGCCTTGTAAGATTTGTCTTCGGGCCAAACAGACTAGGGATACTTTTCCTCTAAGTTCCAATAAGGCTAGTGTGATTTTTTATTTGATACATTGTGATCTATGGGGTCCATATCGTGTGCCATCATCTTGTGGTGCATCGTATTTCTTAACCATTTTTGATGATTACTCTAGAGCTGTGTGGATTTATTTGCTTGCTGAGAAGTATGAAGTTGCAGGAGCATTAAAAGATTTTTGTTCAATGGTTGAACGTCAGTTTAATACGCATATTAGAACTTCGCGTAGTGATAATGGAACCGAGTTTACAGGTTTGAAACCTTACTTTCATGAAAATGGTATAGTGTTTCAGACTTCATGTATAGGTACACCTCAGCAGAATGGGCGTGTAGAACGAAAGCATCGGCATATATTGAATGTTGCACGAGCCTTGCGGTTCCAAGCAAACTAGCCACTTCGATTCTGGGGAGAGTGTGTGTTGGCTGCAGGATATTTGATTAATCGAACACCCTCATCATTATTAGGGGGGAAAGACTCCGTATGAATTCTTGCTAAATCGGAGTCCCAGTTTGGATGAGATTCGTGTCTTTGGATGTTTATGTTTTCCTCGGGTCAAAGAAAATGATAAATTCGCTCCTCGAAGTAGAAAGTGTATCTTCGTTGGATATCCGTTTGGTAAAAAAGGTTGGAGGTTATATGATCTCGACAAGAATATTTTTTTTGTGTCTCTTGATGTAGTTTTTAGTGAGGGGGAGTTTCCGTTGGCGAATCCGACTTGAAATCAGTTCAGCGTGGTGAACCTGACCTGAATTTGAAATCAGTTCAGCGTGGCGAGCCTGACGCCTAGATTGGTGAGTTAAACACTGACAACAGCAGGTCACAGGTTCAACGACGTCAACAGACAGGGATCCACCGGCAGACAGCACAGAACAACAGTCAGAGATTAACTGCTTCTGACACCAACAGTTTCAGAGACAGCATGATTACTTCCGGGAGAGAGAGCAGTTTTTTGTATGCCAGTGAACCATGCTCTGGAATTTCGTCTGATGATGTTGAGACAACAGACATGAACATGCACAGAGACAGCATGATTACGGCAGACGTGAACATGTTGAGATAGCACCTGAACGTGTATTTTTGTGTGACCGTGAATTAAATTCAGAACACGTTGAGACAGCAGAGCATGAACGTGACAGAGGACGTGTTGAGACAGCACCTGAACGTGACGTCCAATCCCCTAATTCAACAGAGATATCTCCTGGCGTAGTCGGCAGGATCCGTCGTAATTCAACATCTGACATTCGTGATTCTGTACAAAATTTAGGTGCAACAACAGGGGGAGAATTGGGAGCTCATGTTGGGTCTTCTGAAACAGACACTTCGACTATTTCCGATATGGATCAACGGTCTTCGCGTATTCGACGTCCACCATTTCATTTGAATGATTATGTTTGTCACACCGCTCGTTGTTACACTACGCCGTGTCATGATCCTATTTCACCTTCACTCACTCCTCCAAAGTCCTCAGGTACTCCGTATCCCTTACCTTATTATGTTAGTTGTGATAAATTTTCTTTGCCGCACAGACGTTTTTTGGCTGCTATTACTGCAGAAACGGAACCAACTAGATTTTCTGAGGCCATTAAGGATCCAAAACGGCGGACAGGTATGCAAGAAGAAATACTTTCTTTGGAATCTAATGGGACATGGAGCGTAGAGACTTTGCCTCCAGGAAAGAAGGCAATTGGATGTAAATGGGTTTATAAAATCAAATATAATTCGGATGGTTCTATTGAAAGATACAAGGTTCGGTTAGTTGTTTTGGGAAATAATCAAAAGGAAGGGATTGACTATAATGAGATGTTTGCTCCGGTTGCTGAAATGGTGACAGTTCGACTACTTTTGGCACTTGTTGCAGCTAAACAGTGGGAATTTCATCAAATGGATGTGCGCAATGCCTTTCTTCATGGTGATCTTGCTGAAGAAGTTTACATGCGTCCTCCACCAGATTACTCAGGTGCTTCTCCTGGTATGGTATGTCGTCTATGTAAGTCTCTGTACGGTCTTCGTCAAGCACCTAGGAATTGGTTTGCAAAGCTTTGCTCTGCCTTGCTTGTGTATGGGTTTACTCAGTCCTATTCCGATTACTCGCTTTTCACGTACAAGCAACATGATATTTTTCTAGATGTCCTGGTTTATGTCGATGATTTGATTATCGCTGGGACTCACTCTAGTAAGATTTCTTCTTTTAAAAATTATTTGCACACTTGTTTTCACATGAAGGATCTTGGAAAATTGAGGTATTTTCTGGGATTAGAGGTGGCGCATGGCTCACAAGGGATTTTATTATCTCAGCGCAAATATATTCTTGATATTATTAGTGAGACCGGTTCATGAGGAGCCAAACCATCTCTCTTTCCTTTAGAACAGAATCATGGTTTGGCAGTTGATGATAGTGTGCTTATGAATGATCCTGAACAGTATAGACGATTGATTGGGCGTCTTATTTACCTAACTATTACACGACCCGAACTTTGTTACTCGGTTCATATTTTGGCTCAGTTTATGCAGTTCCCTCGAGTTCGTCACTGGGAAGCTGCGTTACGTGTTGTTAGTTATATGACAACCTGGACAGGGTATTTTACTTCGTTCAGATTCTAATATGCGTGTGACAGGTTTCTGTGATTCTGATTGGGCGAGTTGTCCTTTAACTCGTCGGTCACTTACTGGTTATTTTATACTTTTTGGTTCTTCGCCAGTCTCGTGGAAAACTAAGAAACAATTGAATGTCTCTCGTTCGTCTACGGAAGTCGAGTATTGATCCATGGCTACAACAACTTCTGAACTCAAATGGTTAAAGGGATTGTTACGATCTTTCGGTATTTCTCATTCTTCTCCCATGCGACTTTATTGTGACAGTCAGGCTGCGCTTCATATTGCTGCAAATCCGGTTTTTCATGAACGTACTAAGCACGTAGAAGTGGATTGTCATTTTATTCGGGATGCTATTTCTGACGGTCTTATTTCTACACATTATATTTGTACAACAGAGCCGTTAGCTGATATCTTTACCAAGGCTCTTGGACGGAAACAATTTGATTATCTTCTTAGCAAGTTGGGTGTTTGTAATCTGCACACTCCAACTTGAGGGGGAGTATTGCGGGAACATCGGCACATCGGCCCTAGGTTGTACGGGCTAAGGCATTAAGTTAGTTTTCCTAATACAATTATGACTTCTATTTTGTTGTAAGTCAGGGTTATCATGTATATATAAATACCCTATTGTAATCTTGTAGAAGCAGAAATAAGAAGATATCTTTTCACAAAACTCTTTATTTAAAGATATTTGATAATTTACAACATTTATTGATACCATACAAATAGACCCAAAAAACCTGGAAGTTTACTTGCTACTTCACGCTAAAGCAGTTCAACCTGGAAGTTTACTTGCTACTTCACGCTAAAGCAGTTCAAATGCTAGAATAGGATACCACAAACAATAGTGCCAAATCCTAATTGGATAACTTTCATAGGGATTTCCTCCAAAGTAAAGATTATGCAAAGTTTCATGTTTGATGTTCATTGAATAAGTTCTAAAAGAAGTTTCAGAATAAGATTCTTGCAGATAATCAGTCATAGTAGATTGTAGATTTACATTGTAGATTGTCAATCTTGAAATGTAGCACTATTACACTCATATCTTGGGCAACCTAACTGTTCTGGAAATCACTTTAGTCTCCACCACACATTAGGGACACAATATACTGAAAAGAGTGAAGAATTTAATACTGAATCCCTCTACAAATGTTTAGGAGGGTAGGAACCACCTGACACGGGACTCAGGATCATCTCAAAAGGGTTACAGATTATTTATTTGTCTACAAATATGCTCATAATATGCTTCCTACTGCTGCAAAAAACACTGAGAATATGTGCAAATTCTGCAATCAGCATATTGAGACTTTGGACCATCTTTTTATTTCCTGCAATTTTGCTCCTAATGTCTAGTTTGTTTTTGAAGCCAACCTGTACCTTCAGATGTCTATCCTAACTCAGCATGACAATGGATTAAGAACACTATATAACTGCTAGACGACTGTATTAGCCTGCAAACACAGAACATAGGCAACTACCCCTCCATCAATCATTCATACATGGACCTAAAAGACGGATAAAACCACCTCATGAGACTGTAGTAATCAATTTTGCAGGAGTGCTTCATATGAACACTGACAGAGGGGTACTTTAGGTCTCATTCCAAAGGACTCTTCTGACTATTTCAGAGAAGCCAAGCTTATGTTTTGCGCACAGCTCATCAGGCAGCATTGCTCCTTTAACTTGCACTTCGGCCACCAAGTTTTATTCAAGTAGGAGGCTTTAAGTTTTACCCCAATCTTTGAGAGTAAACACTTGAAAATGAAGGGGCTTATCCAATGTTGCTCCCTTAATTCAGTTTATGTAAACCCTATGGGTATCTATCCACCCATCTTTCATGATTGTCTATGGTATATTAATTTCTATGACACAACATAGCACCAGGTTACAAGCTAAGCTAGTTTTATAAAGGATTCAGATATTTAGACATTTTGAAAATGTTAGGAGGTAGGAGACATTACAAATAGAATGGGTTACACCCAAAATTTACAATTATCAAGATGGATTAATAGGAATAACAGTATCTGGATAATCTGTTCTCTCCCCAGCAAGTGAGTAGTAGGCAAGAAGCTGGGGAGGATGCTTGATAACCGTGTCTTCTCCTTCCTCATTTGTTACAACATCCTGTCTTGGTGGGCTGTACTCAATGTTCCAGAATGGGCGAACCATGGTTAATAGGTCACTAGGTCTACCAGATGTTTTATAACCTTGCCACCATATTAACCTAAGAGAAGGCAGTTGCGTTGTAGCGAGAGATACTGCACGTTCGCTGAAGTAGCCACACCTCATTTCAAGCTTTTGTAATTTAGGGCAACCTTTTGCAAACTCCAATAGTCCAGTATCAGACTGTCCAACGTTACCTAGCATGAACGACCTCACATTGTGGCCGTACTGCCCAATATAACCAAGTCCTACATCTGTCATGCCTCCAGTACACAGATAGAGAGAAAGCCTTATTATCTTTGAGCAACCCTTTAACAGAGCTCGAATTCCATTGTCAAGAGGCAACTCTGTCACCATCTTTCCGCGATCATGCAAGATTAATCGAAAATCACACAGATTTTTCCAATACATACCCATCAACTCCAGAGGCTCATTGGTGATATCAGATACATAGACAGTCAAGTGTTCCAGTTCAACGCATCCCTGTGCCAAAGCACACAGCCCTCTATGTGTAACTACACCTTGTCCCTCCTCTATGCCTTGTTCATCATCTGCACCCAGCTCAATTCTAAGCTTTTTCAATCTCTTACAATTCTGGGAAAGAAGTTCTAATCCTTGATCTCCAATCAAATTCCTAGTCTACATTCAGTTAAAGGTAAGAATAAGAAATCCAACATTCCAATCAAGTTTTAAAAAGGAAAGGTACACTAATAACAGCAATGACAAAAAACAAAGAGATATCTACCTCAAGAACTTCTAAATTTGGGCATCGCTGAATCAACTGACAATGGTCCTCCGTGTCAAATAAAACATAAAGGAGATCCAGCTTCTTGAGTTGAGATGCAAATGGGAAAAATATAGGCAATTCATCCTTCTCCGTGTAGCTAATAGCCACACTGCGTAATGTTCGTGGAAATGAAATTACTGAATATTTATCTGGTTCCTCACTGAAAGAACCCCCACCAAACTCTTCCAATGTTTTCGCAGCTTGAAAAAACCCAGCTAAATCAAGGATTTCAGAATCACCAATTTTCACAGAGACTAAAGATTTGCAGTTTCTGGCTATCAGCTCAAGGTCTTGGGTACTGATTTTCCCAATATCTGTTGAATAGAAATTCAAAGTTTCAAGTACCGTGTTATTCAAAGCAAGCTCGTGCAGCCATTCACCATCTTTTTCCTCTATAATGCTGTCTTCAAAAACCAAGGTTCTCAAACATCTGCAGAAGCAAACAAGCAATAAGATAACAAACACAGTAAAAGGGTATACATTTAATTGATTAATCACGGGGACTACACAAGTTCTCACACCCAATGGTTTTTCAAGTTATTAATTTGCATTGCATGTTACCTCAGCCTCATCCACAATCAAGAAACTCGAAGAAAAAAAACATATACAAGCCTCAAAAATAAGAAGAAGTCATCAAGTAGCAGCAAGTGCAAAGAAACATATCCTCAGTCATGCTTAAGTTATGAGTAGCACCAACACCACATGATTTCTCCAATATCGTCATCATTATTACACTCTGGGTTACTAGAAATAGTCATACATACTATTTGAGTTCTTTATTAATCTTTCAACAAGCATCAAACTTCCAAAGAAGTAACTGTGACTTTCTTATACACACAAAACCAAAGCAAGCTTTACCAGCATAATAAACTACAATCAATTCAAATACAACCTTAACACATAAAACTCACGAAACTAATTCAATAGTTACCTGCAAGAACGTGTAACAAGCTTAAGTCCATCGGTCGAAAAACCAGAACACATATCCAGTCTAAGAACTTGTAGTAACTGACTATGAGATCCAACCAATACTTGAAGATCAGCATCATAAACAATCATTCTTCTGAGATGAAGCGATTTTAAACAATTAAAACTTTTAGATATTTCTTTAATCCATGGATCTAAATAACCACCCCAATTCCCAGGAATCAAATTAAATCTAGCAGCTCTAGGTTTTCCTTTCAATTTCAATGACTCTAATCTTGGGAACCTTTGACTTAAACGATATGGATTGATTGTATAACAAAAATTAATAGTGACATGTTTTCTTGTTATTGAATCAATTTCATACCATTTACGACATACCATAGATATTGAACTTCTATCATATGAATCATTTATATACGCCATAATACACTCTAGTGCTAGATCTGGTATATCATTAATTCTTGATTTTTTTGAACTTTCTTCCATTTTTCAATACTCAAATTCAACTAAATCTGATCAAAAAAAAACAAACAATCAAATCTCTAAAACTCCAAAAAAAAGAAGAAGATGATGAAGAAAAGGTATTAAACTTTACTAAACTGAAAAGAGTGAGTAGAATGATTAAGATTTTAATCTAACTAATTAATTAAAGTACTAAAGATGACTATACTTAGATCTGATGAGAAATTTATGAAAAAGGAAAAATGATTTTTTTGTTTTTTTGTTTCAGACAAAATCTAATCTACGTACGGTGTGAGATAATAGTAATACTGATACAGTTTATATTCGTTTTCAGGTTCTATTTGGTTGATAGTCTGTATTAGTTGGAATTCTGGAGCGATAATATTTTTGATTTAAACTTGGAAGTTATTTTAATCGCCTTAGAGCAACTCCAACGTACGACCAGACTAAAACCAAATCATATATTTGGTCTTTGGTCGTCAAATTTAAGACATAACGGGCGAGTTTAAATGACATTTGGTCCAGAAAAAATATTATTCGGGAATAAATTTGATCTCAAAACTGGACCAAACGTATATACACACGTACGCTCCTCTGGTGTAGCGTAAACAATAAAACGTTATGTTAAGAAGACGTTCGAACCCAGACGTTCTCGTAAGATAGCGTTCTCAAACACGGACGCAGGAGTTGAGCGACGCCTGATGAAACGGCCACATAAGAATGCGTCTGATGTAACGCTACACTAACACAACGCTCATTGGAGAAGCGCAACCCAAATGTACGCCTAGTTCAAACGTTCCACTGCAATAGCGCCTGTATATTAGGCGTCCTATTAACAAGACGCCATACAGCACACGCTCCCTTAACAGAGCGTCGGCGAAGCATACGTCTTTCTAAGACGACGCCTATAGTTCAGACGTTATCATACACTTGCGTCGGTGAACCAGACGTCCATTTAAAGGAACGTACATAACAAGGGAACCAGGCATTGCTAAAAAATGTTGCTATAAACGTTATCCTAGCATTTGCTAAGCGTTGTCCTAGCATTTGCTAAACGTTTAGGCCAACATTTGGGAACGTTCCATTACTTGAACGCAAATGCAAATGCTAGGATAACGTTCCATTACTTGTTCACTTAGCTAATGAACGCAAATGCAAATGCTGAGTAATGCAAACGTTTATCCTAACAGCTAAGTAATGCAAATGTTCACTTAGCTGGACGTTCCATTACTTGAACGCTTAGCTAACATTTGGGAACGTTCCTAACAGGTTAAACACGAGAAGTAGGCCAATATTTGGGAACGTTTAGGCCCAACGTTCATGTAAGAGAACGTTTAGGCGAAGTTCAGTACGAGCAAATTCCAGGTTTCCTAACGTTCATGTAAGGGAACGTTTCATATATGGACGTTCTTATAAGGGAGCGTTTGTGATTTCGGCGTTTGACTGGGATGACGTCTGTGACTAAACGTCTACATAAGACAACGCTCAATTTTCATACGTTCCCATATGACTACGCTTGGATAAGAGACGTTACTTTGTGTTGACGCTTAAACATACGTTTGGTTAAGACAGCGTATGAGTCTGCAACGTTCAAATAAAAGTACGTCTGATTCCAGGCGTTTCTTAGTGTAGCGTCTAAAATGAAGCGTTACCCAAATCTACACCCAACACCAATGTGTTACACCAGCAAGACGTCCGTTCCATCTAACGTTCAGCTAGAATTACGCCCAATAACAAACGTCTGGTTAGAAGAGCGTATAAGCATATTTTGGTCGAAAACCGATGTGTTACGGATGGACCAAAGAGCAAACAAATTTGGGTTATACTCTTTGGTATGCTCGTGCCGTTGGAGATGCTCTTAGTAGCCGAAAGCGATTAGTTAAGAAGTTAATATCAGTTAAAGTTAGTTGACTTTAAACCTTTTAGGTTGGATCTGGTTCGTTAAAAAATAACATCTTGCTACGTGTATGGTATATGATGGTCGGTGGCAGTAAAAATATGGTTATGGTAGCGAATTTTGTTACTACATCGAAGGAATGACGATGTGTTTGGCAACCATTTGTTCTAGAAGCAATTTTCACATATTTACTACATCCTCGGGCAGTTCCAAATCCCAATGGAACTTCCCAAGATGAAAAACGGGGCTAATAGGTTTTACTTTATTAATACAAGAATTTTATCTTTTTCTTTGGTGTAGCATCAACCCGATATAGTTCCAAAAGACTTCTGGTTGGTTTACTCAGCAAATCGATCCAAAAAAAAGGACTTCTTGTTTATTTGTCAAATACACATAGATAATAATGCTTGGCCACTGTTGGATATGAAGAAAAGAGAGGTTGTTTTCTAAGAAAAATAAGAAAATTAGCTAGATTAGATTAAAAGACAAATCCTGAATCAACCTCGTAGAGGTAAGGTCGTCGATTGAAAGACCATAGAAACTACCGCACGTAGGCTAGGTTCAAAATGATAACTAGAGCCGCTAACTCTATGATGAAAAGAATCATTAGCTAGGACTAAAATCCAAATATATAATACTTGTGTGCCCACTCTTACATAAGTAATCGATATTGAATTTGATTTTTCAAGAAATTGATATTCAGTTTTTCAAATCCAACTTCAGTTATGTTTTTGTTTTTTTTGGACAAAATTGGCTTTCACCATGGAAAAATTTATAGCTCTGGCATATCATAAAATAACTCCTTATCGTCTAGATTTTGATCATTTCCATCTTTTGCGCTGTCTATGGTTTTAGCTTCCTCCTCTTTTGGCTTCTCATCAACAGCAGATACTTCCTGCATAACAAAATAAATGCGCAAGTGTTTACTTTTCTGGAAATGAATGAGCACTAGCAAAGCCTTGTTTTGTTTATCTTGAATCCAAGTATTTAATACTACTTACCTTTCACTTTTTTATTTTTATATAAAAATAGGTTAAATTGAAATTGTAAAAGTATCACTTCTTCTGGGATAGAGGGAATATAACTTTTTTATGCAATTGAGTTTGAGTTACATGCCCACATACTTCACAAGTGATCTTAAGAGAATTATACTGACCTCAGATTCTTTATGATCACCGTTAACCGATATCTCAACTGCCTGTTGCTCCAACAAAGAAGAATCGGAAGTCTCCATTTGCTGTTCTTCCTCCTTCACATTGGGTTTTTGGACCCCAGCATGAATCTCTTGATCAACCTTGGATGAAGGGACTTCATTACTTGGACAATCTTCAACCCTTTCTGCAACTGAGGATACCGGCTCGGCAGATGTTGCAGTAGTCTGATCAGCCGCATTGTCGTTAGCTTCGATTGTTTCCGTTACCAAAAATTCCGGCTTTGAGGATGTCGCAACGGCCTCATCCACATTTTCCTTAGCCTCGGACACTCCAACTTCTTTGGGATTCTGCTCGCTATCCTCAGTCAATTGGCTTGGTCTTGATACATTTATTTCTACTTCAGACTGGTGTGATGAGGCTTCTTCTTTCACCAATTCATTGCTACGGCTATTCTCATTCATATTACTCTCACATGTCAGGGGTTTTTCCTCTTTGGGTATGCCATCTTTTTCACCTATCTTCGAATTCTCCATACCCTTGTCTTGAGAAAGTAATGCGTCTTCGAAAACGTCTTCAAAATGTGTCTCGATAGCCGCTGATGGACTTGAATCGAAAATAGGCTCCTGGACTTGTGTCTCATCATGTTGCTCCATGACCTTGCTTTTCACTTCAGTTTCTATTTGTGATAATGATGGCCTCGCAAAATCACTATTTCCCTCCTCCACAGACTCACCTTTAGTCACCTTGTCTTGATTTTTCGACTCCTTTTCAGCATTGGTATGTTCATGCAGACCTTTCTCATTCACTTCGGATGCTGATGACGGTGAAGACGGGCGCGACTTAGAATCCGATTCTATCTTTGAATGAGAGTCTACTCTGTTGATCTCAGCCTTACTCGAATCTACGTCTTTCTTGTCTTCTTGATCAACCTCCACTGAATCAATATCTTCAGAAGTTTGGCTTAGGTGTTCAGCAAGATCAGGAGAGTGTCCAATTTCAGAAACCAGTTTACTTTTTGGTGATAGTTCTGCTTCTTCATCTGAACCTGAATAAACAGTGTCAGTCTCATGAACACAACTCAATTTAGATTCACTTCTTTGTAATACAGGATCTCTTGTACCCTCTGGTGCCATTCTTTCTTCATTTGCAAGGAACGAAATCAAGTTAATTTCGCGCTTATCTCTTCCAGCATGTGACCCAAATGTGCTTCCTAAAGTAAAGCTTTGGTGCCTGCAGAAGGACATGTCCTTATCCAGATGAATTGGAGTAACATCTTGCTGATAATTCTCTCCATTTAGATTTGATCTTTCGTCAAACGGATCAAACGGAAGATCGAATGGATTCCGTCTAGGTAACAAAACTGAAGGAGCTGATGAAGGAACTGGTTGTGTCTCACCAGTTTCATTTGTATAATACTCGAACGGATTGTTTCTTGTCGTCACAACCGGTGGAATTTGTGTTGGAGGCTCAATGCTTTCCAAGTCTATCAAATCTCTGTCTATGTCCATGCTCAATGTTTTTCTCGCTTTTCTCTTTGCAATTAAATTCTCTAACCATTGATTCCTCTCAAGCTCAGAAGTACCAAGGTCTTTGAGATTATTCTCATCGTCTTCTGTCCACGTAACTACGGATTTAACTCTCTCATCTTCACTTTCAAGTGCTTCTTCATCTTCTACTTCTTGGTTTTCACTCCCGTCGTCTGACTCGTCCTCTTCCGATTCTAAACTACCATCGTTAGATTGGCCAGACCATTCGGAAGCAGCATCAGACTCCTCAATCGCCTCGAGACTGCTCTGAAGTGGTTTGAAGTCTAAAAGTGGGTGAAGCTCATCAAGAACCGGAATAATATCCGCAATCGAGTCCAACGGAGACGCACATTGAGCTTGGTCTGAACCAAAATCTGAAGACTCCGCATTGTCGTCGCTCCTGTGAAGGCGCGACGGATCTTTTAACCATTCCTTCAATGGATTGTTGGGCACAGGCTTCTCAACTTTAAGACCCTTCATTTTCATCTTCTTCATTTTCTTTAAAACCTTAGTGGAGCTAGAATTGGATGCACCTTCATTATGCCGATTGGCATGTTGAGTATCTCTTTTCCTAGTGAATCCCATAATATGAAATTCCCTGTCTTTCTGAATTGGTGGTTTTGGTGGATGGATTGGTTTAGGTTTTTCCTCAACCAATTCACTTCTATTACCAATTGCTGCATCTTCCTTTGTTGGTAACACACTTGCACTCTCATGCATACCCTCATTTTCAACAGCCTGTTTTTTATTATTATTATCATCTTCTAAAGAAGGTACATTGATGGTGGCACTACTCTTGGGTTCCAATTCGGGTGTTTGAGGATACCCAATATTCAAAAGTGCTCCAAGAAGAACAACAGTGCAAACAACAATAGGAGAGGAAGAAACCAAAAATCCAAATACAGAAGGAAGAAATGTATATAATAGATAAAGAATTATAACCACTAATGAAACCAAAGGATGATCACGAACTGACCGATAACAAGTTACAATCGAAAAGATTGTACATTTCCACAGACGAATTCCTAAAGGAATCATACCCATTTTGAATCCAGAAAAGAAAAGCTAATCTCTAGGAAACAATGTGAAAACTGATTACTAATTATGAAACCAACCTCTAAAAGCCAAATGCTGTATCTTTTAGAACAAAAATGAACCAGCTTTGGGACTCCATGAAATGAAAGATTGGCAATTAATTCAGATCAAATAGAGATTGACTATTCGGATCATGAAAGCAAAAAAGAAAGAATGATCAAACCTCCATGGTTTGTTTTTCTTTCTCTGAAACAAACAAATCAAATTTCCATGTTTTGGGTTTGAATTCTCATTTGTTTGGAAAGCAAACCAAACCAAAAAAAGAAAAACTGAAAAAACTAGAGGATCAAATATTGAAAATTTGATCCCTTTATTTAAGGCCTTTTCTTAGACATTTGTGTTTTGTAAGGTTTGAACAATTCTAACTATCAACTTTACAAGATAATCTAGTTGGTTGCCCGTGTTGTAGAATAATAGCCTCTTCGAACTTCCTGCATGAGATAAACCATCAAGGATTGATGTATAATATAGCTCAGAAGCGTCACTATAGCTTAAGGTCTAAGGCCCTAAGGTGCACTGCGAATTTGCTGTTCATATTAACGTTCTTTAGAAAGTTCAATCTTATGGTCATTGCACAGAGAATGAATCTGGCCATAGCAAAATTACCATCCCTTTTATTTTTCTCCGATAGCAGGTTGGCCCCTCAACTGTTGCTGAACCTAAGAACATCCGTCAGGGGGCATGGCATACATATGGTGAGCTATAACAATGGTTAAAGAGCCTAACATAGCTAAATTTAGAGATAATTGAGCATGACATGACGTTGTTAGGATCTGATAGAGCCCTTTATGGCCCTGGCCTGTAAATGGACCTTTACGAGCCTCTAAAATATCTTTCAGGCCATGACCAATCCCCCAGTTAACGCGAGTCTAGCTGACCCTTAAATTGACGGGTTTTCGGTATCTATATGAAGGGTCAAAAACTTTACTTAATTTTTTTACAGAAAAACACGGTTTTGATATCGTGAGATACACTAAATCACATAGGGCATCGGGAGGAGAAGATCCTCTTTAACGATATATTTGACGACACATTCCGTACCTTGCTAAAAAACCGATCCTTGCTTACCAACCACACATTGTCTACGAAATTACGAGACAAACAGCGGGACAAATAAAAGTGAAAACTAAAACAAGACAAAGTAACTAATAGCACTAACAACAACCTTTTCAACAATACCAGTTGAAAATGTTCTTTTAAAGAGAGTTTTTACATCACATTTACACTTTCTTTTACTTTTCTTTTGAACACTATTGCCCGTTTAGAAGGGCCAAAAAGAGGCTACACCCAAAATGACTACTATTAGTAAAGATATATTTTGTACTACTAATGGAAATATAAACCAAGGCCTATATCTGAATACATTTACTATCATCAGTTTGGATATGACATGACTCAATTAAGAACAACCCCTTGCATCATCACCATCATCCAAGAAATACGACCTTCCTCCAAATCCAGACTGAATTTCTGATTCATTGCCGCCATCGTCATGACTATTCTTAGTAAAAAGACCTGCACCAGAGACCCCATTTGGCAGTGACATCATAGGAATAGTCGCAATGCTGTTAGCAATAATAGCATTGACATCTCTATTTCCACTGTACAGACCATGACTTCCTGCAAAAGAGATACTGCTACTACATGGCTTTTCTTCAGTCAGGGTAAGAACCTGCTGCATCATCAACTGTGGGTTGTTCACCATCTGCGTTGAAGCTAGCAATAACTGCAGGGTTTCCCTTGCACCCTTCTCCACCAAAGATTCAGTTTGTGGCATCAAAGGATTAACAATGTTTTGGTGTAAAGGAGGGATGATCGTGGTTGAAATAGCTGGGCCTGCACTTACCAAGTAGCCTTGCCCGCCCGAGGAGCAAACATCAAGAACAGGAATGTGTACAATTGAGTCACAGAACAAAGGCGTAAAAGTCGGAATTTGCTGTGAGCTAGTACCTGCAATGAAAGACGAGCCTGACAAATGTACATGTACCATTGGATCTGTCTTAAAATCAGTGAAATCTAATGATGGGAAATTAGACAAATTTAGTGACGGCATAGGTTGGATCGGTGGACTCGAAGACGATCTAACAGCTGTTAGTAGTGGTGGCAGAGAAAGAGATTCAGGCAAGATCATTGGTAGATGTGGTGGTGTAACTGTATATTGCAGGGTTGGTGCGGAAGGGGGGTACCAACAGTTGTAGGGAGAGAAAAGAGTAGAACCTGGTGTGGAAACTTGAAATGAGGGAAGATTTTGAGGTGATGCAATTAAAGAAGTAAATGTTCCAAGAGATTCCAAGCTAACAGATGAGAGAGGAGCCGATGTGCCGGACTCTGTTGGTTTATTATCAGTTTGCCTTGTTGGAAGCTCTTTGATCGTGGATGTAGAAAAAAGAGGCAAGTCATCAATCCCTGGAAAGCTGCAAGAACTGTCTCCATGCAGCCTAAGGTTTTCCATAAGCTCATTTTCCAAGAGGGGAACTAATCGATTTGAAGTTCCCTGATTGAGTGAATTTGCAGCAGTCACATTACTGTTGTTATGTTGAGAACGAAGAGGATTTGAAGATAAGGATGAGGCTAGGGTGCTAGAATGAAGTTCAGATGACTCGTCAAATGCAGAACCTAACAAAGAGATCGTTTCATCGGACGTGCTTGTTTTTGTGCCAGTCAATGATCCAAGAAGATATTCGTGAAGATGAACTGCAAAGCAGTCAAGTCGTGACTCGGAGATTCCAGTTAGCTTTGACAAAGATGGTTTCCTCCCAAGTAAATCCTTCAACTGTTCCAAAAGGGGGTAAAAAAGAGACGGGTAAATAAACATTTCTATTGGGTTGTCAACTCGATATTGAGATAGTTAGAAAGGTTAAAATACCTTTGCCAGTAACTGATCACCGAATGCCTTTGACTTCTCAGAACACCAGAAATATGAGCCTTGACCACCCAGGACTTGTACAAGAAAAGAACGTCCAGAACTATCGGCCGGGATTTCTTTAATTATCACCATAGAACTTTCTGGAACATCACTAAGCATAGCCAATCTTTCAGTGGAACCATCATCCCCAACGAATGAGATGCGCAAATCTGAGTTTGGTAACAGAGTCAGGTTCAGTTTTCCCCTGTTACAAGGTAAGAACAAGAAACGAAATTTCAATTTATTCAAGAGAAAAAATAATTAAGTGTTTTAATAAAAACTGCTCTCTCTCTCTCTCTCTCTCTCTCTCTCTCTCTCTCTCTCTCTCTC
>JAJJMC010000728.1:2914939-2940067 GCA_023531435.1 Papaver californicum | reverse complement strand
TGTGTGTGTGTGTGTGTGTGTGTGTGTGTGTGTGTGTGTGTGTGTGTCTGTGTACTAGTAAACCCAGTAAGTTAAGATAAACGGTGTTAATGCTTCTCACATCAAGCAGTAGCCCCTTTAGTAGTTCAATGTGCAGACATGGTTGGAACATACCAAACATAGTTTATTGAACAACTGATGGTTTTTCATTTTTTAACGTTCCCGATTTCTACTTAACTTGTAATACCCGAGAACCTGAAGGTTTGTAACTCTGGTTTAGTTAACAAAGACAGCTAGCTCCCCGGTGGGAACATCATAGCATTTAGGTTTTCGAATTTATACAACACCTAATTCAAGAAGATCCTCAGTTATCTGCATAGTGGTTTATACTTTGAAGGTCAAATTCCCAGTGTCTTGCATACTTCTAGCTTGATTATAGGTTAGCTTCTCAAATGTTTAGAGCTACAAGCAAGCAAGAATGACGAAATTGTACATAACTGTTAGAGCAAGATGAATTATACTACATATTAAGCTATTAAAGTATGCACTTTATTCCTCTGACCACTTTTGGCCTTGTTGTTTCTACGTTAGTGAGCAAGCCGTGTATCACTTCATTCAATGTTGCACACTGAGTACAAAATGCAGAAAATGCAACAGTTCATTTATCTATGGTATCGTCAAACCAATCTAACCGAATCATCATACATATGATATTTACTTAAAAAGAAAAACACACGATATTTATTAAGCTACAATATTTTAGCTGATACACATACAAACTAACTGGAGATCTCAATGCATCATAAATCATACGATCAAGAATAAGTAAGACAAAACTTAACAGGAATTCACCAAATGATTGTTCAAATTCAGAAGGGAGAAACCAAGTCATCCCAATAGTGGATCCAATTCTGCGTAAGAGAAAAAAAAAAAGGAGAATGGAGATGTACATGAATGGATAATCCTAGTTACAGTATGTTATCTGTTAGAGAATGGTAAACAAAAACTAAATTTCAGGTTATTAGATAACTAAATAATAGCTCAGAGCTTCTTGAGCAGTAAAGCACATCCAGAACCATGGTCAGTATACATGTGCACCACATGAATCTGGAAAGAACAAACTATGTAATTCAAGGTCATGAAACTAGCTTCGTCTTGATTCAGGAATCATGATACACATCATAAACTTCCAATTCAACTATTTTCTAGTACAAACCGCGAACAGTGTTACCAGTAATAAGTTGAAAACAGAAACCAGCAACTTCTAGTAAATTATCAACAAATACATGGGACAAGTTTTACAGACCCTACATTACTGGTAGATTTCATTTGATGAACGTAGCTCCAATTAAATAAAGGCTTCTTCAAAAACAAAACTCTCACATTGTTGCAGAGTGTCTTCAGGCATATAAATATTCATGATGAGCATCATATAACTGTAGTCTAACATTAATCATTTCCACATACTATTATGAGGCTTGCAAGCCCACAACCGCATGATTTGAAATGTGACTGTATAATTATTTACCTACCTTTATGTTGTCTCCCCATACTCATAAAGGAACTTCTAGACTTTCATGAGAAGGTCAAGCCGGACATGCATCTGCAATGCATACAAAGACACTCAACAGAAGTCCCTAGCAAGTTCTAGATTAAAATAACGAAAGATCTTAAGCAACATTAACATATTCACAATTTCAATGCATGGAGCAAGGAAGAGACAATCTTCTATAATGCTGGTTATTTTCTAACATATTCAGTGATAAATTTCATAAACATACAAGTTCAGACCAAATCACTGGGGAACCTAACTTCTACTCCAGGCAGTGAGATGCATAGAGCAAAATATAAGTAGGACAACCATAAGGAAGGATATCCCTGTAGCACAAAGGTATATGAATTTAAAGCACTATCTATTGAGCATATCTAAAACTAAATGTTTACTGGCAAGAAAAATATCATATAATTCCACAAAAATGTAATCAATGGTTATCTCTAACCAGGCATGCATAATGCAAGGTAACAATGGTTCAGTGCATGATAAACTGCAGTGACCAGTACCTGAGATAAGATACTAAGATAAATAACTGTAGTACAGCAGAGTATAATATGAATTTTAGATAATATCAATGACTCACTGAGCAGAGAAATACAGAATACGTAATTTGGTAATCCACTACGGATGTGTAGATGATAAATTGTCATCATTAGAAATTATGATGGGGAATTTAATAGTATATAATCTAGAATATTATCTGTCGTTTAGCATATCATGTAAGTCTTTACAATTCCCAAGTTCATTGGCCATATGTCTCTTAAACTACTCGATACACGCTTTTCTAACTGGTAGAAAATCTTACACACTGACACTATAGTTGGTAATACAAAAAAATTAACACTTGCCTAATTCCAAATATATTCATCATTTGTGCCCGTGTTCCAAAAACAGTGTCAAGCACTAATAACTCCTAATCGACTTTTCTAAAAGAGCAACACCCAAGCGACTAGACAGAATATCCCCCTCCTAACTCGTATGAGCTAAGTATCCACTGCTACCCAATTTGCAAATCAATGCAAACAAAACAGCAGTAAAGGTAACAAGAATAGGTTAATTAAAATGCAATCACCTTTCAGAAGTTGGACAAAGAAGTGACCCTTGCTTGATGACCTTTCCAACACGAATCGATACAAGAGGCATAAACAAGCATCTGGCTAGTATGCCAACCTCCGCTACATCAAAATGCTGTTCGTCATGAATCACAATTCAATAAGCATCAAATCTGGAATAAAGAGTCTCCCATATCATAAAATCAGTATATATTCTTGAACAATAAAAGCTTACAACAAGCTACAAACCTGACTCAAGTGAGCAAGTAATCGATCTTCGGCTACACCACTCGAGACATTTAACTTAAACAAAGGCTTCATCCTCTCGTCCGCTCGACAAGCACCAAGTAACTGTATATCCAAAGCTTGAAGCCACTGAACAAAATTATTCTCTCTATCATTGGCTAGATCTTCATCTCCTCCTTCACCAATAAGTATATCTCTTAACCTCTCTGTAAAACCACCTTCATTTGTACCACTCCTGTTTACCAAAAGTCTTGACGATGATGAAGATGATGCACTTGTAGACGAATCCATCGAAGCAACTCCAATTTCGAATTCCTGCTCCTCCTCAACACCATATACTTGATTTCCAAGATCAGAACCATCGATTTCATTATCACCACCACCAACAAATTTATCTTCGTTAGTATTAACCATTATTATACACAAGAAACAAGATACAAATTCAATCAAAAATTAGGGTCTCTTTCTGAATCTAAGATTAGGGTTTCTCTCTTTCTTTCTTTTTTTTCTGAATATACAACACAAAATCGATGACGGAGATAAAAGAGGAGAATGTAAGAAGAAACTAAACAAACAATATAAAGAACAAGACCTCTACGGATTTCAAAAGGTTAATTATTACAAGAAAAAAATGATGATTAATTATCGGTTTTGAAATCCGTTCTATGATTTGTGCCACGTCAGTATGAAGGTAGGGTTAGTTTTGTAATACGTGGGATTCACACGAATAATAGGAACCAACCAAATAGGATCCACGTCATCAGAAGATATTTTGGGATGGTTTGGGACCCACCATAGGTCTGGAAATTTGCAATAGGTAGGGACGTATCGTACACCCGACTTTAATACATAACTGAATGGTACGTGAGGGTACACCCCACTATTGGCGGTTGTCAATTTGCACGCCCATTATTGTATCCCACCATTTAAATACAGCAAGTCAGCAGGTACTGTACTCGCTAAGGGTTAACTCTAACTAAATGCATAATAGCAGGTAATATTATAAGAGGTAGATGCAGAAATTTTTACTGCATACCTTGGCTGAGAGGCCATTTTCTTCAAATAGAAGCTAAAAATCTGTTAATCAGCTTAATCTCTTGTGGCACTTCAGTGGAAAATATCTAAGTGACACTCAGAAAGACCATGTCTGCATCTTGGACTCAACATTTTGATTCTGCTACTCTCTGTAGTTCTTACTTCTGGGAATCTATAAAGAGGTAAGACGACAACCTAACGCGGTCTCTCTTCTCTCACAAACCATAAGGTCTTACATGTGAAATCCGGTCACAGTTAGATTTTAAATCTATTTAGTGTTTAGTTCAGACAGTTTGATTGTTTATGTTTGTTTGATCCCTCTTGCTTCGTAGTACTGAAAACTGTGATTCAGCTAAGCATCACGAAATGCATCTACATTCATACTTGGATAGCCTAAATTGGCACCCAAAGTGCACAAAATTTGGACAGACGGAATTAATGCATAAAGTATAACATGATAACTAAACTAAAACAATCTATTTCATCTTCTTTTTGTTGAATAATACCTGATTGCATTACAAAATGCCATCTGAGTAGGCAACAACAATCACTCAGCTAGGCAATTTGCCACTTTAAACTCTTTTGTTGTCTGAATTCTATGTTTCATGTTTCCTAGTAGAGAAGAACTTAAAATTCAAAAGCTGGAGTACATCACTTCTTCTTTTTGGATTCTCCAGAGTACTTGTTGATTAGTCCCTCAACGTCTTTTCGGAAGCGACGTTCCACTAAATGTCCCTCCGTGGTGAACCTGCAACACCACAATGTTCCATCCAGGTAAGCATGTGGCCTGGGAGACATTTCTAAGCAAGTAAAAAGGTTGCATAATTGATGTGAGAGAAAGAATTAGACCATTGAGTAACACTCTTGGTAAGCTCGACTGGTTTCTTGGCAGAGACGGATTTGGGGTCTGCGCTGGATACTGATAGTGTGTACATGTCAGAGAACCTCGGTAGTTTGGAAGACACCACTAAGCCGGTGCTGTTGAAGGATCCCTAAAATTTAAAAAGGAAATGGAAGAAGCAAGGTTAACAGAATATTCATCTTGTATAACAGAAGAGAGCTTCACTCCAACTTAGATAAATTAAATAGATTACAGAAACTAAAATCTTAAACTGCATTCGACAATAGTAACTGATGCATACTAGATCCAGTAGAATTATTTCTAGCCAACTTCCACAAAGTCCAAAGCAAATCCTATCAAAGAGATACCCGACCGGTAAGAACTAAATATTTGAGGGGAGCAATCTAATCTCCATACTCGGAACAACACTAAATTATATGCCTATAACAGAAAATCCCATTGATAAAGTTGATTGCAGTCAGTTAAAATAACTTGAAAAGTTTTAAGATGTAGCACTGCAACATCACCAAAGATGAGCAGATGTGCAACCAACCATCTAGAACAAATGAATAGCATGCGACATATCTCTACTACTTTGTAATATTTTCATTTATATAAGGTTTGCATTCATTATCACAGCCAAACAATCTCTAGAATGGTTGGTTGCACATTTGCTAGATCTTTGATGATGTAGCAGAGATACATCCTAATTTTTTTCCTGGTTTCCCTATAACCCTGCATAAACCTTTTTTAGATCTTCAAGACAGAGCTGTTTGGCCAGAAGAAGGGTACACCGGCACTGACAGCAGCCAAACTAGTGGCTGAGATCCTGGACTGCTGGTATGCTGGCCCGGTGAGTCCCACACTCAACCGATTGCTTTGGCGATAGTTATCTATGCAGTCATATGCTAATCCCAAACATCAGTTTCCTATCCTCGAAGATCCCCATCTAACAAGACTAGAATACAAGTATTACTTTTAGTTTTCAACTATTGTTTCTCTTCATGATATTAATCACATGCAGCAAAGCAGAGGTATGGCCAACACAAGGAAGGAAAACAGACAGGAATGACAAATTGACGTTAATCCTAAAAACATTTAGTTAAAACAAACACTGTTTAGTCGACGCACAATATACACAGAAACAGAAACAAAACTACATGTATACACAACAACTATAGTATATTATTCTTTCAGGTCCCAATTTCAAGCTTACGAGTAAAATTCCAACTATCTTCCTTGTTAGTACATACAACTCATCATTGTTCACAAAAACCTAGCTCCTCTCAAGACTTCGCAGTCAGTTACTCATGAGGTCTAATTTTCCCCTTTAGCTATTGACTCCAATAGATGCATAGGCATAGCCATAAGGAATTATGAATATTGAGCAAGTTTGTAATCCTAATCAGTAGCTTGGCAATGCTTTACTACATAGTTTCAGGAAATTATATGTATCGTTGTTTTGAAATTATCAGTGATTCCTTGAAACATAATAGAGGAGATTTTACTACTCTATGTGGTGAATGCAATATTACATGGATAGGAGCATCTCAGTATTGAAATAGTGTGGCATTCGGCAACTGCATGCCACTATTCTGAGTATTTACTCAGACACAAAATAAAAGGAGAAACTAAACTTCCTTTTCTCTGCTTGTAACACTAACCTTAGTCACCAAACAATTAAGCAAACTAAAATTTTAAACTCAATATTCATATGAGACTATGTTCCTCAAACTAACCTGATGCTTTGCATATGAAGTAGATAAAAGCAATCAAGTTTGGTACAACAACATATAAGTATGGAAGTGGAACAGGTAACAAAACCAAAATATAGACAGCAATTTTCAAGAAATTTCTAGAGCTCATCATAAGGATTATGGAAAATGGAATTCCCTATCGAGCTCATCTAGAAGACTATGGAAATAGAAATCCCCTCAGTTGTCAATCACTAAATTTACTCACAGAAACATGTGCAATTCTATATGTTCACTATTTTGTTTCATCCCCTTAACTAAATAAATGCCAAGCATCAAAAGGATGGTTTCCGAGATACAAATCCCCTTGCATGAATTTGTTTAGTAGACAAATCAAAGCAAAGTTCTAATTCACCCCACGTTGACAATTCTAACCACAATCATTTACACAAAAAATCTAAGGAAATCGAAAGCCAAATTGAAAAAAATAAATTAATTAAAAAGAACTTACAGGGAGAGGATAAGTAAACAAAATTGCATCCTTCTCCTTAAGGTAAATGATCACCTGCAACACTATATTCAAGAATATATATGTGTGAAAAGTCAAGGATCAACAAAGAGAAATCTAAAATAATTCGAACATCACAACAACAGCATCAAAATCCTTCAGTTCAACCAAGAACGGAAGCAAAAAAAAAAGGATATAATACGATGCAACAGATGAGAAACTCTTTATTCTCAGGAAACTTCTTAGGGTAAAATTGAGCCACAAGAGCAACAGCAATGATGATAGTTCCCAGGAACAATCTTATATTACTCATCGTATTATCTTCTTCATATCCACGAGCAAGTACGATCTGCAAAATTCAAACATTTTCAACAATCAAAACCCTACAATAATGAGAAATTGAAAGAGAGAGATCTAGGGTTTTGTAAAGAGAATCAAGATTGTTTTACCTCGTTGACAGTTTCATCAAGAACGTGTTTGATTGAATGAGGATCTAACAGATTAGTCTTTTTGGGGGTTTTAGTAACAGTAGCAGAGGTGGTGGTGTTATCATCAGTAGTCGCCATTTTTTTCTCTCCTTTTCTTTCTTTTTTTCTTTCTTTTTTAAGATTTTCTTTCTGATTGTCCGAAATGGATGAGTTGAGTGAGTCGCGTTTACGACTTTAGATGAGAGAGAGAGAGAGTGTGTAACGTTTCAAGGGAAAGATCTCATTTCGCCTATGGCGTTACATATTTAGTGTACCGTATCGGAAAATTTTCGTTATAACGGTATAAGGAAATCCAAGCATGGAAAAAATACCTAGTTTAATTGGGGGTTTGTAAAATTAATAGAGGGTTACTGGAAATTTCAACATACTCTATAAATTATAAGGGGTGACAAAAGGTGGTGTAAACACTAGTTTACCCTTCCCTAATAACTAATCCTAAAATCCTACTATTATACTTAATTCCACAAGTTTCCATCCTATTCTAAAATCAAAACTCAAAATCATTCACCCTCTCTTCTATTCCAAAACCTAACGATCCAATTTCCTCCAAAGAAAATAAAAAATAAAATCAATTAATAGTTGTCATGGTCGCAAACCTTAGACCATGACGATTTTTCATACAAATGTTAAAAGTATGAAAATTCGTCATGGTCTTTGAGTTTCGACCATGACGACCCTTATTGTTAATTTTCACTGAAGACAAAGGGTTATTTTCACTGAAGACGAAGAGTATAATTAGGGTCATCATGGTTTTATTTAGGGTCGTCGTGGTTTTATTTTTGACCATGACGATTTTTTATAGCACGGTAAAGTTACAGGTAATGGTCGTCGTTGTTGAATGTTAAGACCATGACGACCCTTATTGTTAATTTTCACCGAAGACGAATAGTCTGTTAAGGCCATATTGATTTTCACCTTAAACCATGACGGCCTTGAATGGTTATTTTTATTGAAGACGAAGAATATAGTTAGGTTCGTCATGATAATATTTAGGGTCGTCATGGTTTTATTTAGGATTGTCATGGAGAATATTTTTTTTTGAGAATAAAATACATGAAATGGTCGGACTTAGTCCTGAAGACCATCCTTCTCCCGATTTTATCGGATCTATCATTGTGTAATTTGTCAATTTTTAGCATTTCTTCTCTTTCTCTTGCCGGAATATTCGACCATATACTCAATACAATATGTCTTTTTTGTCTTTTAAAAATGGGTTAATTAGACTTTGGTACCTATGTTTTGACCAGATTTAGTATTTTTATTTACATTTGTCCAACGTTAGTGTTTAGTACCTGGACTGACTGTTGACCCTAGTTGACAAAATTAAAGTACTGACTTTTGTTTAGATTATAAAATAAAATAAAATTAATACTTAACGTCGTTAACACGTGAGTGTTTTAAAACTCACCTGCCTTTTTGTACATCCTACAGCTATGATTCTTCAGATTCAGCGGTCGGATTTTTTGAATTTCAATAATCTAAAACTCACATGCCTTTGATGCCTTTCCACACGATGTTGTGTACATATGCATTTACACATCAGTCCAAAGTCTTATTTACATATCTTTGCAACGATTCTAAGTATTATATCCTGGTGCTGAGGAGGCAGCTTTGATATTTTGAGAATTTCCCTGCTTCGGCACTGTCGACTACGAATGAAACATTGGTTGGTCGAACAAAGTCTTGTCTACCAGACCATTCCATGGCATGAACCCAGTTTGAGTTCCCTGTTCAAATTTGAAATATGTTACTCAAAATGTAATATTTTTCCATTAAAAGTCACAAAAACAAAAGCAAAAGCAAAACAGATATGACTTAAAAAGTGGAATTACAAAAGGACACTTACCAAGCCAGTTGCATAGCAAGTCATATTCCCTTGCATAAACTAGCAACTTGATGCCATCATTAAGAAGAGCTGGGATTCCGACTTCTAGATTCTTCATCCAGTCCATTTGCATTTTGGAATACACAGTTGGGCTACATGAGATGAATTTAATGTTGCCAACCCCAAGAGCTTGCCTGACAGATTTCAGATTTAGAAATTTCTCCATGCTGGAAAAATCATAGCAGAGGCTCCCTTCATATTGCTTCCTTATGTCATAATACTGAAAAAGAATGAAAACCATAAAACATATTCATCAAGTTCTAATAAAGTCAATGACAAACGAAAGCTTAAGTTCAATAATCAAAACAAAAATGCTTCCTTACATTGATATTTCCAGCAATATTGAGGATACTACTGAATATGGAATTGCAAGTGGAGTAAGATCTAAGGCATTCGACTTCGCCTTTTTCAGCTGAAAATGTGTTAAAAGTGAGACATACAAAATAAGTTTCTGATTGATATCCTCGTAATCAGATTCTTCAATTAGCTTATTTTGCAATGCGTACTCAGTTTCTGATTGATATCCTTGCATACTTTCTGAATTCAATTTCTTAACAACAACAATCATCCCACTACAAATTTTAGAAGGAGCATGAGTTTCCTCATCAAGATAACCTTTAAAAACCCTACCAAAACCTCCTTCACCTAAAACAGTATCAGGTTTGAAAATCCTGGTCGCTGCTTTCAATTCAGCAAAAGTAAATACTTTAAAGCTTGGTATTAGTAAGATTTGGCCATCTGGGTAAACTTCTTTTAGACTTTCACTTGAATTGTCACCACCAGTAATATCTGGACCTACTTGTTACGACAATCTGAAACTTAATGAAAACGGTAGAATCTTAAACAGTAGTAGTGTAATTTTTATGAGTTTCAACTGTGGAATCCTAAACTCTCACATTTTATGAGAAACCCAAACAAAAGCAAACCTCAAAAAGTAACAAAAGACATAGCAAATTCACCATCTACTTGAACTAAACGAACATAAATTAGGGTTTTGATATCTAACCTGAGCAACCACTGTACCAAATGATGTCGATGGTGGTATCGATCTCTTTCAAAACCCTGCATATTCTGATTCCACTTCTTCCATTGCCACTCAATTAAGCAAACCCACATTTTCTATACCACTGCACCTCCCTTCAACCATCATCAGCAACAACAACCACTAGCAGCTATAAGAAGTCGTGGTTTCCTTGGCCCTAAATTGTTTTCTACCACTTCCTCTTCTGAAATCATGGGCTCGGCAAAATCCATGACTTATAAATCACCACAACAGACCAATTGAGACTTGTATTTACGCCAAAATCCAAGCTCCCACTTATAAACTTGAAGATATTTGTGAACTAAGAAATAGCAGAATAACAGGGGAAAAGTTGATTTATATGAGGGATGACGATCACAATCTTCAACTTCCTTTTTGCTTTTCTGGTAGATGGAGGCAGAGAAGCCGAAAACTGATTAGGGTATGGTTTCTCTTTGCGTTAGGTTATAATATTTAGGTAGATCTTAACCGTTCATATTTGAGATGGAACAAGATCTAATATAAACCGTACATCTAATCTGTTAGGGACTTGGTTTGTCATTGTTAGTAAAGTTTATTTTTTTTAGTAATTCAAATTTAATTGATGGAAAAAAAGGATACGTCATCAGTTTACGGGTCAACAGTCAGTCCAGGTACTAAACACTAACGTTGGACAAATATAAGTAAAAACACTAAATCTGGTCAAAACATAGGTACCAAAATCCAATTAAGCCTTTAAAAATTCTTCATATTCTTAAACTATATATATCTTTAGATTTGCTATTAATAAAATTAAAATTTATTATAAAAAAATAAAATAATGTTGAGCATCAATAGAAATAACGTCATTTCTACTGATGCTTAGGGCAACCACAATCGTTAGACTAAACCCATCGATCAATTGACTAAAAATTTGATCGATGGTCAGCCCAAAAAACAGCGGTGGATAGTCAGGCGGTTCCCCAGCCTTGGGCTTAAGACGGAGCTCTGTTTTAGAAGCTCGCTCAAAAAGACGGGCGAAATTGTAGAACCAAGCCCCATACAAGCGAAATTGTAGAACGAAGCCCGGAATTTTTTTTTTGAAGTGATCTCCTAGAACCACGCCATTGTCCTTCGCGATCCCCCACGAGCTCGTCCGGTGGGGCGACTTTCTGGCATTCCGTGCACCACACGTGTGAGTCGCGCGTGTGTTCCAAATACCGGGCGATGGTGTAGAAAGGAGCCCGTCAATGAAATCCGTAAAACCCTACTTCATCAACAGAAAACTTCATTTCTCCTTCATCGCCTCTTGTTCTTCCTTCATCGCCTCTTCTTTCTCCCTCTCGCCCGCCCCTGCCGCCGTTGTTCACCTCTTTTTTGTCCATCAACGACGGTCTATCACCTCGTCCCAAGTACTTGTACTACTTTCTAACCGCAAAGTGACAAATATCAAGGTATATTTGCTACCCTATAATCATAAAATTCATTGTTTTAATTTCATATATAGATAATTAAAATGTTAAATTAGTTTGAAGCATGTTATTTACTTGTTATACTATAAACCCATAATTGCAATTTTCGGTTTTGTTGGTGCATACAAATTTGGGTTAGCAAATTAGGGTTTATGTATTTGTGTTACAATTTATTTAGGGTTTTAAAATATGTTTTAATTAAATTAAATATACAATAACAATATGTTGTAGCTTAAATATGGTGGATGTAAGTTTAATTTTTGGTTGAAAGAAGTATGTAAATTTAATGTTGGTTTAATATTAATATAATGTTGGTTTAAATTTGATTTAAATTATAATTGTGTAATTCAAAAAGAAATTTGTATGGAATTATTTAGAATTGTGTTACTTGAATTACATTGGTTATGATTTGGGTGATTGTTGGAATTATTAAGAAGTGTGTAATTGTGGTTAATTTTGAAAGTTTATGCATTTTTTTGATATACTAATTTTCAACCCAACGATATATTAAATTTTTTGTACAGATGTCTGACAATGTTGTTTCGAGATGGGTCGGGAGAAGGAAAACGAGTAAAAAAACAAAAATTGCGGAGGAATCGGCAGCAGAGTCAATGGGCCCCCCGTATGTTGATGTCCCCGGGTTAGAACATTACTGATGTAATTTTAGAAAGTGGTAAATAAAGATTCGATTCTCGAACTTGTGAAGGTGATGATTTTAGAAAATAATGATTTAAACTAACTCTACAAAATTCCAGGAGTAAGAAAAAGACTAAATAACCTAACTATGATTTTTAAATAATTTTAAACGTACCAGGAATCAGGAATCAGGTAATACTAACAACCTATGTGATTAATCAGATAATTCTTTTTAATTTAATTGAAGCCCAAATAATTGCCAAAATTGGTTTTGTTATGCTAACAAACAGAGGTAAATCACAAGCATGGATTATCAAAATTAATTAACTAAGCATAATCCATCAAGCAAAAGCACAACTGTTGAAAGAAAACCGTTTTTACTATTCGAAACTATGCAATTTTAATGATAAAAGAATTATAAATAATTATTAGAAAATAATTAAATCACATAAAATTGAGAAAATTACCTTATCCATCATCCCAGTAAATAGACTTAGCTCATGGTGAAGAAAACTTGCTCAAAAGTTGATTTCATTGCTCAAAATATTGATTACAAGGTTGAATAACGCTGTAACAGCTGATTTGATACGCTTATAAGCATTACAGAAGAGGGTTCAGCTGTTACAGAAAAGTTTAAGCAACAAATGGTTTGAAGCAATAGACGACAGGAAAATTCAAATCAGCAACACATATAAATGTTACTGAGTCTTCTTCTCCGGCAGTGATGGATGAAGAACACGCCGGCCGGTGCAGCAGCAGCTCGTCGGCAGTGACGGAATATTGACCGGAAATCTCTAAACTCTTCTCTAAGCTTTTGTGTTCGATTCTCTTGGCTTCTCTTGGTATTTATAGATAGTAGAAACCCTAGAGAGAGTTCTAAACCTAATAGAACTCTCTAGAACAGCCCACAAATCCCATTCCTAATCGAAATCAAATTCCGGCCATGTTCATGATTTTTCAACTGATTTCACGGGATCTTTTTGCTATTTCTCGATTGTTCTAACTTGTGTGGGTTATCTACTATCATTTGGAACAATCTGGAAGCAAAAGAAACCAAATTTTACGTTGGATTTGTGCTGCCAGTGAAACAGACGAGTCCGATGAGTCGACCCGTGACTCGGCCCGATCCAGCTCGCTGGGCTGACCCGCTGGGTTGACCCGATGGGTTGACCCGATCCAGGGGTGCCCCAATCCAAAGTGTGGGTGCCTTGATCCATTTTCCCGGGTGCTTTGAACACTTTTTGAGCCAATTTTTCCACAAATCTTTATTCTTCTAATGTACCTACAAAAGCAATAAAACACGTAATAGACACAAAATCGAATACTAACTCACTAGAAATTAAGGTGCAAATTAGACACTAAAATGTGTCTATCAATTACACTGTGGTGGAAGATAGCAACGAACATGCTTCTACCAATATAACCTGTTCCACCAACGTCGACTTCAGGTTTGATCACCGAGGTTCTCTGAAATCTGTTTTAAAGACTTACAAGAAAATTTGTGATACTTGTAATAGGGTCCAATTTAGAATTGAACGCGGAGGTTGGGGTAGATTACTATCCCTACCTGTTGTAGATTCGTCCCACGCTTTGACAGATTTTATTATCGAGCGGTTTTGGGATACTACGAACACATTTTATTTTTCTTTTGGGGAGCTCGGGTTCACTCCCCTCGATTGGGTTATGTTGACCGGGCTTAGTATAGGTGTTGGTAGCTCTGTCCCTTATGACCCACAACTTTATAAATTTGAATATGTCCGTGCGAATATCTTTCCTGAACTGAAAGACAGTGCGGTATGCAAGAGGGAAGGCCTTCCACCACAATGGGTTTCAGGTGCAATCACTCTCAAGTTTTTGAGCTCCTATTTTGATAATGACACATTGGAGGCGGCGAAATATGATAGTGTGATTGCGGATAAAGTGGCGAGGGCTTTTTATATGTATGCTTTGGGCAATTTTTTTTTCCCAAATGCAAAAACATACATTGATGCAGGATGGTTGGCTGCCTTTGATAATTTAGATGCAGTAAGTAACTTCGACTGGGGCGGACCTGCCTTATCTAAATTGTATTCCGGTCTCTCCACGGCGTCTAGGGGACAGAAATCAGTATCGGGTCCCTTTCAAATTTTGGAGGTAATTTATTAACTATTATGCAAATAATTTTAGTTTCATAATTTTAATTTTGATGTTGTGAACTGTTGGTATTTCCAGTTTTGGGGCTACGAATATCTGGGTATTTATCGTCCAACTTTGCTTATAATTTGAAACCGTTTCTGCAGGGAGGTCCAACTACGTTGTGCCATACTGGGTATGGTTTTTTTCATCCGGTCTAGAACACGTGACCATAGTTGTTCTTCACATTGATCTGTACCAATGCTTGAATCTTGAGAAATTGACAAGTGAATTGTACACATCGTCAAATCTTCAAAAGACGAAAAATTTGGACCTCCTTTTGTTTGTGGCATTTTACCAATGGATTTCAAATAAAAATAAACTTTGAATTTTTTCACACCCAAAAAAACTATGATTTTAGTATAAAAAATTTGGTGAAGTTGCGGTATATATGGGGAAAAATATAGCCGTTGACGAATCAACGGACAGAAAATTTAAACGGTAAAATAAAATAACGGTAATGTTAGCGATGTCCTAAAGCCTCGCCCGGGACTAGCGGAAACCTAGAATCTCGCCCAGACACAGGCGGTGGCCTAGTATACCGCTTAATAGGGAGCGAAGGCCCTGGTGTCCGCCCAGTTTTTTTTTTTCTGAGCGAGTTTGTGGCATTTCGCTCACGCATGGGCGAGGAACTGGAACTACGTTTAGAGGAGCGGTATTCTGAAACTTCGCTTGCCTAGGCGAAATGATAAGACTACGCCTGTAAATTTGAGCGAGATCCTAGAGTCTGGCTTGTCATCAGGCGATGTCCTAGGATACCGCCTGACTATAAATTCCGTCGTCGACCTTTCGATCATATTTGATCTGCTACAGGAGAAACCGTCGATTATATTCCTAAATATAATCGACGGTTGGGGAACCATTTGGGCGACTATCGATCAAAATTAGTCGATGATCGACGATTTGATCGCCCATTGTGGTTGCCCTTAGAACTTATATTTTAAGAGTGATGTCGTTTGAGATTTACGCTTGCTTGACCTTGTTAATGTCATATTTCCATACACCACTTTTAAACTAAGTTGTTTGTTATTTGAACCATGTTTACATTTATTTCAATTAATTTGTCTATACTTAATAAAATGAATTAATAATTTATATATATATCTAAAATTAGCATAATAATTTAATGAACATCGGTTTATTGAATTTTATATGCGGATTTGGAAGAGAGGTTTTCTTTAGAATGAAAATTGCAGGTTGAATATTTCTTCAATTTTTGATTCTTGTTGTTTGTGAGCACTGTATCTTTGTTAAATCTGTATGAAATTGTAAAATCAAATAATTTATACAGTTCTTGTTTTTGTGGAGTTAGTTTTCACAAAATCAAATAATTTATTCTGCGAATATGTTTGCCACTATGTTTTGATTGTACATTGAATGCTTTTTTCAAGGATTTAAGTGTTCTACAAAGTATCTTTGTGTTGCATTATCAGATTAAATTGTTCTGAATATCTGTAATATATACAACTCGAAAGGCTGTTTCAATCTTGTGTTCTGAATCTCTGTAATTTTTTTCTTTTATGTTCATTGATTATAGAATGTTAAAAGAATTGTGATTGGTTTGAGTAGAAATTGTTGAGCTTGAAGAAGATTAGAATAAAAAGGAGAATAACAGTACATCGATTGAGCTTGAAGAAGCTTAGAATTTTTTTTCGTCTTTACAATCTCCGGTTAACCATAATCGGCTGGTTCTGAACCGAACCGAGGTGGTTAGAAACCAAACCGAACCGAAATTATTAATGGTTATACCTGGTTTCAAAACAAGGTAACTGAAAGTCTATGGCTTCGGTTCTGGTTGACTCAATAACCAAACCGAACTGAACCGAACCATGTGCACTCTAGCTGGACTCACCAACCACGCCGCTGATGACAGTCAGACGGGAAACTTTACAACAAAAATATTAAAACAGGCAATCCAAAATTTTCTTAACTAATTTGTATTAAATGACTCTATGTATACCGTTTATCCCTGTGTAATCACTCTTCAGGTTTAATGATATTCATGTTTATGCTTAAAAAAATAAACTTAAAACTTGAAACTATATTCAGAAATATTTAGAGTTATATGATTAAATACATAGCTCCGTTTATTCAGGAGTAAACCTCACCTAGTTGTCGTATTTATGCTTACAAGATGGTTGCTTCCAATGACGTCAAAAACACCTAAAGGGGTATTTATGCTTACAAGATGGTTGCTTCCAATGACGTCAAAAACACCTAAAGGGGTATTTATGCTTACAAGATGGTTGCTTCCATGACATCAAAAACACCTAAAGGGGTAACATTTGTGTCCCAACCAATCATATGATTACATGGAAGTCCGATAGCTATTACCGTGGCATAGTCATCCACATCATCCAGCTTGTTTCACTTCCTATGCAATTCCAATTCTTCATCATATATTTTATTTTCCAATGTACGTTGGAGCAATGATTCATCGACAAATTGGTTCAACCTTTTGGTTAAGTTTTTTTCGAATCCATTTTTTATTATACCGATACCACGAATGAAGTACTCATGGATAGATTAGTGTATCACCAAAAACCAGCTGCCAATACGCGCATGAAGCTGGTGTTTTAATCTTTTGTGAGCTGATTCTGCCATATTTTTTGCCTGATTTTCAAAGTGTTTATTTTAGTTGGCACACGCATAAAAACCATTTCTTTGGTGCACTACGGGAAAAAAAAGGCATATAAGGCTCCAATGCTAAAAAAAAATCGTTTTCCTTTTTCTTCAAACACTTCCTTAGTAATTGACCAACTTAATGCATCCATTTCCCCGCCAATAGACGACCATTTTGATCATCTTTCTTCGTACTATTCTATAGTTTATTATTCTCATTTCGTTGTTCTTCGGGTAATAATTTACTAATCCAAACCTCTTACTCACTCATGACTTTATTAATTCGTTTATTTTTTAATTGATGAAATTTGGCCTTGCAATTATGTTAAACATTGGATGTTATATGGAACTTACAAAGAAGATTATATCCCCAAGGAAAACTTAGGTGATAACATTCAGTAATGCTTGATTGGTATTAATAACTATCACCCTTGGAATATTTTCACCCCAGTAAAGCAACCTCATACACCCAAATATAACTTTTTTCCTTCTCATCATTCGTATATCAAAACACGATTGTTAGTGGTTGCTCGGTGGATATTTGCCCGACCATATTAAACAATGATATCTCCTACCTGTTAGTTTTACAAGTTGAGTCGATTATAAGAACCCGATAAAGGGATCGAGCCAATGATTCCAACAGAGAAGACGTAAGGAAAAAATGAGTTGTGTTATTTCCTTCTTTTTTTTTTTTTGCATTTGTACGTGTATTTATGATTATCATGCAATCACATAAATTGTTGCAGAATCATCCTACCATACTATACCTTCTTTTTCAAGGTTGTTTTTGCTTAATACATTGTAGACAAATAAAACACGTTATCCAGGTTTGATGCCTTTAATTTACTTGGTTCGGTGCAATGAAATACAAGCTTGAAGAGGTAATCAGTCTTCTTTAATTTAGTCTTATTTTTTCGTCTGGTATTTTCATGATAAACATAACCCTTTGTCTTGTGATTTTGGTATGTCTCACTTCTCTAACAAACCAATTCAAAGCGTGAATCACTTCCACTATTAGCTGGCTTAGTCCAGCATTGCTAATTGCAACTATTACAAATATCATTTATTTATGAGGAGTTCGATTTTGTGCACATTCCTTAGTGAGTGTGCACGTAATATTTTAATCTTCATCATTGATTTAATTTAGGGACTTATATAACAAGGTCGAGATTCTAAACATGTAGAGTAATGTGGTCAACCAATCAAATGAACATGTCAAATATATATTCTTTAGAGGAGTGTGCACATAATTAAACTCGTTTCTGAATATGCATAGCCCAATTCTTCACGGTTTAAGTTTTTTACCTTTAAAGGTCTACGTGACACCAAAAAATAGTTTTAAAACTCCACAAGTTACTTAAAATGTTGAACAAAACATCGACCGGTAACTTACTAAATGATTGGAATAATGGTGGGAAGCATCAGGGCATAACAAAAAGACAATATCAGGTGGTCATCATTTGGTACCGTGATTATCAAAAATATCATGATGTTAGTTGAAATAAAAATATAATATATTAAAATCGGTTAAGTTGAGAAATAAAAGCTAATCCATTGTTACTTTATATGCTAAAATAGGCCGTTTTGTTTCAACCTAGCTAATACTATTACTATAAGAATTTGAAATGTAATGTCCGCTATTTGTATTTGTCTTCTCGATTTTATCTGAATTAGCTAGCTTAGGTTATGATATTTAATTTAATATATAAAAATTATTATTTTTTACTTAGTAAAATGTTAAAATAGAAATGATCATCTAATTATAATTTGGATAGGTATTAAAATAGAAAAAAAAAGATAATTAAAGTAAATAAAATAAAATAATAAATAATTGAATTAATTATTATATTAGTATTAGTATTAATATAGTTTTATAAATTAAATTAAGGGAAAGAGTTAGAGGTTAGAAAACTAAAAGCTAGGGAGAAGAAGAAGGAGATAAAGCTAGGGTTTCTTTTAGAGGAGAATGAAAATAAGTAGATGATCAATGAAATTGAGGTAGCATGCTAAACCCTTTCTCTATTGGTGTTTTTTTTGGTGTTTATTTTATATTGTTAGGTTTCAGCAATTTATTCGCATAATTATATATCTTTGAATAATGATCAGGATTCTTCTATTGGTAAATAACATGATTGGGCATCTTCGGTTAAAGTTTGAGAATGATCCACCATAAATTCACCGTTGAATGTTTGTTTTAATTTAGATTATGATTTCTGAAATTTCTGGACAGTTTCGCTTTATCATGTTTTTGATTGATTTAGATAATCTTAATGATTGTAATCTTAACAAAAGTTGTATCTACGTACGATATCTTTCAATGTGATTTAGATTTGCTCAATTTCAGGTTATTATGAATTTACCATGAATTGTTTAGTAATAATATATAATTTGCCCAGTTTTAGGATGTCATTGTAAATTCAATATCTTTTTTTTGAACCGTTGGTTTCCTGTGAATTTTGGATATGTCGTTGTTGATTTATTCATGTAGGTTCCTTTAAAATTTGAAGATGATCAAATAAAGTTATCATTATGAAACATATAATATAATATGTTTGAAATTAGTTTGTTTGATTAAAAGCTTAAAGGAAATTCGGGGGTGTTTGGTAAAAATTATCATTATCATTTATGATTATAGATAATCATAAATTGAAAAATGATTATGATATTAATCATTATTATAATAAATTTTTATAAACAACTTTTTGGGATAATTGATTATCTTAAAAAAATGATTTTGAAGATGAGAGAAAAGAATGATGATCTAAGAATATTTTTTTAGTCCACTATTGTTTTTCATCTCTCTCTTGATAGTTTAGAGAAAATAAGGAAAAAAATCTAATTCATTTTTGTTAAAAAAAAAATTGATTATGATAATTTTTATAAATGACTTTTTTCTACTTATAAAAATAATGAGTTTTTTCAATTATGATTAAAATAATCAGTTATTATAAATTTTAACAAACACCTATATAATGGATTATGGGCTTATAATCCATTATAATAATGGTTACCAAACAGCCCCTTCATGTTGTTTGTTCATATGTTATTAAGCCATGGTTGCTTGTAGTGTTTGTAAAAATGCTTTACAAATTTGAAATAAGTCATATTTTACCGTTAAATGGAACATGGTTCTATGCTAACAACGAATAATGATCCCCGAGAGAAAAACGGATAATGATCCATGAGAATTAAATGAGTAATGATCCCCTTGTAGGAAATTATGTTCCTGACTATCGATGGCGGTTGTCCGTGCCGGATAAACGATAGGTGGAGTACGAACCAAGGACATTCGTACCGTGAACTCATGTGTTAAATCTAATTGGATAAATTATTGGAAATATTATTGGTGTTATGAACTCATGTTTTGAAACTCGATGAATTGTTGGAAACAATATTGGTATTGTGAATATGTGATTGAACAAATGAATTAAATGATTTGTTAAAAAGAATACTTGTGTAGTAAATCTTGTTGGTTGAAAGTATATATATCATTGATTGCTAGAAATTATGTGGTATACTCATATTGTATGTTACTTGACTCATTGATATTATTATGCATGTTTTGAGATTGAGAATGCATTCTACTGAGTTGTCATCTCACCGCAATTGACATTCTTGCAGATTTCTCGGAAGTTGGAAGTAAGAAGTTAGCTCAATCATTGTTTTGTCCTTATATTGCTTTAAATGTAATTTGATTTAAAATGTTTGGTTGAAAATATTGCTAAAGATGATCAGTGGATTCATATGCTTCAATTTATGTTTTGTAAAGTTTCAATTATGTTTGCCATAAAAAATAAGTTAGAAAACATATATGCATAAGTCTTTTTTTACCCTATAACGCTTTGAGTTCGGATAATCATATGGGTTTGACCCTGGTCCGGAACTCGAAATGTTACATGAATACCAGAGAATAGGTTTGTTTCCGACCTACTCGATCTTAATTCTTTAAATTTGTATAGAAATTTAAAGAACCGGAATCGGCTAGATCTTACACTCAACCTAGCCAATTGTAGTATTTTGTCCAAAAATCTCCAAATTTCGTCGAATTCGATTTCAAAACAGATATTTTTATATTTTACCATATATAATTGCCAGGTGTTTTTCAATATCCCAGCCAATTCTCTATAATTGGATGGGTAATTTGTTTGACCTAACCGATTCCAAGCTGTATAAAGTTTTCATCTTTACTAGTTCAAACAATAAAAATGGTGTTCAATTTGATATAAACGAAAACCTAATTATTACATCATTAGATTCTTTTTTTGCCTCGATCGATTTTTCTTTTGCCTCGTATGATTATTCATATTGGGTTTGAAACCATCCAAAAAAATCTTCCATTAATGGGTTTTGAGACATATTAACTTAACAAATATTTGGTTCGGATGGGGAAGAAAAATTCGCCTATTTATTATTCGTTTCTACTAAGTCATTCACGGTAGGCTAACTCTGCAATCTCTAATAAATACTCCCTCCGTCTAATTTTTATAGACACAAAAGAAGAATCTTTTAGATTAAGAAAAATTATAGGATTTATAAAAAACTATCTTTTTTCTATATTATTCTTTACTTTTTGACAAAAATTATAAATATTAAATTAATCTTAGTATAATATTATTATTATAAATAAGAGTATATATAGAAAAAAATTATCTAGAAGTTAATACTTTACCTATATATATATGGATAGACAATTAAAAATACAACTAAATCTATATAACTTGGATAGAGAGAGTATTCTTTTTTTTTTCCTTTTTTCCCAAACTTTTTAAGACTTTATAGTTTAACACTCTCTTTGCAATCACTAAAATCTATTCCTCCATTTTATTTCTTCGTGATCCTATTTTGTAGACCAAAAAAAATAAACCAAGCAACCCCTAAAATAGCGTTTGTAGACATAAAATAATGAGAGTCTGAGACTAATCCAGGAATTGAGGCTAATAACCTTTCGTTCTGAGCAATTTTTAACATACTAGTCTTAGCAATGCGAGCGCATAGCATTCTTATTCGTACAGAAACATTAAAACATACAACAAATATAAGTAACACCAGATTGATGACATAGCATTTAACTGGCTAGATAACATTACTCCAACTACATAGTCATGATCTTACTAGTTGGCACATACTTGCACGGTGGCTTGCCAGGACACAATTGGAACTCAATCTCACTTGGACAGACTTCAGTGCATTTGGGAGGGGGTGGGGTTGATGGTGGTGGTGGTGAGGGTGGTGGCGGCGATGGTGATGGTGGTGGTGGCGACGGTGGGGGTGGCGATGGTGGGGGTGGTGACGGTGGTGGTGGCGACGGCGCTTTACAACAACATTCACACCTAGGTGACTCAAGAAACCTGATCAAATCACAATTCGAGTTGGTAACTGAACTTCCCTCGACGGGGCAGTGGCCTAAGCACAGAGTGTGACAACCAACGCAAGCCAAAACGTCAAATGTTACATATTTCTCACCGGAGTTGCACTCAATATCGGCATTAGCAGTACCTGGAAGGAAAAAGATCAAATTAAAAACAGTGATACTGATATCAAAATTAGATGTTGGCTACAACAATAATAAACACCGAGAAATCTCAAGCAATAGAACCATAGATCGACGTAGCTTCTAAATCTATACTTACTGATCCTGAATGAATCAGCTGGAAACATAAAAAAAAAAAAAAACTGTAATGGTGATCACCGAATACAAAGTCATATTACTTAATACTTACGCGAAATGAAACATATGAGTATGACTACCATATAAAGCAGAAAACCATTAGGCTTGGCCATCTTGATTTGATTTGCAATACTTGTTGTCCATCTAGTTATGGTTAGCTCTATTTATACTACTATACTACGTACGTACCCAAGGCAGAAATGGGGAAAAGCAGTTGCCAAAATTCAATGTGCTCAGCTAACTATATGTGAATAATCTCGTTGAATTTCAGGTGAGCCTATTGATATACACATGATAATAAGGCTTGGGTCCCGAGTTTAAAAGTGGCTCCCCTGTTACAGTATCTCTTGTCACAATGACCTACGACGTACAAACCCAACACAGGGGCGGCAAATCTGGAATGTTTTCGGTGAAACCGGCTAATGCTAATCAAGTCCAATCTTCAATGGTCATTCAAGGTTTCCCCAAGAAAAAAATGTGGTCCCCTGCTTGGCCACAAAAGCATGCTTACTTTCTTTGGCACTGTTACAGACAGGCTCCCTGCGCTAGACAATCTTCAGGAGCGTGGGTGTTTATCTCAACTAATGGTTCTCCTATCCTATTACTAATTTGTGTGTTTCCTGTAAGCTTTTCGAAGAATCTGCCCGTCATATATTTCTGCAGTGTCTTGCGAAAGAAATACGGCTTTATTTTTTATTTTACTTCTTGTGCATGTAGAAATTTCTCCAGCTTTGGTTCTGTCAATAGGAACTCATAGTCGGCTAGAAAGGTGCTAGTACTATTTCTTCGATGGCTAAAGAAATCTGGAAAGATTTCCAGTGGGTATTATGTGGGCGATTTGGATGGAGAGTAAAGCGAGGACTTTCACCCCTAACATTAAAAAAGTTCCTGTCACTATTAAGAGCATTAAGATCTAGGTGATTTATTAGCAACCCTCTATATCTGATGAGGAGTATGCAATCTAGAGTTCACGGCACTCGCTCCATTCTGAAAGTCCTGCTATTAGTGGAGAATAGAACCCGAAAGGACCTAAACATCTACCCACGAGAAAAAAAAACATTGAAAAGATAACGCATTCTTCAAGTGATAGAAATTTTATATAATTGGGCAATGGTACATGATTCTGCCGAGCATTGCTAAAATCTTATTTTGTCGAAGCTTTTGTTAATGATAGGGATAAAGATAAAGAGTGTTTGAGTGTGGAACCCTTTTGGTATGGCATGAAACAAAGGCCTAAACTCTCCAGCTTAAGAGAAAAATGAATAGTACCGTATATGTATAACACAAACTCAAAGTCAGTGGCGGAACTGAGAATTATTTTTTATCCCGGGCTTGACCATTTTTTTGAATGATGTTTCGAGGAGCGGCCCATTTTTAAGGGGATCCTTAAATGATTAGTCCATCTATCCTTTGGTGATAGAGGATGTCCTAATATTCGTAAATGACTAAGGTATCCTTTACCAATTTAAATTACGTTATATTCCTTACCAATATTTTATTTATTTATTTTTAATTTTTAATTTTTAATTTTTAATTTTTAATTTTTATTGTTACTTTTAAGGGATCAAAATAGATATGAGCAAAGCTTTTGATGGAATTGAGTGAAACTTTGTTATTACAATTCTTTCAAAAATAGATTTCTCCAAGCACTGGTGCGACCTCATCTACCAATGTATCTCGACTACCTCGATCACGGTTATCCTTAATGATTTCCCGTGGGAAGTTTTCAACCCATCTAGACGAATAAGATAGGGGGACTCTCTGTTCCCTTATCTCATCATCATTTGCATGGACACCCTTTCCCGAATGTTTTTTAATGTAGAAGTTATAAAAAAAAGTCTTTGGGATATAAGTTGCTACGGGAAGCCCCCTATTTCGCATCTTTTTTTTTGTTGATGATATCTTCATTTTCACAAAAGCCAATTTAAAGGAATGTACGAATCTCCTAAATATTCTCTCGAATTTCAGCCTCACATCAGGCCAAACTATCAATTTTGAAAAATCGGGAGTGGTTTTCAGCCCCAAAATCCCCCCAAGGTTGTGTCGTACTTTAGTCCGCACCCTTATACTTAAAAAAATCAATCTCAAAGATCAATATGTGGGGGGCCTTTTTCTTTAACAAAAGGAAAAGTCTGAGTTTTATAAATCTTGTAGCTAAGTTCAAGGTCCGCCTAAAAGGCTGGAAAAAATAACCTTATCCCAGGCGGGTCGTGTTACCCTGGCAGCCTCCACTCTCAACACTATCCTAAACTACCTTATGTCTTGTTTTCCCCTA
>JAJJMC010000728.1:2881664-2913560 GCA_023531435.1 Papaver californicum | reverse complement strand
CCCCCCCCGCCAGTCGATTATGATAAGATTAACTATGATACCTCTTTTGTAGATGCAACTTCTATTGCAAAAATGAGATGGATATGTCATTATTCTACAGGTATATCAGAGGAGGAGAGTGCAACCATATCATAGTATTCACTCCGTATAAGCAAAGAGTCAGGTGGATATTATGACGGTTAGATGGGCTCGGGAAAACAATATCCTCAAATTAGTATTAGAAGGTGACAATAATACAATAGCGTATTTCATAGCAGGCAAGAAGGTCGAGGTGGAATGGAACTGTGAATCCATATTAGTCGAAACTCTCTCAATTGCTTGGAATTTTCACGGTTTTCAAAGTCTCCACACACGATGAAAAGGCAATAAATTAGCGGACAAAATGGCAAAACCAGCCAGAACATCAGGACTAAGTAGTTTTACTTTTGCTTCAGTACCAATTTATTTTGCTACTTTAGGTTCTAAAGACTTTCCAAAAAAAAACACTATATAGCTCAGCCTAATGAGCAATCCTTTATTCCAATTAATGAAATCTGGTTTGTGGTATCTAAGTAGTAAGCCCACCCCAAGATGAGTGATCTCCTATTCTGACTTCCCCAAAGCCTCCGGTAGCACAGTCGAGACAACGACAGGTTCTCTGCCCCTGTGGGGGCAGAAAACAAAATAAAATAAAAATATTTGTGAAGACCTTCCTAACGAACATTTAATTGGGGAATACCCCTACAAATATGAGGATACTTAGGATTATACCAATCTAGAAAAACTAATAAGGGGTGCCCTAAAATTATAAAATGACTAAGTTATCCCTTTCATATTTCATTTATTTATTCTTTTTTATTTGTCAATTTAGTTATTTATTTTTATTTTTACTTTTAAATTTAATGTTTTTTCTTTATTTTTTCTTCTAAAAAAATTAGAGCCAACATAGTAAAAATATCTTGTCGTTTCTAAACAATCGGTATTAAAACAGATGAACGCCATACTGACTTTTGTTGACAGTCGACATGATATTCGTTACATAAACAATGCAGATTTAGAAATCTAAGTTTCTGTAGTAAAATTTACAACAGTCGGCATTGTCGTAAATTTCCAATCATGCCGGCTAAAAAAGGAAGTCAACAACAATCATCATGGAGTTTATCCGTTTCAATGTCGACTGTTTAGAATCGACATGGTATTATTTATTTTACCATGTTGACTCTGAGTTTTTTAGAAGAAAAAAAAAGTTTAAAATAAAATTAATAGAAATAATTTAGAAATTTAATAAAAAGAAAAAAAAAAATAAAATTTTTTAAAAAAATAAAGATAAAAAATAAAATGAAAATAAATTATATGGATTTTGGCATACTCCCATCTAGGAATTACTGATTAATCCATATATAATGACCAATTTAATGATTAGTCCACACATTAGAGATAGTTTAATCGGTGGTCCAAAAATATGCTTTTGGACCAAAACACTTAATCCCAGCACCAAACACGTGTGGGACTCAATAATATATTTCTGTAAATATCAGAATTATCCTTTTTTTCTATAATATCTGTTCTAAACAGAAAGAGAGAGAGAGAGAGAGTTATCTTCTTAGATCTTTTTAGTTTTTCAATTGCAAATGAATCCACTACCGAGATCTGCTCAAATGAAGAGATGATTTAACGCGAAATCAAGCTCAATTAGTTTGTAATTGATTTTAGATTTGTAATCAGCGTGATGTAATCTACAAATTGATATATAAATTTTTAAAAGCAAACAATTTTCAATTTTTGACCTAATTTTGGTTTTCTTCTAATTCATTTCGAAATTCTTCTAATATGCTTTGTTTATATATCTAAAAGAAGAAGAGAATCAACTGATGGTGAAGAAGGAGAAGAAGAAGACTTTTGAGAATGGATCCGTGAAGAAGAAGAAAATACATATTCATCAATTTTGGATTTTTATTTAGATTTTTTAATCTTCTTTTTTATCTGGATCTGATGCTCAATATTGAAAAGAAAGGGTTATTTCTTCAAACAATATAGGTTAATCGATCTGATGTTATTTTTGTTTGTATTGAAGATATAAGATATTTGGTTGATTAAATCGTCATATTTTTTTTTTGTAGATTTTGTAGATCCTATAGTATTTATCAATATGTATTGTGGGATAATATATTTTTTCTTCAGTACATATCAATATGTACTGTTGAATCATCCACTCTATTTCCTTCAGTACATATCAATATGTATTGTGGATCATACATTTTTTTCCCTTCAATTCCTATTTTCCTTGAATACATACCAATATGTACCGTGGGATCATAAACTTTTTCTATCTACCAGTACATATTTTATATCAATATGTACTGAAGGAAAATATGTAATACGGGATCATACTCTTTCCTTTAGTACATATTTTCCTTCGGTACATATCACCATGTACTGTTGGATCAATATGTACTGTGAGATCACATATTTTTTCCTTCAGTACATATGATCTTCTTTTTCTTTTTTCTTCTTCTTCACTGAATCTATAACACGGTTTTTGATCTATTTTTGTTGATGATTGTTGATTAATATGATTTCTTCAATTTTTGGTAAAGGAGCATGATATGAAAACATATATGTTTTTGTTGATGATTTTGACTTTAATTTCGTTTTTCGTTGATGAATTTTTGGTATTTTAGATATGTTTTTGTTGATGAATTTTTAGATATGTACGAATCGATACATCCGTACTAGTTGTGTTGATCATGAAGATCATCACAGTGATCAATCCACGGCTTACTACAACATACCTGTTATCGACCTACAAGGCCTACTCTCCGGAGAATCAGTATTGGCAGATTCTGAATTACAGAAACTTCATTCTGCTTGCCAACACTGGGGCTTCTTTCAGGTACCAACTTTACATTCATCTACTTCCTCTAATTAAGATATTTTTACTAGATCATGACTGGCTTTTGAGTTCCAGCCCTCCAATTTTGTTTTTAGGTACTTGACCGACAATTGACTAGTTAATTTGATATTACTCCCATTTTGATTTTATTTATTGATTGATTTATGTACACGAACTAGCAACATATTCATAATATCTTCAAATTATGTTCTCTAGGTGGTAAACCATGGAATTAGCTCTCTAGTGATTGAGAAATAAAAATCGGAAATACGCAACCTGTTTGAACTTCAAAGAAGATATGGCAGGAACCAGGAGACCAAATGGCCGAGGGATTTGGGCAACTGTTTGTGGTTTCAGATGATCAGAAACTTGATTGGTCAGACACGTTCTACATAACAGCTTTACCAACTAAATTGAGAAAGCCTCAATTATTTGCCGGGATACCATTCCTACTAAGTAAGGTATGCACATATAAATTCCTGTGTGTAGAGTCCCACTTTCGCCTTTTGCGGTGGTTCAGGGTTTAGACTAATCAGCTGCAAAGGCGTATGTACGTTCTCATGTCGCGTTTTGATGAAGGTCTATACTTTGCCATTAATGTTAAGTGATCTATTTGTCTTTATGAAGGGAGTCGTTGGAAGCTTACTCTTCGGGACTGAAAAACCTGACCATGATGCTACTAGGAAAAACGGCTAAAGCTCTAAAGATGGATTCGGATGAGATAGAAGAGTTATTCAATGATTGTTTGCAAAGAATGGGACTGAATTACTATCCTCCTTGTCCTAAGTCACAGGAGGTCATAGGTTTATCACCACACTCAAATGCTGGTGCTTTGTCGATTGTCCTTCAGCTCAATGAAACTGAAGGCCTTCAGATTCGTAAAGATGGAAAATGGATAGCCGTAAAACCCATACCTGGTGCACTTATAGTCAATATTGGAGACATGATTGAGGTAACACAATATTGTTTCTGTTCTCGACACATTTTCCACCTTTTTATTGCATTAACCTGACATGAAACTAGGCATTGATTTAAATATTTGAAAGAGCTAACAATAGTACTAGTTTCGCAGATTCTGAGCAATGGTGCCTATCCAAGTATCCAACAATGGAGAGGCTTTCAATTGCCACATTCCATTCAACCAATCCGGATGCCGAATCTGGCCCTGCACATAGCTTGATTGATCCACCACATAAACCAGCATTATTCCGAAGGGAGACTTTGAGGAAATACTATCAAAACTTCTTTGCTCGAAAGCTTAATGGGAAAACCACTAACCTAGATTTCATGAGATTGAAAATGGCGATCAGTCCAGCTGATTGTTATCAGGGTACCACCGGTTATAATGTTTATCTCATCCGTATTGGTTTGGCTATTTAAGTTTGGCTTGTTTGTTTAGTCCGTAATAAAAGTTTCTAGATACGTACATGTACATCTGTTTATCCGACCCCAACCAGTAACGCATGATTGGTCAGACACAGACTCTAGGTTTCTCTTCTATACACTGACCATTTGCAAACATGACCATCTCTGACATCTTCAAGACCTGGCGGATGTAATATGCAAGGATCGAGTCATTCAGAATTTCAGATTGATTTAGGGATTGCGACTAATAACCTTACATGCTGATTTAAGTTTTTATTTACTAGTCTTAGCATTGCGAACGCATCACATTCTTATTCATACAGACACATCACAACACAATGCAAATACAACAAAATATTTGTAACACCAGATTCAAGGCAGAGCATTAAACTGACTAGTTAATTTTACTCCAACTACATAATTAAAATGTTTAGGTACATAATTTGAAGAAGACTTGTGAAAATATAAAAATTAATTTTTTATAAAGTAAAATGTTTGGATTGATTTCTGCTTTTTGATTTGTAGAAATAAAAAAATCAAATATTGAGTATCTAATCTCATAATGATTTGTAGAAATAAAAAAAAATATTTTTATAAAATAAAATATTTTTAATTTCGATATTTGGGATTGATTCTTATTTTTGGTATCCGAACATCATCATCATCGATGAAAAACAATTGAGGAAACCACTTGAGCAATGAGTTACTAATCAACAAATCCAGGCCGTCAATTAACACCTAGGGTTTTTTATATTTAGGCATCTTCTTCTCCATCGACTCTCTCCCATTTAGTCGCTGAACAAAGCGGGGGGAGTAGTGAGAAGTAACTACTCCATCTTCAGCAATGGTACGAGCCCTAAATTTTTCATTCTCTACAGCGTTTACTCGTATTCTGTATGTGAACATCTATTTCGATGTCTATTCCCATTCGTGAAGTTTGAATCGATCTGTTTGCTTTCACATGAAATGGATTTTGGGTTATCTTATTGTTACTTTTAAACTCATTTAGGTAAAGATTGATACAGATAAATGAATCTTATGTGGTATTTTGTTTGTATGATTGTGTTCTCTGTTGTAGTAGCTTCATTTGTAGGGTTTATGTTTCAAAATATGAATTGTGAATAGATGTGGAAATTCCTCTAAGGGTATGCTTAAGAGCTGAATATCTGTAGATCTAGTGGTGTTTATATTTCAGTATTGTAAAAGCAGTGATTTGTATATTTGGTTATTGGATTGGGTTGAACGGGTTTATGTGGCTAAGCATGTATCCATTGATTTTTTAGCTGGGAAAGGGTCGTAAAGCATAAATATCTCTCTGGGTTTGCTGATTTATATTTCCAAATATTGTCTGGTTTTGGTTTGGCTGTATGGAATTTTAACTGAAATCTTCATTTGGTGTTTTATCATTTTTCTTTTTGTGTTCATGAGAATTTGCACTTAATATGAATTAACTTGATGTGTGTAGGTTTTCATCAAAGCACAGAAACCCAGGGCTTATTTCAAGAGGTTTCAAGTCAAATTCAAGCGAAGGAGAGGTATATGCTCATTTGATTTTTGATGTATTTTCTTATATCTTTGGTTGGATGTAATCTGATTGTATTGTTTCAATTGTAATGAATGCAGAGGGGAAGACCGATTACAGAGCCAGAATCCGTCTTATTAACCAGGACAAGAACAAGTACAACACCCCTAAGTACCGTTTTGTTGTTCGTTTCACCAACAAAGACATTATTGCCCAGATCATATCTGCTACCATTACTGGTGATTTGGTAATGTGTGCAGCTTATGCGCATGAGTTGCCCCGATATGGTCTTGAAGTTGGTCTCACCAACTATGCTGCAGGTAAATATTCTGACCTTACTAATGGTATGTTGTTGTATTTTTTTGTCATTGAAAGAGTTCTAATATCTATTCTCTCAAACCACAGCTTATTGTACTGGTCTTCTATTGGCTCGTCGTGTATTGAAGAAACTTGAGATGGATGCCGAGTATGAAGGCAATGTTGAGGAGTATACATTGTACTTCTAGTTTTTTCCTTGTTTTGTTGTAGTTAGATAAATTGTAGGCAGAAGAAACATGTCACTGACAGTTATCACTTGTAGGCAACTGGTGAAGACTACTCTGTTGAACCCGGTGAAAGCCGAAGGCCCTTCCGTGCTCTTCTTGATGTTGGTCTTCTACGAACAACTACTGGAAACCGTATCTTTGGTGCTCTTAAGGTAACATCATCTCTTGCAGCTGTAATGCAATGGTGTTTTCTAAAGTTGTCTCTTTTTGCTATATTTATCATGTCTTTTTCCTTGTATGTCTGGGTTAATCATTCCTTTATATGTTGGTTTACACTTTTTTTTTCCTCCTGTGGATGCTTATCTTCTCTTAATCACTGGAACTAATTGGCAAATGTTGGATTTACTGTGTCTCACAACACCTAATCATTGCTCTACACAATTGTAGGGAGCTTTGGATGGTGGTCTTGACATTCCTCACAGTGAGAAAAGGTTTGCTGGGTACAAGAAGGGTGATGGAAAGAAAGACAGTGTATTAGATGCTGAGATTCACCGAAAGTACATCTTTGGTGGGCATGTTGGTACATACATGAGGGTGTGTCTCAAAATTTTAGACACTTGCATTTGTACTTACGTTGATGAATACTCATAGTTTGGATTGAAATGCTCTTTGGTATCGTTTTCTGAACTTCTGTTGACAATGTCCAGTCCCTAATGGAGGATGAGCCCGAAAAGTTCCAAACTCATTTCTCTGAGTATGCCAAGAGAAACATTGATGCTGATGGTCTTGAAGCACTTTACAAGAAAGTGCATGCAGCTATCCGTGCCGATCCTACTGCAAAGAAAACTGAGAAGGCAGCTCCCAAGGCCCACAAGAGGTATAGAACTACGATCATTTCATTTCAACACTTCCATTTTATATTGTCGAATTCCTTTTTATTCTTTTGTTTAGCCTACTTCTTTTTATGCATATGCTAGCACTTGGCTTCATCAAAATAGTTGAACTTGGTTTTTGAGTTGAAAACTGTATTCATGGTTTTATTTGTTTTCCATCAACTGTAGGTACAACTTGAAGAAGCTGACATATGATGAGAGAAAGAACAAGCTGATTGAGAGATTGAATGCTCTAAACTCAGCAGCAGGAGCAGATGACGATGATGACGAGGATGAGGATGACGAGTGAACTGTGTCTCACCACCGTAGCTAGACTTAAAACAAAGAAATTTTGGGTGTTCATCTTGGTTTCTTATTCATCATACTCTTATTTTCTGTGGACCAATTATTTTTTCTTTTTAGTTTTGTTCGTCTTAATGGTTATAGACCTTGTTAGGCCTTTTGGATCGTTACAAGTTGAGAATCAAATGCAACTCGTTTTTGTTAAATAGGAATAGTAAGTTAGTAACGTATTCTGGTATTCCTTAATATATTTAGTTTTTCAATTTTTTATATGTTGTGCCTGTTCAGATGAAAACCCTATTATGCCCCAAGCACCTTCACAAGGATACCAACAGCGGGGTCATACTCATACCGTCATGGGGTCATGCAATGGAATTTTTTTTGACTGGTCAAAGCAATGGTATTATGGCACCCGGTAGAAAGAGACTCGCAATTTGCATCCATGATCCATCAAATTCTTATTCCATACACCAAAAACAGTACCATGATTAGTTGATATTACTGTTCCTACTCAATCATAATCCGATCATCAGCTAGCACATATCTACACGGTTGCGCCTGATCAGGTGATACTGTGTAAAAACTCGTATGGACATTCTTCTGTGCAGCTGGGAGGTGGTGGTGGTGGCGATGGATGGTGGAGGTGGAGACGGCAATGGTGGCGGAGGAGATGGTGGTGGTGGTGGTGGGGGTGGCTTTGGAGGCATCTTACAACAACACTCGCATAAAGGCAACTTAAAAAGGCCGATATACAGAGTCGGTGCTGGTAATTGTACTGCCGTAGGGACATGCGGTTTGACATGATAGTCCACCAGGGGGGCAAAACAAAGCGGTAAATGATGCAAATATCTCACTGGACTTGCATTGAATAGCAGCACTAACAGTATCTGCGTAACATCAAATTAGCGACAAACAATATCAAAATTAGACATTAAAGCAATTCATTAGAATTCATGTAAGAAAACGAGGATATGTACAGTAATCCCATATATATGTACGAGAAGATTATGAGAAATTGGAAGAGACGAGACTCTTAATACAAGCACCAGTGAAGTAGATCTCACTCTTTACTGATAGACTAAGACTCTATGGTGGTCATGAAACATAGTATATACAGGGTGCGGCAGCATTTTCCGCCAGCTAGCCCAAGTTCATTCATGAGTAACTATTGGCTAATTAACGGGAATTAGCTGGAGATATCAAAAGAATTTCTAGTGGTCAAAGCAGAACTTGCTAAAAATATACTTACGCAAAGACATGAAAACCATAGAAAACAGAAAAGCTAGAACAAAACTACGGCAACTACTCCTGCTGGCCATCTTGATCTCTTTCGGACTCCCTATTCCCGGTTTATCGGAAATAGTTGTATCGGTCTGAGGTTGGGTCTCTATATATAAACTCAATGTGTTAGATGAGAGTAGGAAAAGGCAGATGCTAAAATTTAATCTGCTGCAGGCTTGTACAATACTAGCTTACCAGCACCACATACATTTCCACACGTGAATCATGATCATGGGAAAAAAAACAAAAAAAACAAAATTCAAGTTTTTGTAGCTAAATTATTGATTCAGGAGCACCATCAAAGACATACGATATATGATCGACATTCTCGTACGGTACGAGTAAGATTATTGGATGTTGCACTAAATTGCTTTTCGAGTTTCTTTTATTTTTTTACTTGAGCCGCAAAACCAACCCAACTATTGAAGCTATTCGAATATGGAGGTAGAGCAAAGCAGGACACACCAGCAAAGTAAATGATGCCAATGGCATGCCTTATCCAGTTACACCTTGTGTAGGCTGGTCGACTCCATCGTATACTGTCACACTTTGTTAGCCAGTTTCCAGTTACATTTAGAGCGTTGTAAAATGAGATGACGGTGACAATTTGTTTTCAGGATGGTTTAATTTATAACGTTGACATATACATACAACAATTATATAAACCCTGAACCCGAAACCAGAAACATACGCTTCGTATTCATCAAACGAATAAACATTTAGCAAACACGATACAGTTCTCTGAATATAAGAATTACTGAATCGCTGTCATGATCTAGTCATGGCTGTCCAAGTAACTTCTTATCATTATTAGCAATTAATGCGAACCCATCACTAATAGCATTTAGCAATGCGGACCCATCACACTTCTTATTTCAAAACAAAATGCAAATACAACATCTCTGTAACACCAGATTCATGGCATAACACTAAGCTAGCTCTAGTAGTATATTTAGCTTGCTAGTTTAACACTACAAATTACATAATCATGATCTGACTAGCCAGCTTATACGTGCACGGTGGCTGGTCAGGCGACATTTGGAACTCGAACTCACTTGGACAGACTTCAGGGCAGCTGGGAGCTGGTGGGGGTGATGGTGACGGCGGTGGGGGTGGTGATGGAGACGGTGGCGGAGGTGATGGCGGTGGTGGGGACGGGGATGGTGGTGGTGGTGACGGTGGCGGCATTTTACAACAACACTCGCACAAAGGTGTGTCAAGGAACCTGATTGGAACACAATTGGTTTTGGTAACTGTACTTCCCTTTGGACAAGCGCTTTTACACTGAGGGTTACAAGTTAGGCAAACCAAAGTGCCAGTTGATGCAAATGTCTCACCTGACTTGCAATTCATAGCAGCAGTATCTGCAAATTAATAGCAACAATATAAAAGTTAACCAAGTAGTATGTAACCACATCTTCCACAGTGTTTTGCTCATAAAAACAAATTGGCCTACAGAAATGAAAATTTCAAAAATTATTATCAAGTAAGAAATCGCCGAATACTTACGGGATAAGAAACACATGACTACCATAAAACATAGAAGAAAATTCAGCAACATACTTCTCCTGGCCACCATCTTGATTTTTTCCTGCACACCCATTTCTGTTTGCTACTTTTTTTTTTATCGATTCTAAAAATGGCTTTTATTCTCATTTATAACATATTGTGTTAGATGGAAATGGGATTTTGCAGTTGCAAAAATTTAATGTTTTCAGCTAACAATTGATTCTCGAGATCTAAAGAAATAACTATATATGCACGTGAATGATATGGAACAGCAACAACAAATAATTCGATGTGTTATGGGGTAATTACCGTTTCAGGATACCAATATTACACGAGAATCTCGCCCATCTCGGGTGAGCCTATTGGGATACTGTTGCTGGGTACGGTTTAGTTTTCTTATTCCCACTTAATATACGAAAGACCGGGCGCACTCGACCTCTTTTATGCATCCAGTCCTCCTGAAATTAAAAAACGACCAAAAAGATGAATGGTAAATCCCAGTGGCGGAAGCAGGAATTAGTAGTTACCAGGGCTTGAACACAAGCTGGGCCTGATACAATTAAGTTGGGATGGCTTAACACTAAAATATAAACATATTTATACTAATAGACTTACAAAATGAGGCTTCATAGTGCGTATTAGCATTTTAGGGGTGGCTTCAGCCAGGTAAAGGCTGTAGTTCCGCCCATGGTAAATCCCAAAAATAACGTTTTTCTATTTTAATTTTCAAATCCCAAAAATGGAAAAGCTATAATGTTTAGTCCCATTGAGCTCTTTCACTGCATTGGCCCTAGGAGATTTAAAGCAACCTAAACGACCCTTCCAACCCCCTTGAGGCTTTTTAAACAGGGAAATGGATCCACATATTTAAAAATATATTTTTTTTTAAAAAAACAAGGGAACTTTTTAAGTTCAAGGCTACATTGGGTTCAAAATGGAAAATTAGAGAATATAAAGTAACAAGAACATGCCACACAAGTACAACACCGATAAATCCAAAAAGAGAAAGAGAAAGAGAAAAATTAACGAAACATGACGAATACAAGCATGAATAAGAACCGATCAAATCTAGAATAATGTTTTTTCTCATAATTAAATTCCAACCATTTTGATTGTTTTCCTTCTTCATAAAGAAATGCTCCTAAAGATGGAGTGATTTGCTCAAATCTCTTAAAACTTGTGATGAAGATTCTGTCGCCAAAATCATCTTTGATGAAGATTTCGATGAAGATCTCGTCGCCTGATAATACCAAGATGAAGATTCAGGTGAAGATTCTGTCGTCGGAGACAAAAAAAATGAAGATTTTGTCAATGGAGCGCGCCACTAGTGATCTTAAAACCCATAGTAACCAACAACGACCATTAAAGCCGAGATAAACTCTCTAGTAGAGGAGATAAAACCACCATAAAGATGGACAAAAATTACCAAATGGTAAGAGATAAACATAAATAAAGCTAGCTAAAACAAAGAACTAGTTAAAAGTAAAGAAGGGAGATGAAAATTCCGCTTAGATCGGGCACAAAATGAATTAGATGTGAGCAGGCGAGAGACGCCGGTGCAGAGAGATTTTACTCTGTTGAGGGAAGAGAGAGAGGAGAGAAGTTTATCTTGATGATGTTCTAGCATTATCTACATATTTAAAATTGCCGGATACAAGAGAGCGACCACTACCATCAATTTAAGTTAGACTAATACTAAAACAGAAATCTAAATTCGAATTTTTTTTTTTCCTAAAAATTAATCGACTTAATTTTTAAAAATAAAAAATCTATAGTTAGATTTGAAGGAAATAGTGAAAAGGAACTTGAAGGAATGTAAGGTGTCTAAAGAGATGATTTCATACAAAAAATGTACGGAAGAAGTTAATGATCCATGTATCAGAACCATAATCTAGGGAGCTTAGTTAAGATTTATTTAGGGTAACATTAAAGGCTAGGACACTGGTTAGCAACCCAAGATCAAAGATATAGAGTTTAGGACTTTGACCCCTAGAATTTTATATTAGTATAGTTAATATTTAGATTATTACTATTATTGTTGGTAGTATTATTATATTTTTATTGTTTCTTTTATTTTATTGTTTCTGATTTTTCAAAAAATTTGATATTGATTTCATTTCTAGCTTACCCCAATTTGTTTGGGACTAAAGGATTGATTGTTGTTGTTGAAAATTAATTGACTTATATTAAAAACTGGCTAGATGATTAGGACTAGCTCATTAAAGGTTTTCTTAAATAGGGATATGCCTCCAATTGGCGCCCAAATCAACAGTCTCAAAGAAATACATAAAATATAAATGTAAAGGTTTGGAAAAAATTTGGACATACATATACTGCCTTGTTAAAACTTTGAAAAGGAAAACTTATAGTAGTAAAACCCCGACTAAGAAAAAAAAGTACAACACGATACGTCAGAAAGCTATAACAAGGTTAGAGCTACCTAAAAAGATAAACTTACGTTCATAATTCTTCAAGATCATATAATTTCTTCGTTCTCTATCGGTACCCAATGAGTTTTCTTCTAATGCTGGCAGTATGCATGCCGCCACAAGCAAGTTGTGGAAGTTGAACACCTTCACTCGTGATAAGAATATCAATATATAGTTGTGGATAGAGAATTCATCCTCTTGGTGATTAAGAATGACAGATTAGCCTTTTCAACAATCAGGGATATATAAGATGAGAAATGTATATATTTCTAAAGAAATACAAGTAGAATCGTATACATAACCAACTATGATTTTAACATCATGTTGTTTTACAGGAGATGTCATTTTTACATGAAAAAAAGAACTACACATGTAAATTAAATTTAAAATTTATATTATAATAATAACTAACTAAGAAAATAATAAGACTAATTATATAGTGAAGCAAGATGCAATGAAAGTAAAATAAGAAAGAAAAGTTAGAAAACCACTATCCAAAACGACAAGATGTAAAGACAAGTAACTAGAGAGATAAATAGATATCAAGGACTAGTCGCAAATAACTATCATATATATATATATATATGAGACAATACTAATTATAACTATAGTAAAATAAAGTTTGTAGGTAGTTTTTTTTGTTATAGGCGAAAACTGTAAATTTATTTCTGTCCACATCAAAAATATATAGTTTGTACATTTATTTTAGTTCATCAAGTAAGAATTATAAACTCTACTAATGGAAATAGGTACATTTATCAATATAGCCTACCTCTCTATATATATCTATGTTCTAGAATTTCATCCAAATGAACACTCAATATTCTGTATATATGTATAAATATATACTTATTATATACTTAGTATACATATAGTTGTACTGTATGGCTCAAAACCTGTATTTGTATTGAATCTTCATCACTAATGATATTCTCATAATACCACTGGTGTTTGTTACGATATTTCCCAGATGTTCTTTGATTATATAAAATATCATATTCAAAGCATGCTCTTGTGTCGTTCTTTTCCTTGACCTTAATCTCGAATAAATATAAAGCCCTTATATAGATTTCTCATTAGAATAAAGAAACTTGAGCCTCCTCCGAGTGCAATAATTCCTCAGGTTAAATCCTTGGTATTAGGTGTCACGGCGATGGCTATGTCATCAACTTGTGCAACATTGTGCAAAGACTGGAATATGTATGTAAATGCCAAAGGAACTTGCTTGTCGTTGGCACATCATAGCGCCAGCGCTACCTTCCTACGGCGCTGGCAACAACCATCACCATAAAATTCCACTTCCAGCGCTAGCAATTGCTAGGGCCATCTCATTCCTTCGCTGGCGCATCATGCGCCAACATTTACTTTCCTCGACAACAATTATTTCCAGCGCCATAGCATTCCTTTGCTGGCATATCACAACGCCATCATTCTATTATTCTGGCACTGGCTACGACCAATACCATAACATTTCATCATTGGCGCTATAAGCGCCATCACTTGACCCTCTGATGATGGCCATTGCCAACGCCAAACTCTCCATGCCAACGATGGTGCTTGTTAGCACCAGCGCCACTCTCAGATGCGCTATCAAGTTTTCATGCATCTCTCGTGCACCTTAATCCATCATTGGCACCGTGCCAACCTCGTGATGCACCATGTGCATCTCTGAAGCATTTCTGATGCTCCACTTGATGTCGTAAGCTATTAGTATTCCCACTTGATGCCCCGGGCTACGAGTACTCAATAACTGACTAGTTTAACTAGATATACAATACTTTTCATCATCTATAAGCAAAGATGATTGATTCCACTGTTTTGCATCATCAACAAATCGATGCATAAGCTTAAATCATGACGCCATCTCTCCAAAAAGATGTCATAGTCTTACATCTCTCACAGAGTAGTGTTGTTAGCTCATATTACTCACAGAGAGATTTTATGATATTTTATTGCTAATATACGTACCATGAGGTCGCATCACTTACAGATGAGTACTCAGGGATTACATCACTCTCGAAGTGATGATGCCAATACCTTACATCAACTATGAAGTCATGCCAATATTCTGCATAATCACTGAATTAATGCTAATGATAGAAAGTAGCATTTTTTACCGTGGATTGATGCCATGAAGTGCTATGCTGATAAAGAATACTAGGCTTACTCAACTGTCATCGTATGGCATCAATCACTAGAATTGGCATCAATTATGTCACATGTGGGTACGCTACAAAAATATTGAGTTTTAGTGACTTCAACAAACCGTGGCAGTTGAATCAAAACTTTGTGGCAAAAGATAATTTGCCACGGGTGATTGGTCGTAACAAATAATTTCGTGGCTAATACTATTTTCCACGTTGACACCCACGGTTTATTGTGCGTAACTAATAATACATGAGCACTTACCACGGATCCTGTCGTGGGAAGTCATACGTTTGGGATTATTAACTACGATATTTTCAGTGGCTATTGTTCTAAGGTCATTTTCCACACATCTCGTTATTCGCTTGTGTAGCAATTTGCCTATTACAGTGATTTTTTGTAGTTAAAAACAATAATTAACTATATTAATTTACACAAACCATTCCAACAGTAACATTCATCCATTTAAATATCTGAAAAATAAATACTACAAGGTCGTCCGAATGATTACATTGAACAAATAAAAATAAAAAGTGAATATTACAAAATTTCAAGTATAGTACAAGATTCCAAAGGAAAATTTAATTGAACATGTAACAACAAAAGAAAGCAATTAACATGGATGCTTAATTTTTTTTGCTAAGCAATTAACATGGATGCTTTAACATTCCTTAATTCGAAAGTTTACCAACATATATACATCTTCCAACATAGCCTTGAACTTTAAATCTTTCAACGAAACCTGCGACATGAAAAACATCAAGTTTGACAATTAAACTTTAAATCTTAGTTTGGCTTAAAGAATTTATGCTTCATTCTGCTGTTGACCAAGCAACTGTGCATATATAACCAATTAGCCTCATAAGTAACTAGACATACATAACCAATTAGCCTTATGATTTGCACAAGTTGATGCTAATTAAGAGAGTAATATTGTTTAGCAGGATATAACCAACACATGGAGATGTCTTGTCATGATTTCCCTTTGAAGTGTGGAGTAGATAGAAATTATGCATTAGAAATCGACTCACCGCATTGTAAAAGTGCCAAAAGACAAGGAGAAAGATGAATACAGGGTGATTTTCCCCTTGAAGCACACGAATGATGAAAACAGCTAATGCATCAAGAGTGAACGGATTTGAATCAGTTCCTGCAAAATCGAAGATATACATTTCATATATTAACTAACTCATCTGGGAAAAGGGAACTACTATGATTTGTCGATTAGTTAAGATGAAAGTAGAATCGTAAAAGAGAGAGTTAAGAACCTTCAGAATCAGGAGCAACTGGAAGTGCAGACACTCTTGTGCTTACCAGTTGGTTTTGGAACTCCATTGCCATTATAATAGCGAAAGAGTACTCTCTCACCCTTGGCATTTTTACAACAGGAAAGACAAAGTTTCTTTACTTTTTCTAGAGTAGGATCTAGTTGAAGCTTAGACCAAGCCTACAAATATCATGAAGCTTATTAAAGTTTCAAAATCAATCAATGAACCAAATAAGTCGAGAGTTAAGAGAATAAATGATCTTAACCTAGGCTGCCATCTTACATATTGAGCAAGCAAGTCTGATTTTTAATCCAGAAAAAGGATCGAGAGATCGACCACAACTCAGCGTCTCTGAGGTTTTTGTGCAAATTTTTATAGATTTTTACATCAAAACGATAAAAATAAACAGAAAAATATCCAATTCAATCCATACAATGGAACCAAGACTTCACTGCTGGTGGTGGAATTGGCGTAGGTGTTGTATGGTCAGAAGCTAAGGTGGATTGGTGGTATGTGGTTGAGAGAAGCAGCTGGTGAAGATTCTTACACAATAAGTGGTGAATAAGCTAGAATGGGTGTGAACTGGATGAAGTAGTGGTGGACCTGAACTGTCTGGGACGAATGGTTGTGAACGTGGGGATGCATGTGAACAAGCTGGTAGTGGTGAACACTGGATGATATTGTGATTTAGGCGATGGAAAAGATGGTGTAGCTCGTGTATTTGGAGAGGAGCTAAAGCTCTTCTCCGTGGAGACTTTTCTCGAGCAGGCAAGGGGTGCAGTCGATGGTGTCTTTCTGTTGCCTTAGTTTCACCCCTTTTATAGCTCCAATTTTTCTTTTAAACCCCTAAAATCTTGAATTAGATACAAACCCAACAATTCCATTAATTCAAGAACTCTCATTACCCATCAATATGTGTCGTCGATCGACAAACTCGTTCTCTTTCCCAGTCTCTCGGCAAAGCAAAATGTCCCAAATTATTAACTCTTAAGTCTTACCCATCTCTTCCCTGTCTGTCCCAAACTTTTAGAACACTTTATTTCACCACCATTTGTTCACTGATTTGAACGACAACAACACTTTCTCTATCGTATTCATAAACTCTCTCCACAACATAACTTCTCGGCATCCAAATTCGAATCTGATTGTAACCCAGGTCTTCAATTTCTTCAGAAACTCTTGAAACATCAATGTATCCCCTTCAACCGATCTCTCTGAAATGGCAAAGCTACACCAACCAATTCTTAGTAAATGCCGCCAAGGTTGACCTATGAATATGCTTAAATCAGCACGCACATGCCATGAAGATCCTTTGTAATCAATCTCTAAGTTAGTGTTGCTTGAGTGATCATGTAAAACTTACAACATTACATCAAGACTAAGCAAAATGTAGATTCATTAGAAAGGTATTATCCACAGAGGTAATATTTTATTGTCATGTTTGCGAAGGACGATGGGTACTAATAGCATAAGTAGTTAAAATCTTGCAAAAGATAATACAAGCTCTCTTGGTGGTTCTTGTATCAACAGATCCTAGGGTTCTTCACAAACACCAAGCAAAGAGGCACCACCTCCAACTAAATATGCCACTACACACTGCACCACCACGCACACCATTCCACACAGACCACCACCAAAAACGCCACTACACACTCACCATCACTACACATGCTACCACCACAGGTGCCACCACCATAATTTAAATTTTTTAAAGACCTAAGTACAATGTACAAACTTCACAGTAATATATAAAACAAAAGAAATAACTAGAAACAAATATACCAAGCTAGAATTTACTGGCGATATTCCAACGTCGAAACTATGATCCACTCATAACGATTTCACCACCGATTTTCCATCTTTTCTAGCATTATCAAAACGATGGTCATCCTACACAATCAACCAATCATACTGATAGCTCTTCTCAGAGATCGGAAAGTTAATCGGAAAATCAAGAAAAGTGATGGAGACGATTTGGAAAGATATGAAATGACAGAGAGATATGGAGAGAATCAGAGAGAAAAATGGGTTGTCCCTTTTTTTGATTATCAACGTCCCCCTTTTACAACCTGGATTAATCAGTATTTATACTTTGATTAAGCTAATCTAAAAAACAGAATTAAGCTTTCTGACTGAACTAACCTAGCTGACTAATCTGACTCGACTAACTAACTCCCATTATTGACCAAGTGGTCAACACGAGTAACCATCTGACTAATCTTCCTCCTGGGTGCTCGATTCCTAACCAATTCCCCCTCCTGAAATTCACCTTGTCCTCAAGGTGATCATACATTATATTCATCCCCAAATCCAGGATATCTCTAAGAAAAATCCTCAGAATTCTCCCAAGTAGCATCAGATTCATCCTTCCCTGCCCATTTCACCAACCATTTGGTGTTCAGAACTCTATTACCTTTTGAGTCCCTGCTGATAACCAGTTTCCTGCCAACAATCTTAAGGGAATGTCTTCCTGACTATCTGCTAAGGAAGGAAGAGCACGTACTGGTTGAACATGAGCCCCCAGTTGTTTCTTTAAACAACTTACATGGAAAACTGGATGTAGTTTGCTATGGGGAGGGAGTAATAGCATGTAAGCAACCTTTCCAATCCTCTGAATAATTCTGTAAGGACCAAAGAATCTGGACAGGAGTTTGTGGAATGAATGCCCTGCCAGAGATTTCATCTGATATGGCACCAATCTCAGGAAAACCATATCATTCACCTGGAATTCCCTTTCAGTACGCCTCTTATCTGCCTGGTTCTTCATTCTTTGCTGAGCTATCTGTAAATTGTTGCGCAGCAATTTCAACATATGGTCCCTGCTCTGAAGCTCTTCCTCCACTGAGTCTACCTTGGCTGTACCCACTTCATGAGAGTGAATGAGTGGAGGTGGGTACCCATACAACACTTGGAATGGAGTCAATTTAGATGATGCATGATAGGAAGAGTTATAGCTCCATTCTTCCCAAGGCAGCCATTTTACCCAAGAGTTAGGAGCATGAGATGCAAAACACCTCAAATATGTTTCAATACATCTGTTCACCACCTCAGTTTGCCCATCTGTCTGAGGATGATATCCTGAACTCATGCAAAGCTTGGTCCCACTCAAAGCAAAGAATTCCTTCTAGAAATTACTAAGAAATATTGTATCCCTATCACTTATTACTGAAGTTGGCATCCCATGTAGCTTGGAAACATTGTCAACATACACCTATGCTACTAATGTTGCTGTGTAAGGGTGAGCAAGGTCCATAAAATGAGCATACTTAGACAACCTGTCCACCACAACAAATATCACAGTTTTGTTCTTGGATCTAGGTAATCCAATGATAAAATCCATACTCACTGAAGTCCAAACCTGTTCAGGAACTGGCAATGGTTGCAACAGCCCAGGTGGAGCACATGTTTCATATTTGTTCTTGTTGGAAAATGAGACACTCGCCTATGAATTTTTTAATGTCCCCTTTCATTCCAACCCAATAAAAGCTTCTTTTAACCCTCTGATATGTCTTCAGGACTCCATGATGACCAGACATTGGACTAGAGTGTAGTTCTTCAAACAGTTTATCTTTCCATGGAGAAGTGGGACTGAGTACAATCCTTTTCTTGTACTTAAGGAACCCATTCTCATAATTGTAGTTATTAGATGGGAAAGCACCTGTGGAATGGAATGTTTTCATCAATTCTTTAATATAGCTCTCCTTCTCTAGGTGTTGCCTTAGGTCATCCATCCAATTGGAGTATGGATATGATATTGCTATTAAATCTGGCACTGGTGCCTCCTCATACCTTCTGGAGAGAACATCTGCTGCCTTGTTATCACACCCTTTTTTGTACCTTACTTCATAGTCATATCCCATTAGTGTACTTACCCATTTCCTTTGAAATATGGTGTTGGCCTTTTGTTCCAGGAAGTATTTTAAACTCTGATGATCTGTTCTAATTACAAAATGTTTTCCTTGTATGTAATGTTCCCATCTCCTTATGGCATGCACTATGGCTATCAACTCCTTCTCATAGGTAGATAGTGCAACATTTCTAGCCCCCAGATTCTAGCTAAAGAAAGCAATGGGTCTTCCATTTTGCTGGAGCACTTCCAATTCCAGTGTCTAATGCATCACATTCAATCTCAAAAGGAAATGAAAAATCAGGTAAGGCTAATACCTATGGGCTCAACATGATGTGCTTCAATCTAGCAAATGCCTCCTCTGCCTTCTCATTCCAATGAAAATTGTTTTTCTTGGTTAACTCAAATAATGGGTGGCATATCTTGCCATAGCCAGGTATAAATTTCCTATAGTATTCAGTGAGGCCAAGAAATCCCCTCTATTTCTTGAGTGTGGAAGGAAGTGGCCAGTCTTGAACTGCCTTCCGTTTTTCTGGATCAGGTGAGACTCCCTCACTGGTGACAATTTAGCCTAAATAATGCACTTGCTTACCTCCAAAGTCACATTTGGACTCCTTGAGATATAGTTGGTGCAGCTCCAACAGCTTAAATGTAAGCTCCAGATGGGTGAGATGTTCCTTCCATGATTAGTTGTACACTAGGATGTCATCAAAAAACACTAGAATAAACTTCCTTAAGTATGCCTTAAAAATCTCATTCATGAGGTTTTGGAAAGTAGCAGGAGCATTTGTGAGCCCAAATGGCATCACTAAGAACTCATACAATCCTTCATGAGTTCTAAAAGCAGTTTTTTGGATGTCTGCAGCTAACATTCTTACTTGATGGTACCCTGATCTCAAATCTAGTTTAGAAAAACATTTAGCTCTAGATAGTTCATCTAGGAGGTCATCAATCAAGGGTATTGGGTAGTTGTTCCTCACATTCATGCTGTTAAGATCCCTATAGTCCATGCACATCCTCCAAGTCCCATCCTTCTTCTGAACTAGCAACACTGGAGAGGCAAAAGGACTGTGACTTGATCTTATAAATCCAGAGTTTAATAAGTCCTTGACTGCAGACTCTATTTCATCTTTCTGAACAGGACCATACCTATATGGTTTCCTGTTTACTGGCTTAAAGTCAGGCAAAAGTGGTATTTGGTGATCACAGCTCCTGTTAGGAGGCAAAGTTCTTGGGGTATCAAAAAATGTCATGTACTTCCACAGTAATTGATGTAATTCTTGAGACTCAGGAGAAGTTAAATGATCTTTACTATTTACTTCTTCTTCTAAGTTACATAAATAGTATGCCATCTTGGAAGAACTGAGTAATCTCTCCATCTGCTTTATAGACACTACCTCTGTTAAGGGATCTGGAGTCTCTAGCTGCTTGATCGTGTACTGCTTCCCATCCCTCTTGAATTCCATGGTGTAGTTAGAGAAATTCCAAGGTATGGTTCCCAGAGATGAAAGCCATTGTACTCCTAGGACTAAGTCACAACCTCCTAGAGGGAGAGCTTGCATATCAATCACTCTCTTAAAGCTTCCTAGTTGAATTGGACAATTCTTGAAATGACCTCCACCATTCACATAACTACCATCAGCAACCATGACCTTGACAAAGTTTTCTTCTTGATGAATACATTTTAAATTCTTGATAAATCTGGCATCCACAAAGTTGTGTGTACTTCCAGAATCTAGTAATATTTTCACATCAATTCCTTTGAGTTTTCCTGCTACTTTCATTGTCTTGACATTTGGTAATTGGCTGATACCAAAGTATGCACACTCACTTAGTTGTATGGCTGAGGTACTGGCTTGTTCTTTCTCATTGGCCAGTATCTCACTCATTTCCTCAGTAGCTTCTTCTAACAGATCTAGAAGTAGTAATTGTGATCCACCAGTCTTGGATGCTCTCTCTTTGCACATGTGCCCTCTGAACCATTTGTTATTACAATAGTAGCATAGATTGTTCAAGGTTCTTTCTGTTACTGCAGATGGGGAAATTTTCTTGTATTCTAATTTGGGTACTACCTTAGTTGGAGCTATAATATTTTGAGAAGGATTACTAGAATTATTTTGCATAAATGATCTCTGATACTGTTTAGGATTATAGGAATTGAGGGCTTGTACCTTGGTATTTAGATGTGCACCCACTGAGATTGCTTCATGAACTGTTGATGGTTTAAGAATCTGGACATCATATCTGAGTTCATTTTTAAGTCCTCCAATGAAACATCTATTCATTGCTTCTTGTGAGATTCCAGTGGTTCTTATAGCAAACTTCCTGAAAGAAGAAACATATTCTTGGAATATTTGAGCTTAAACAGTGAAGAAGCAAAGTCTATATAGTCTGTTGGACCAAACTCCTTGCATAATTCCTTAAAAAATTTCTCACAGGTTGGACTATTGGTATCATACCCCTGCCAATGATACCATTGAAGAACATCTCCTTCTAATTAGAAGGATATTGTGGTTAGCATTTGGGATGGATGAACACTATAAAATCTAAAGTACTGCTCATCCTTGTAGATTCATAATATTGGATCTTCTCCCTTCACAAATCTGGGCAGATCTACTCTAGTTTGTGAGGTTGTCCTGAAATTTTGGTTAACATAATTTCTTCTTGAATTGTTTTCATCTACTGGATGAGTACTCTCTTCACCTTCAGGATGAGAATGTGTGCCATTCCTCAGATTGTCAGTTGTATGATTTGGCCGGCTTTCTTGCATGAATTGAAGGATAGCTTCCATTCTGGAACGGATCAAATTTACCTGAGTCTGGACTGAATTTATATTGTTGTTCATACTAGTATTGGATGTCTCCATTTGCAATGAGAGATTATCTAATCGGTTTGTTATTCCATCCACCCTACTAGTAACAACATTTAAACTTGTAGATATTTCGGATGTTCTATCATTCAGGGAGATCATTTCTCCATTGATTTCAGTCCATCTTTCTTCCAGATTAGCTATTCTTGAAGTGTGATTTGACATGATGAAGATCGAATCAGGATTTAAGCTCTGATACCAATTGATAGCTCCTCTCAGAGATCGGAAAGTTAATCGGAAAATCAAGAAAAGTGTTGGAGACGATTTGGAAAGATATGAAATGACAGAGAGATATGGAGAGAATCAGAGAGAAAAATGGGTTGTCCCTTTTTTTTATTATCAACGTCCCCCTTTTACAACCTGGATTAATAAGTATTTATACTTTGATTAAGCTAATCTAAAAAACAGAATTAAGCTTTCTGACTGAACTAACCTAGCTGACTAATCTGACTCGACTAAGTAACTCCCATTATTGACCAAGTGGTCAACACGAGTAACCATCTGACTAATCTTCCTCCTGGGTTCTCGATTCCTAACCAATTTTACTTCACAACTAAAATAAATTTTCAGAAGTAAAATAAAAAATTAGCGTAAAAATTAGTCTTATTACTTATATAAACAGTTTAGTGATCCAGGACAGTTATAAAACTCCAACTCCTTGATGATGATGAACCACCATTTTTACCTTCTTAGATTTAAAATCCTCCATAAAAATATGAACTTTATTATCAATTTCTACAAAAATAGAGAAAACCCAAAGTTTTAATTTTTCTTTCCATGAGAAAACCAACAAATTTCATATCCAAAGGATTTCTATGAGCTGTATTAATAAGATTACAACTCAGGGGAGAGAGATTTCGATTTCTGATAGCCAAAAATAACATAAATTAGCATAATATACAAACATTCTCTCTAGCATGCTTAAACTAAGAAGTCGTACTAAAACCCTTGATTCCAAGTTGAAATACATAGTGGGTCTCGGATAGACAAAATGAACTAGTACTTCTTTAAACCCTAACTTCAGAAAATCAAATCAAGAGGAACTAATTCTACACAAACCCTAACTTTCTCGAAAGATTGTCTTCTTTGTGTAAAGAGCTTCAAAGTATGTTTTTTTTTTCATTTAGCACGTATAGTCGACGTAAGAAGAGGAATGAGGAGAGTTGAGGGGGAAATGGGGAGTTAATTCTCTTCTCGGTGGGATCATGGAGAATTTTATGGATTATAGTTTGGACATCATTAGCTATGACACTTACTTTTATCCCAAAAAAAAAGCCTACAATACCCATGACCCACCATGTCGTCAGTAGAGGTCATTCAATATATTAATAACTTATAAAGCTGGACCCATAACAAATTCTCATCCGGCCGTAGTAGTATAAGTGCTCTATTGCCACGAGTATGAATTAGGTGTGGCAATATGTGATCAATAGCCACGGATATACGAATCCGTGGTAGTAGGTCCGTAGCTAAAAATCATTATTTTTGTAGTGGTATATTCATTAGAGTTTTTATCTGGCAGTTTATAGCAAGTGCGGTGTAGCAATACACTCACGATGGAAAGTAACTAAGTCATGTACAATTGAAAGAGTGAAGGGAGTAGTGGGTGTGTAACTGCTAGTTTTCCCTAACATTGTAGACGTGACTCCACCAGTTTCTCCATAATCTCCAATATTCCACCCTTCTATAACTACCACCACTTACGCCAATATGATAAAGAGGCAGAAGACTCTTTCCAAAACTCAAGCTGAGATGGAAGACAGGAAAAGGGAGTTTTTTACTTTCCTCGTGACTTTTAAGAAGCAGTTGTCACCAGAGCAAATTCAGAATCCGATGGAGCAAACCAAAAATGCTCTTAAGGCTAATGCTGACGACAATGACTCCTCCATGATTCATATTTATGATGAAGAAGTCCATGTCCATGTCCATGTTGATCATGGAAAATAAAAGAGTTCATAGTCCAATTTTATCATTCATAAGGATTTGGAACGACTCATGCAGAATCGTGGAAAGGAGGGTCATCCTTAATTCATGAACAACAACCTCCTTACCGCTCGATGTAATACCCCAATTCGGCAGGTAGGGTTCGTCGAATGAAATATAGGTAATGGTTTGTCCTTTCCTAATAGCGAGGTCTTTTCAGCATAGTTAGCTCCAGAGTTGGCAAAAAGCTATGCAATTAAGCGTGCTCGAATGGGAGTAATATAGGGATGGGTGACCTCCCGGGAAGTTGCTGCTAGATGACCGCAGCGGTGCACGTTGAAAACCCCACACTTCCGGATAACCGCAGTGGCTAAGAGGGGACAATATCAGTGGAGGGTCAGGTCATTACAAATGGTATCAAAGCCGACGACGGGTCACCTGTCGAGGGTGAGAGAGTACGCTGGACGGGGTGTTCCAAGTATTGGTCTCATGGGTTGGAGGGAACGTCGGAGATCTGGGCTTAAATATATTCCGGAGCCGAAGACGGCTCCAATTTAAGGTGGTGGTATTGTAATACCCAAATTCGGCAGGTACGGTTCGTCGAATGAAATATAGGTAATAGTTTTTCCTTTCCTAACATCGAGTCCTTTTTAGCACAGTTGGATCCAGAGTTGGCAAAAAGCTCTGCAGTTAAGCGTGCTCAGGCGGGAATAATCCAAGAATGGATGACCTCCCGGGAAGCTGCTGCTGGATGACCGCAGCGGTGTCCGTTGAAAACCCCACACTGCCGGATAACCGCAGTGGCTAAGCGGGTACAATATCGGTGAAGGTTCGGATCATTAAAAATATACAGACAATTCCTCTTGGAAGGGGATACTCTTATCATCCGTTCTCACTTTATGATGCGACGAGGAATGCTTGTGAATATGTCTTCAGCTTCCTGAAGTCGTTTGGGAAGCATAAGTACAACTATATACTGCGTCTTAGAAAATTCTCAAAATCTCTCACTGGTACAATATACACCTGGTATAATAGCATCGCTCCCAATAACATCGTTAATGGGTGTGATATGGTTAGTGCTTTCTACATAAAGTACTTTTTTGTGTCTGAGCAAATTACCTTGTCGGATCTGGGAAGGATATACCAAAAAAAAAAAATTCCTAAACATTATGTAAAGCGGTTCAGATTGTCACGATCCAAACATAACCGAACTAAAATTGGTGAAACTATGTGTCAATGATATGTTACCTGTCTATCGTGCTCCAATGGAGAACCGGCCCTTCTAGACCTTCTATGTACTTCACGAGGCCTTAGCCCCCTCTAAATTTAAGGAGTGTAACCTTAGCCCATATCGTGCAACTTTTCTGGATTGTAGCAAGGAGCCCACGGAAAACCTCTCATTATCTTTTCTATCTCCTTAACTATATAAATTTGCATTTGAACCCAAAAAAAATAAAAAAAAATCGTATACGGGCAAACTGGAAAGAACATTTTTATCATTTTTATCATGATTAACCTGCCATCTTTAAAAATTGGTAAATCTAATTTCTTATTTATCACAGTATTTTCCAGCGTATTGTTTATGAAAAGGAACAATGAAGAGAGGATGTCAGTTTCAAAGGTTGACGACAGGATGGTTGTTTTCAGCTCGGATTCGATTCATATCTTTGATTCGTTTACTTATATTCAAGTCCCTTTTCGATGGAATAATGGTGAGGGGGCCAGTAAGTACTGTTGATTTGATAATGCTCGACGTGTTCGCTTTGGTCATGAGGATTAAAACTGCAGATAACATATTTAAATTCGAAGATGGGAACGAGGGCATCTCTAGTGAGGACGTCATTACCTCTACTATTGGGCCTTGAAGATAAAAATGTGACATGCATGAAATTGGCACGAGTAGTCCATGATTTATAGTTGATGATTGGCCCATGATCATCAACTCTTTACCTGTTCGTGTGAAATTGGTTATCGAGGGTTTAAGGACGTCCACAGTGGGACGAGTATCCCAAACGACCAAAGACTAAAATTTTTAGTCTTTGGTCCGGCCCAAGAACAGCGGTATATGGTCGGGCGGTATTCTAAAATAACGCCTGGTGTTGGGCGGTGTCCTAGTGTATCGCTTGTTGAGACGGGCGTGATCCTAGCATAACACTTGCGCCAGGCGGTCTCCTAGCTGAACGCTCGATGTGGGGCGGAAACGTAAGATAACGCCTGATAGTGGACGGTCTCCTAGGACAACGACCAAGAGACGGGCGGAGCACTAGACAATCGCCTGATGGGGCGGTGTTCCAGCATCACGCCTGATCAAGTAACCCTTATGCGAATGGATCGTGTGAGAAGAAAGGGATGGGAGGTGTCCTAGCGCTTCGCCTAGAATTCCAAGCGGAATGCTAGCGGCCCGCCCCATCTTCTCTTCTTTCTTCTTCAGCCGCAACTTCCCCTGAACCCCCTATTTTTCTCCTGATCCCTATTTTGTTCAGCCGTAAATTATCCAGGCAGACTCCTAGGGGCGCGCCTAGAACTGAGCGGACGCCTAGGGCCGCACCTATAACTGAGTGGTGACTTAGCGCGACATTTAGGTATGTGCAGTATCCTAGGGTTACGCCTAAACTGGGCGGTATTCTAGCGTTACGCCTGTTAGTGGGCGTGATCCTAGAGCCTCGTTCCATCAGGCATAGTCCTAGGTTAGCGCTTGATCAGGCGTATTCCTAGGTTACCGCCCGTGTTTTTGAGCGTTGTCCTAGAATAACGCTTGATGGCAGGCGGTTCACTACGAAGCCGCTTGATGCTAGGCGCTTCACTACGATGCCGCTCGACTAAACGAAGTTTAGTCCAGAAAAAAGATCAGATTTAGTCTGCTACAGTCGATTTTCTGGACTAAACCCCAAATCTACTCGTCCCGCTGTGCCTCACAATTCCGGACTAAAGACTAGTTTTGATCTTTAGTCTGTGTTTTGATCGTCCCGTTGTGAACACTCTAAGGGTGCATGGGGTTTTTATAAAAAAAAATTCTTTTAAAAGGTTTGATTTACCCATTAAGTGAGGACCCATTTGGGACTCCTTTTAAAGTTATCGTCTCCTTTAATTTTCTAAAGGGTCTCGAGGCCTTTAGGCCCAATAAAATTCTTGTAATTATATTTTAGTTTTAATAAAAAACATTGACCTAGCAAAAAACAAACAAACTGGGAGTCAAGTAGATCAGATCAGTCGGTAGACGAGCCCTGGAGTCTAGATGATAGTGAGCTTCACGACCACAATCTTTTTATATGCATTCCAAAAGTATAGACCAGTTAGGTTAAGCACTATAGTGAGGCGTTTCACTTGGTTATAGTTTAATTATAGCCAAGCGATAGAGAGTCCAAAAAAGTACCACTATAGTGCTTGGCATGGCTTATCTAGATGAGACGGATACCAGGTATCTGTCAGAATAATACGAGACGGATACCAGGTATATGTCTCATTCAACTGGTTGATTTGATCAGATGTATACCAGGTATTCGTCTTTGTATTATTTTTAGACATAAATTCGCTCAGGATTCTCCTCATTCTACACATTCAAAAAAATTTCCTCTTCCCCTCTCCAACCATTTTTACCCCCTTTTGATCTTGAAGGTGTTATAGGTCAATTTGTTGCGTGAAATCTAAAGGGTTTGCTCCATACTCGTTGGTGATTCTATTACATGTTTCAATTTCAAACTCCATCTACAAAATCATCAAAGGTAAGTTACTCTACCATTAGGGTTCTAAGTCTTTTTTTTTATAATCATGAAATTGTTGATGTTTGATTGATTGTTTAAATCCCATGGATATTAATTATGTTATATGGACATGTATGTACTTAGAAATCCATGTTTAACTTGTTATTTGATGATTAATTTTTGATCAAGGTGTATCAAAATGTGATGACAATGTGTTAAAATTCAATGGTTTATGTGATGATTCAAGTGATGCAAATATGTTAAAGTGTGATGATGTAAATATATATATGTGTTGTAAGGTTGCGAATGAATGGTTATTTTGATGAAATCATGAAAAATAGACATTCGGTTTCGTCGTCGCACAATGACGATCATAAGTTTAAATGCCCAGAGGGAGAAGCTAGAGAAAAGGTAAGAAAACATCGAGGTAGTACTAGCAATGTTAATGAATTATAAGGAATTATTGCTCAGAATCCCCATGCTAAATAAATTGTAGATAATTCAGGATTTGGATCAATCTTTTTGATACCTTATCCAAAAGTCAACGACTTGGATCTTACCTCAGGTACTAGCGAAAGGTGGTGGCATACCAGCAATACATTTCACTTCCCTAGTTTTGAGAGCTTTACGCCGTGGGACTTCACACAACTATCAGGCATACTTATTGACCAAGGAACCCGCATAACATTGAAAAATCTTAGCAAGAAAGAAGTGCATGAGCACTACACAAAATTTAACGTTTAGCAACAGACCATTTCCGCTGCTGAACGGGCTTACAACGGCAGTAGGCCGTTGCAAAACACCCTGTTGTAGTTTGTTGCACCAGCTGTAGCGCCGTTGCTAAATTGAGTCGGTCGTCGCAAACAGAAATGAGCCGTTGCCAAATTTTAACAACAGCAGTAAGCAGCTGCTAATTTTTTCATTCTGTTGCTAACTTCAGGTCAAGTCTTCCTTGACCTGACATTAGGAACATACATTTTCCGTTGCCAATTTTTTGCAACTGCAAAAAAAATTATGGTCAAGTCTTCGTTGACCTAGTCAAAATCGATTCCCCCTAATTTACCTTGCAATTACCCAGTTCCCTATAATCACCTTGATTCATCCAATTCAAATGATTCAATCTAATAAGCCTCATATTCAACATGCAATCACAAATGAACTACGAAGCACAACATAAAAATCATGACACTACAAGAATTATCATTTGGATATATTTTATTAACTTAAAAATCTTATAAAATGTTTTAAAGGAAAACAATGTTTAATGTATATATATAGTCCACCTCATAATACAATGTTCATTGGTGCTATCTTTGTCGTCCCTTCTCTGTCTCCGACCTGAAATAAAACAATCAAAATGATCAAACTTCTGAGTATCAATCAACCTTCGTGTGTAAATAAAACTAATCCATTGTTCACCAACAGAACCTAAAACAAGTCCATTTTAATATTTAATAGAAGTATGAAATAAGATAGGTGAGAACTAAGAAATGATATTCAGGAATATTTACCCAAAGAGATGCCCAGCTAAGTTACACCAATAAGAGAAATGAGATTAAGGAATAAGATTGGTGAAGCCATGGCCTACATAACGAATCATAGAAAACACCATGACCACCAACATCACCTTCCACTAATCAGCACCACCACACCTCCAAGCTCCATCAGTAACTGTAGTTCAAGCTCTTCACTTGCCAAGGGAACCGATCACCTATGATTCGATGAGAGGCCTGTGACAAAAAGTAAAAATTTAACATGGCACTGAGGCTTATGGCATCACTCAAAAGCAAAAGACTGTAAATCACGATAATGTAAGATCTTGCGCAGAGAGTCATCAGACAATAATTAGTTGAACTATAAAGGCATGCACCCATCGTGCCCAGGATTTAATCAAGTACATACCCTGTAATGAGGAACACAAACTCTTTAAGTGCTTTCTCACTAGTCACTTCAATCAATTCTCCTAGATCTTGTGCAACTTCTTCTCTTAGTTCTGCTGAGCCACTAATTAAGCCCTGCATATAAAATTAGACAAGTGATAATTTTCATTAGAAAAAAACAAATCGACATCATTATATGGAAGAACATAACAAAATACTCAGGAACACAAAACTACGCTGAAACATTAAAATGGTGGTAAGAATTGCTACTTGTACCCTGAAACAGATTTAAAGAGCCTTTATCTGTTAGTGACTTGACGAATTTATTAATCTAAGAACACCTAGAAAATGGAAAAACACTTGTTAATATGGTGATCACAAGATACCTTTTTGGAGAAACTAGTGAGTAGAGTTTTCAGATAGTTGAAGTGAATGATCCTGGTCAGCGTAGTTAGTCAAATCTTGCTCAAGAACAGAATAAACATCAAGGCCACACACGATGAGTCAATTACCCAATTGTCTGCGGAAACAAGAAAATAAAACCAAAACTAATTGAGATGTATATTCAGATTGTAATTGGTTTTAGCTAAACATACTTATGCAATCAAAATTGCAAACTAAGTAATGAAAAATAGACATACAGTTCTTGAACATGAAGATAGCCATCTGTAGGAGAGGAACTATTGAAGCATAAACCAACAAATGAAAGTAGGAATAAGCGGAAGGCTTTACTGATTTAGGTTTAGAAATAGTAGTAGCAGCAAATCAGAAGACTTTCCTCCATTTCTACTGAGTTAGTCTAGAAAAGCATCTGAAATACTCGAGCATCAAAAAAAAGAAGAACTTGCCTTCATTTCTCCTTCGGCTTCCACCTAGACGGAAGGTAATTCACAAGATCCTCTTGTGTCAATCGCCTTAGTGTTACTTTTATTTACATGGCGTCTTGGACTACTCCTGACATAATAGACAACTTCAATGACGTTTTAACACTCATAGAACCTGAAACAGAAAAGAAAAAAAATAACATTTCAGGAAAAGAATAAACATTGATGAATTCACATATGCTCCCTTCTCAAGCAAAAGTAGATACACCTTTGCCCTCCAAAACCGCATAAAGTATATGGGCATTCACATAAGAAAGATCAGATAACCAAGATTGATAACTCTTTTATCCAAATTTTAAGATCTCATTTTATTCCCTGTTAGTAAATTAAAGAAGCATGACACGTGGAAAAAGATCAAGTTAAGAAGCAACCAGATTAAAAAAGGTGAGAAACACAGGATCATTATTAAAGATATCAAATTTCAAAAAGACACGAGACGTTTCCTGACATCTAAGCGATGAATCGCATGAATGACACATAAGATCGAGAAAGCTGAACACCATCGAATAAAACAAACAGCATTAAATGATAGCTGATCGAGAAAGTAAAAAGTTATTATTACTATATTATTTTAGGATCGAGAAAGTAAAATGTAATAATTACTATATGGTCGAGAAAGTAAATTGTAATAATTACTCTATTATTTTAATGATCGAGATTACAGAAGTCTTTGAAGATAAGGAAACACGCGTCGGACATATAAAGCATCGAATCAGGAAGTAATTAAGAGTGATCTGTCAT
>JAJJMC010000728.1:2769729-2881264 GCA_023531435.1 Papaver californicum | reverse complement strand
GAAATTACAAAACCTGGATGATCAATTGTATTAAGCTTAAACATTTTTGAAAAGTATGATTCTTTATTATATAAAAGAACGTTTCTCTATTGTTAGTTTACATTTATTTAACTTGAATCCAAGAGTTTGATTGGTTGTTTAGCTGAAAGGATTTTTTGGCATAAACAATTTGGCGCTAGAAACAGGGAGTGAAAAAAGGATTTATCCTACCTGATAAATGAAAAAGAGATTTAATGAAAAAACTAAATCATCCAGGAAAGAAAAAATTTTGGTAAGAAAAGATGGGAAAATTTAATTTTGCAAGATGTGAAAAGTAAGGGTAAAGCTTATTTAGATAAGTATATTTTATTAACATGAAAAATACCTTGTGAGGAATAAAATAGATAAAAATATGAAACAAAGATTTTATGAAGAAGGAAAAGCTGGACTTGTGATAGGAAAAGTTTACAGTTAAAATAATAATTAGAATCTCTTATGATTTAATAGATAAGAGTTCATTTGACTAATTTTCTGAGAAAATATTTTTAGATATCGAGGAAGGAAAACGATCGAGAAGGCAAAAGATAGTGAAGAAACAGCAAATTCTAGAAAATATGTCTCAAGACGCGAATTCTGGGAACCAAAATAGTAATGAAGGCTTGGAAAATAGACAAGAAGAAGGGAGTGATTCAGGACAACAACAAAGCATTGAGGGAAATCATACCCCAAGTCAAGAATTAATGTCAAATACTGTGGTTCAGAATTTCTCTTCAGATCATGAGAGTTCTCGAAGAAAGACACGACAAATACAGGACCTATTAGAAGAAATAAAGGAAATAAGAAAGGAACAAAGAGCAAGCAACCATCGAATTGAGTTACTAGCAACCGAAAATCAAGTTTTAAAAGATGTAATTCAGCAAGAACAAAGACCAACTGTGACTAGAGTACGAAATCAGGAGCCAACATCGATTAGACAAATATCAAGAAATGAACAGCGGAATCCAGATCAAAGAATAGTGTTAGCAGGATCGACATCTCGGGTAAGAAGACAACAGGAAAGTGACTTTCAACGAACCCAATGGGAAACATGTTTGGAAGCGATGGAACAAATGAAGGAGGAAATTAAAGGATTAAAAAATAAAGAGGGGGGAAGGATAGAAGAGGTATTGAAAGAAGCAAAGCGAACACCGTTAGCGCAACATTTAACGCGTGTATCGTTACCAAGAGAATATAATATTCCAGTGTTCGAATGTTACGATGGAACCAAGGATCCAACATCGCACTTAAAATATTATAACCGAGTAATGTCGCGATGGGACGATCATGAAGCGATCATGTGCAGATGTTTTCCGTCAAGTTTAACAGGGACAGCATTATTGTGGTACGACAGATTACCGGAAAATTCTATCAATAGTTATGCACAATTGGTCAGTAAATTTTTAGAGGCATACATGTATAACAGACCAATTGATTCAGGGGAGGACAGACTTTATTCTTTAATGTCATGGCCAGAAGAATCGATCCGATCATATACAACTAGATGGCATTCAATATGTCAAGCAATAGGTGATTTAGACCCAATGACAGCTATAAACCATTATAAATGGGGGATTGTAGATCAGAAGAGTCAGCTCTTTGTTGAAATCCATCGAAATAATCCAAAAACTGAAGGCAAATTGAGAGAAATAATAAAAACATGTGCAAGACTCCAAGATATACAGGATCAAGGATCGAGAATTAATTCTGAAAATCAAGGAAATACAAGGAGAACAAATTCAGTTGAAGAATTACCAGAACAGAAAAGGAAATGTCTTCCAAAAGTTGAATCAAAAGGATTAAAACATCCTCGACAAGGGAATGGAAAAAATTTTGCTCAACAATTTCGAGAAAGAACTTTTACTAAGCTTAATATTTCATATTTCAGGTTATTCAACATTTTGAAGAATCGACCAGGTTTTCAATGGCCAATAACAAAGGGAAATCAACCGGAACATACACAACATTCCAAAGACTATTGTGAGTACCATAACTACAAAGGGCATACAACAAACAACTGTAGAAATTTTATAACATTGGTAGAAAGAATGATCGATGCTGGAGAATTGAAGGAATTTGTTCAAAAAATTGAACCATCAGAGAAATATGATGAAGGCAAAGCAATACATATTCCATATAACAAACAGACAATTAATATGATTTCATGTGTGGAAAAGTGTGATACGGATTTGAATGTAGCAATCAACAAGAAATTGTGCAACAGAATTCGGAACCACGAGGCCTTTAGAGTTCAAGGAAGGCAAGTAGAATTATGGGAGGATTGGATGGCACATCCATTAACATTTTCTGCACAAGAAGTAAATCAAGAAATTGAAATGCATAATGACCCTCTTGTGTTGACACTATTGATATCTGGTTGGAATGTCAAGAAAATACTCTTGGATAGGGGCAGGAATAGGTATCGTGATTACAGCACCAAAGGGAGAACGTATGGTACACTCATTTCGACTTGAGTTCGAAGAGCATACAAATAACATAGTAGAATATGAAGCAGTAGTTCATGCTCTCAAACTCATTATTGAACTAGGAATAAGTGATGTAAGACTCACAAGTGACTCGCAGCTGGTGATTAGACAGATCGAGTTAAAATATCAAACGGTCGATGAGGACTTGGAACGATATAAAAATCTTGTACAAAGTTTAACAGTTTGTATTCCAAATATTATTTTTCGACATTTGTCTCGTGAAAAGAATCGACATGCAGATGCACTGGCGTATATCTCGTCCATGATAAATGACCCAAATACCAAAGCGCTAAAAATTGGGAGGATATACGAGCCATCCATAAGAGCACAAGTGTTAAATAACATAGAGGAAGATGGTATCAATGACTCAGCCATACAAAGTGCCACATCTACATCGCAACAAGAAAATGATCAACCAAGTAAGCCCGATTGGAGAGCCCCGATACATCAATATTTACAAAATAAAGTGTTACCAACAGATTCTAAAGAAGCAAGAAAAATTCAACTTAAGTCAAACAGTTACCAACTTAGAGATGGAATTCTTTATCGACATTCTTTTCTTGGACCATTATTTCGATGTTTATCACAAAAAGAAGGATTGCGAATTCTCAAAGAAATACATTATGGAGATGCAGGAAACCATAGTGGAAGACGATCGCTAGCATTAAAAGCCAAAATGCAGGGTTATTATTGGATTTCCATGTTGAAAGATTCGGAAGAAATGGTTCGAAGGTGCGAAGAATGTCAACGATTTGGTAAGAAAATCAAAGCACCAGCTACGGAATTAAATTCAATTCTTAGTCCATGGCCATTTACGAAATGGGGAGTTGATATAGTCGGACCATTAGCTGAAGGCACAAAGAAAAGAAAATATTTAATTGTGGCCACTGATTATTTCACCAAGTGGGTAGAAGCAAAAGCACTAGCGCGAATCAGAGACACTGATGTTTTTACATTTCTATTTGAGAATATCATTTGTAGGTTTGGGATTCCAGCAGCGATAGTCTCTGATAATGGAAAACAATTCCAGGGGAAGAATATTGATATGCTATTTGAAACATATAATATTCAGAAACATAAGTCTACACCTTTTTACCCACAAAGTAATGGGCAAGCAGAATCCACAAATAAAACAATCGCAACAAATCTGAAGAAGACATTGGATGGATATTATAATAAGTGGTGCGAACAATTACATAATACATTATGGGCATATAGAACCACGAGAAAAGCTTCAACTGGAGAATCACCATATCTTCTTACTTATGGAACGGAAGCAGTAATACCAACAGAAGTTATTTTTCCTACGACCAGAACAGAAGCATGGGAGAAAAACCTAAATTCAGATCTCATGTTACAAAAATTGGATGACTTGGAAGAAAAAAGAGAAGTGGCACTCCAAAAGATGGAGAATTATCAAAGGGGATTAGCTCGAGACTACCATAAGCGTGTAAAATCCCGAAATTTTGTCCAAGGTCAATATGTCCTCCGGCAAATAACAGAACACCAAAGGGACAAAAGAGCAGGAAAATTCGCACCAACATGGGATGGACCATACGTGATTCAAGCGTCGGCAGGACAAGGGTCGTACTATCTTCAGAATTTACAAGGAGAAATTTTAAAGCATCCGTGGAATGCACAATATTTAAAGCTTTACTATCTGTGATAACAATGCAATGTCACCACAAAAAGCAGGTACATAGACAATTAATTCATTAATTTCTTTTATAATCACTCCAAGAACATCGTACCATGGAGAATATTATAATTCCATTTAATCCCGGAATGTCATATACTTTGAATCCAGGAACATCATATCTTGGAGATTGTCATGATTATTAATATAATCAAAATTCCATTAATCCCGGAATTTCATATACTTTGAGCGCTCAAAATTACTCCAGGAACATCATATTCTGGATATCGTTGCGATTGACGACATAATCATATACAAAAGGTTAACATTATCCTTAGAGAATTTTATTAACAATGAAATTCTTATCAAGAAGGGGTTCCTAATTATTGGTTTATCAATTTTCAGAGTACAGTTCGGGACCAACCCTGTATCTTACCCCTGGCCCGGGTTTGTTTCGTATGTGTGGGATCTCGAACAACATGATTTGAGGTAAAAAGTACTTCAATTCATGGTACTTAGAAAATCATATGATAGCCAAAAGAATTACTTAATCACATTTTCTTGTGCAGGAAATAACATTAAAGACATATCAAAAGGATGCAAAAGAAAATCAATGAAAGATAAACAAAGTACAAGATAGAGGAGTCAACAGTAAATGAAATTACAAAGGACATAATCAGATATCGGGAAGACCGGATCGAGATGGTGGAGGAGGAACTGTAGGCACAGAAGCGCGCTTACTAAGCACTGAAGGATCGGATTGTGCACGATCTAAAGCAGTATTGAAGGACATTGTAATTTTCGCTTTAGCATCCTGCCTGACCCATTGAACGAAATCACGCCCAAAGTTGATTTCTTTGTGAAGCTCTTCGATCCTTTACTGATTTGCTTCTATTTGAGCACTAAGACACGATTTTTGATTTTTCTCTTCACTTAATTTTGCAGCTAATGAATCAATCTCTTGTTCACGAGCAGTAATTTTGGAAAGTTCAGTAGATAGTCGAGCATGTAAACTCTCAATTTTTGAGGCGCTAAGAGTCACATTATATTCAGAAGTCTTTAACTCTTGAGTAATGTTTTTCACTAAATCTTTCGCTGTATTAAGCTCAGTTTCTACTTGTATTGCTCGATCCTTAGCTTCATTAAATTTTTTCTCCAAATCTGAAAATACAGGAAAATATTAGACAAATTTTATGATATCAAGAACTATAAAATTAGGTAAACCAAAAATGTACCTCTGACAACAGATTTAAACTCTAATTCTTTTTGAGTTAGCAATTTTACAACTTCTCGATATTTTGATTCTGCTTTATTACGCCTCCAAGTGGCTAAATCAAAACTATCGTTCAGTTGAGTCAGTTTTTCTCTAACCACATTCATCTCTTTGAAAACTTCCCTTGCATGATTATTCAATTGTACCATTCTACGTTAGATCCTAAATAATGTCTCCATATTTTCCACTGGACCTAGTATAAAATTTAAATGTTTCATATAAATCAAGTAAATAAAATAGTAATTGAAAAGGTATGAAAAATAAACCTTGATTTTGATTCTGAAGATCTTGATTGTGACCTTCAATAGTTCGGAGACGATCCTGTTGTTGCTGATATTGATCATTATGTTGATGTTGAAGCTGTTGAAGTTGTTGAAGTTGTTGTTGAAGAAGATCATTTTGCTGTTGCAATTCATCATTCACTTGTTGTAAGGAGGCATTCTTCTCCTTCATCTCCCCTGATTCTTTCTTGAATATCAATCCCATCATGGTAGCTCGAGCCTTATAAAATTTATAACCACTAAATAGACAGTCGTTACTATATTGGAGTTGGGCTAAAGCTTGTTGCGGAAGTGAATATAACGAACTATCGGAAAGAGTCAAAACTTCATTGAAGGTTGGAGGAGGCTTTACAGGAAAACTCTGCTCAAAAATATCACTCTTGGACCATGCATCCAAAGTTTCGTCCATAGGAATCGCACTAAGTGAATCCCGGAATCGAGACATGAAGCCAGAATCAGATTTGATAACCTCAGCAGTAGCTGAAACATTCCAAAGCCCTTGAGAAAGAAACCATTTATATGCTTCTTCTTCATCACCAACTAAATTAAAACCTTCACTGGAGATTCGATCAGAAATAGACTTCAGAGTAGAAGGATCGGCACTTGGAATTGAAGTATCGACCTCAACAGCAACAGAAGTAGATCGAACCAAAATTTCGGAAGGAGCGATCGATTCGAGAATTACTTCAGAAGTCCCTTCGACTTCAGGAGGGATCGAACTGGAAGGAGGGATCGAACTGGAAAGAGGGATCGAACTGGAAGAAGGGATCGAACTGGGAGGAGGGATCGAACTGGAAGGAGAGTTTTCTTCTTCAGTCCGGTCAGTAATGTTAGCTTCTTCAACAATGGCGGTATTAGCTTCAACATTCATATTTTCCACACCACCAATCGGAAGTATCTCGGCATTATCCTTCTCCGATGTATTCTCTTCTTCAACATGAGATACTTCATTCACTACATCAACAAGATCATCAATAACAATATCATCTCCCTCTTCTTGAGGAAGGCCAGAAAAAGTTTCCAATGCACCATTATCGGGTACAGGGGAATCAAGCACGAAATCAAAAGGAAGTGGAGAAACGATGTTATAAAAATTGGATGAAGTACCAGAAAGAGGTGCAACAATAGGATCGGATCGTTCCGATACCACAATTTCTGCTGGCATCGAGGAAACTGGAATAACATCGATAGGATCAGACTGATCCAATGGAAGAGCAACAATCGAGCTACCTTCTCCCTTATTCAAACTGGAAGCCATCTCTCCTACAACCTCAGTTGAGAGTTCAAGAGTTCTGGGCTTCTTCTGCTTCTTCTCTGCTGTGAGAATTAATTTTCGCTTTCCTTTACCCTCAACTGCGGGTTCGATCGATTGTTCATTCTCGACGATCTGTCTATTCTCGACGATTTTAATACCTCGATCAGGTGGAGGAAGGGGGATTCCGATGTCCAAAGAAGGATCGACCTGGAATCAAAAAAGTAATAACATTTAAAAGAAGACATTAAAGATCGATACACTATATCTAAAAGGAATGATATCAACTAAGAATTTCGAACCTTGAAGTCAAATTTATAATCATCAAAGTTCAATCTCCAGGGGCAATAGTTCGGGAAACAATTGCGAAGATGTTGAATTTCACTAGTAGGGATATCACCATATACCCAAGGTCCCTCGATCAGAATAGGGGTGTGATACCATTTATAATCATGTTCTCGACGAATTCTCTCATTTGAAGGAAAGTCAGCATTGGTATATGGAGCTACCTTGATTCTGGGGTCATCAACTTCTCGAAGAAGAGGAAACCCTTGGGAGCATTTGCGAACAGGACTAACACTCCATTTAACATAATTTTTAACAGTAATACCATCACCATAAGTATTCTGGAAATTCTCAGGCGTATAATGAACACGTTCTGAAGGATCGGGAACATAACAAGTAAGACGGGTACGACCCTCACTGCGAAAGGTACATTCATCGAGAATTAGCCACCAATTACCATTATACTGTGTGATAGAACGAAGTTGAGTATGTGGAGCCCTGCTGCGAGTAGCAAGAACTGTGAACTGGAAAGGGTTGTTCTTTTCATACAGAGGGAGATGAAGACCAGCTTCCAAGGCACCAACAGAAATTAATAATCTATGATGGGTATATTGAAATTTTTTCATCGAGTCGTAGGTTATCATATCGGAAGCACTATCAACAAAAGAAACTTTAAATCCTTGAAGATTATGTCTTCTTTTAAATTCTTCAATATCCATAGATCGATAGCTATAAGATGACATTGACCGTTTATTCTTGGGGGCAACATTAGGGACATCGGGAGAAGAATCCTGTACGGTACGAGGTACAACAGGAGAAGGAATAGCAAGAGATAAATCTCGACGAGAAACAGCATATCGAGATGAAGAAGACCTACTTGATCTCCTGTTTTCACCTTGATTGCTGGCAGCATCAGATTTTCTTGGAGACATATTGAAGATCTGAGCAAAAAGAAACAAAAGAAGGAAAAAATTAATATATGAAGAAATTACCTAGCAATAATTACAGTGTAAAAAAGGGCTTTTTCATTCATACATAACCTTAGAATCACAATCTTTTTTACTACACCGATAGACCCTCAGCCATGAAAAGAAAATTTTGAATCAAGAAAAATAAAATTACTTACATGAAGAAAAGAAGTTAACAATGGTCAAATTGAAGTAGAGAAGAAACCAATTAACGAGAACAAAACTCCAGAGTAGTGGGAAGATTTGAAAAGTTTAAGGAAGACAAAGTGCAATAACTAAAAAAGAGACAGCAGAAAGTTACAGGATATTTAAAGAAGAAGAATAGTAACCGCCACAAGATGGGAGAACAAAATAATCGGAAAAGATTTGATTTCATTGAAAAAAGTGTAACTGACATAATCATGTTAATACCAGCGGAAAACTCGGATAACGTGCAGAAAAGAAACTGAAAAGTTAAAAACGACAAGTCCTTCTCTATTTTTCAAAATCTCGGATCGACCGTTGGATGATTTTGTAAAAAAGAGAAAAAGGGGGCAAATTGTTAGTAAATTAAAGAAGCATGACACGTGGAAGAAGATCAAGTTAAGAAGCAACCAGATTAAAAAAGGTGAGAAACACAGGATCATTACTAAAGATATCAAATTTCAAAAAGACACGAGACGTTTCCTGACATCTAAGCGATGAATCGCATGAATGACACATAAGATCGAGAAAGCTGAACACCATCGAATAAAACAAACAGCATTAAATGATAGCTGATCGAGAAAGTAAAAAGTTATTATTACTATATTATTTTAGGATCGAGAAAGTAAAATATAATAATTACTCTATGGTCGAGAAAGTAAATTGTAATAATTACTCTATTATTTTAATGATCGAGATTACAGAAGTCTTTGAAGATAAGGAAACACGCGTCGGACATATAAAGCATCGAATCAGGAAGTAATTAAGAGTGATCTGTCATCTATATGATCGCACCAAGTAAAAGATAAAATACAAGAACGATAGATACATCGAGACAAGATGGATCGACCCAAAGAAGAATTGATCCAGAAACGATGACCAGGCTATAGAAAATGACACGTTGCATAAAGAGCGACCCAGAAAAATATATCTATAAATAGAAGAGATCAAACAACAAAGAAGGGGACGGAAAAAATAGAAAGAAAAACCAGAGAAAGGGAGGGAAGAAATTTTTAGGTACGAACCTATGGGAAGTAGTGTTATAATGTATGAATTTCTGTATTGAATTGAAAATTGTAAACAATTTTATAAACCCAGAAATTACAAAACCTGGATGATCAATTGTATTAAGCTTAAACATTTTGGAAAAGTATGATTCTTTATTACATAAAGAACGTTTCTCTATTGTTAGTTTACATTTATTTAACTTGAATCCAAGAGTTTGATTGGTTGTTTAGCTGAAAGGATTTTTTGGCATAAACATTCCCCAACTGCATAGTCTGTAATATAAGGAAGACATGACTGATTACAATAATAAACAAAATATAGTAAAATTGTATCTAGCTCTGCCACAAGTTTCATTCCTAAAGACACATGCAACAGTTTTAGCCGAAGTAGAGTGATTGAGTAACAGCTGAAACCAGAAGAGAGAAAGTAATAGAGCTTAGTCCACATAAACAACAACGTATCTAAGAATACATTGTACACTCTTTCAATAAGATAAAAATTATAAAATGGAGATAACAGCTCATAAAAACCTTTTCATTACCTTAGCTTCAACTGGTTTATCTGATCTTGACCAAGGCCTTTCCTATACAACGCTGATGAAAAAATAATTAGAAAATTACTATAAACTGTGGCTCTACCACAATTTGGTAACAAGATTGAAGCATCATACAAACTGTGAAAAAGGTTGATCAAATTCCAATTACCAAACATCACAGAACACAAACATAATCATCATCCCATTTTCAATTTCATACTTTTCATTGAACTTGTGCACGAATTACACATAAAAAATAAAAGAAAGTAAATCTAGGGTTAGGAATCTATATATTCAAGAAACCTTAAAATTTTAAATCCTACACAAATGAATTTTTAAATCCTACACAAATTAAGATATTCTGAAACAAACCCTAACATACCTAATGTCTCTGAATTAAGATACCCGAATACCATATTTTTAAAAATTTGTTGTTGTTATTGACGAGGTTCGTTCGCTATTCATGTTTCTTTAAAAAAATCAATAAGTTTAGAACCCTAATTGTTGATAAATGATTCTTGTGATGATGGTTTAGGGGGCGTGCTTGACTGAGACCCTTTTAATAGGAGCCTTTGAATGACGTTTATCGGTAAAAGACTCGGTATTAATTGGACTTACATCTGCAACAGAGATGCCGTAAGGGATGCCAAGCGAAGTTGGAAATTGATTTGTAAATGTGTTTGATGCACTTGGCTTGATGATGGATTTTCGGGAGTAGGGGATTGACTTGAATAGAGATTATGGGATTTGACTTAAAATTGGATTAGCGGATTGACTTGAATTTGTTTTTTGGGTATTAGGGTGCTGGGAAGGAAAATTATAAATATTGGTTTCTTCTTCCATATTCACGGCTTGACTTTGATCCTCTGTAACGATGTTTTTCAGCATCTGATATTCTAAATCTCTGATGAAAATTTTGGTGGTCTCAGTGTAATATTGCATTCTTGCCATTACACCCTGTATTAATGTAAAGATGCATAAGTTAGTAGGAAATAAAGATACAGACAAAAACTAATTGAAACAGTTGTTGCGAGGATAGTTAATTTACCAGGTTAATTTCATCCATGTCCGGATAAATCTACTCCGAAAGATACAGACGAAAACTAATTGACAACATTAGCAAGACATTCATAATATTTATTCACTTCACCCTTGATAGTGCTAAATCTACTCCGAAATCCAGAACTAGTACGCTTGTAAATATTTTCATCAGACACAACTATAAAATTTTCATATACTTTCTCCCAAAACAAATCCGCACTAGAAAATTGAGTTCCTTCTTTCTTTAAATTACAATAAGCAGTAACAAGATACATGTCTTCTACAGAACAATATTTCTTTCTCGGAATTTTACCAGACGAAAAAATTTGGTCTACAGAAGAGATGAAAAATAGATGGAAGAGAAAAAAAAAAAATGACAAAATGATAAATTAGAGGGGATTTGAGTAGGAAGTTAGAAGATATTGATTTGGAGTTATTTATTAATCTATAATATAAGCAGGCTACCTACTCCTTTTATTCTAAAACTGTTTGAATTTCTCACTTTGTTACTCTAGCGAGAAGCCCCGGAGTGGGCTTCCCCCATTCGGCAAATTTGAGAAGAGAAAGATGTTGTTATTTGTATAGAAAATTTCTCAAAATTTTTCAATAATATCCGTTGGGATCTGAGGGTGGAGAACATAAAATCGTTAATGGTGATGGATGGTTGAGATGGGGTGTGAGTGAGGTGTAAACAAAAAAAGGTCAAACCAAAATAAATCGCGAGATGGAAACCTAGAAAATCCGTCAGAATGTGACGGGAACCAAGTATCTGTCCCAGACGAATACTGGGTTTCCATAAAGTACATTATTTTGACAGAAACTAAGTATCCGTCTCTATGGCTTGGCTAGAGGAAGTAGGGCTGCACAGGAACCGAAGAACCGGACCGGAACCGACGAAACCGTACCAAAAAAAAACCAAAACGAGGGTACAGGGTACAGGTACAAAAAATGGGAACCGGGTACAAGGTGCAGGTACAACCTCAGAACCGACCTGTACCGGACCAAAGAACCGATGTATGGTAGTCGTTGATCTTTGATGGTTGTTTTAATCTCAGACGTTAGTGTATTAAGTTAGGTTAGAAATTAGAATCAGATGATTTCATGTTATCGTCCGTAAAAGAGGTGATTTCGTCTAGTACTCTGGTGGCTAGACTCTGGTATGGTGATTGAAATTGATTCTTCGTCTTCCAAATCTATCTACTTTGAACACTTTCATGATCTGAAGGTTTTTATGTGCTGTTGTTTCTTCTGTTGTATCAATTTCTCTTTCTGCATTTCTTCTCATCCCTGTGCTGTAGCCTGTAAGTAATAAAAACCCTAACTTTCTAAGTGTTATTGGTTCTTAAGAATTCGATACTTTTTTGAAGGTTTGATTGTTTATTAGATATGGGTTTCTAAGAATTACTATTAAATTTTAATTTTTTGCGTAATTTAGTAAATTATAGAAATGGCATTTACACAATTTCATTAACTCAGAATTAGCTTAGTGTGTTTGTTGCCTGAGTGTCTACTTAACTAGGAAGTCATGAGTGTCTCTCTACTGTGTTTGTTGCAGAAAAGTCTGAACTATGTTTTGAAAGTAAATTTCCCTGTTATCATATCACTTTTTCTATATGTTACCATTAGTGTGTTTGTTGCCTGAATGCATTTGCTTGTACTTAGTCAGGGATGAATATGTGTTTGTTGCCTGAATGCATTCAAGTATTCAAGGTTGATCTAACTTCTTATATGATGTTCACATTTCGTTTATAGTCCTATGGTTTATCAGTCAGTAAATTCTAAAGTTGATTGCTATGATTTATATCATGTGATTTGTTAGCTTTGAATACTGGCAATCATAATTGGGGTCGTTTCTTTCATCTAAAATCACTTACATCAATCAAAAAGTGAGGTCTTAAAGTCCCTTGGGGCTTTTTGAGGAAGTTACTGGCCTCAGTAGTCTGAAAGTTGAGTTCTAGATATGTAGTTAAGCTCAGTTCTCATCCACTACAGAACAAGTTGTAAAGCTCTCAAGTCAAAATTTTGTATTTTTTGCAACAATAATACCCCACAATTTTATGTCTATATATATGCTAGAAGCAACTACCGCTAACTCAGTGTCACAAGAAGAAAATAATGTAATACACAATGTATCTGATTCTTCTCAATCTTGATTCCGGCCAAGTCTACTTCTGTCTGGAATTGACTGGGTCTGCAGAGTTGAAACAATCTACGGCATAGACATAACCCCAGATACAACAATCTCCCGAACAAATCCATATGAAAGAATGTCAGTTACTGATGATGTGCAGTGGTGATACATTGACTAAGCTTTAATCTGAACCACACCATATGATGTGTACTGAATTTCAAGATTTTTCTGATGAGATGCAACACAATCCAACGTGTGTTTTACTGAATTTCAAGCTTTTTCTTTCAGTACTATTTCATGCATGCATGCTTAACTCTGTCAAATGCTTTGCTTCTTCAAATATATCATTTTATCCTGAAATAATAATTGAGACTGGCTAAAGCTAGGTAAGTTAGTGAATGTTTACAATGTTTAGAAAATTATCAGTGACTATTTACTTAACATGGTAACATAAACACAAATGCAGTTCACACATACACATAAACATAAGGTGTCACCTTATACAGTGGTGGAATGCCCACATAAATTTTGTTCATAATTTTGTTTGATCAACATACTTATTTTTGATGTTGCAGGAAGCGAGGAATTTTAAGAGTTCAAAGCATCCAAGTGGTCGACAGTGATAAGGATAGGAAATGGTATGTCAGTTTGAAATCGCTCTTGCACTTTTGATTGCTCGAATCACTTGCCTAGAAACCAACTTGGAGGAGCAGGAGTCATTAAATCAGGGACAATATATGCTGCACTATGCAGTACAAATGCAGGAAGCAGGTTTTGTTTCGGTTTAAAAAGATTATGAGTGAGTCCACTGTTGGATCTCAATACTCGAACCAATTTGTCCTTACCTCTCTCGTTTTCTCAAGAAAGGGTTTCCAGTTAATCTAAGTCACAGCATTTACAAAAATGTGGTACAAATGCACAGTAGTAGACACATTATCCATATAGCTGTTCAGGAAACGTTATGAATGCATAATTTACTTGTCCTAATGATAAAGAAAACTGTCATTGTTTGAGTCTCTGTGTCCTTATGTTCACGAGTTAAAAAACAAGATATTTTGAAACTGTTCCAATGGAAATTTTGTATTTCAATTATTGTTTTCCAATCAAGCAATTATGACCGATTTATGATGGTCTGGTTTGTGAACTAAGTTTGAATTCTTTTTTTTAGTTCTTTTGATGTATAACTTTTAGTCATATGCCAACGCCAGAATCTTTTGATCCTTGAAGTTCATTAGATTTATTTCATATGTTGGTTATTCTTCTTTTTTGTGTTTGTGTTTATTTGATGGAACTTAATACTGTACACGTTTCGTAATTAGATTGAAATGGTAGAAACACTTAAACTTTCTATTTTTTTTATTTCAACAATTTACATCTAAATTTTAGATGTAACCAAAAAAAAAGAAAAAAACATGGTACATAGTACGTACCCGGAACTGGACCCAAGGTACAGGGTACAAAACCGGAACCGGACCCAGGGTACAGGGTACAAGGTACAGGTACAAAATTCAAGAACCGATCATGGGGAGGTACAGGTACAGGGTTCCACCAAGAACCGAGCCGAACCGATCTTTGTGCAGCTCTAAGAGGAAGGATCATATGTGATCTCTCCTCTAACCAAAACAAAAGTCTTGACCACATTATAGTCAAACGATGCACTGTGGTAATTGCTTTCGGCTACATTAAAACTATATCCAAACAAAAATCTCACCATAGTGCTTTGCCTTAGAGCCCAGTGGAATAGATGGCTCACTTAGTTAAACGTTGTTACGTGTTAAACATCTTGTACCAACTTAGTGGGCAAGACAAATAATAAAGCCCAGCCTGGCTGCCCTAGCATAGACGCGTAGTTGCCTCAAAGGACATCTTATTTACTAATCAAATGACTTTGGGTTTTTGTTTTCTTCCATTTTTTTGTTTGTTGTACAATCATGTGTTTTGTTTCATTAGTGTGCTTCATATTTTAAGGATTTCCTTTTGAACTTTACAAAACCTCGTGAGCAATGAGGTTCAGTAACTGATACTGAAGGTCTGATGGACCTTTAACCTAACGACGCTTATTTTCCTTTTGCCATTGATTTGAAGGGTTTGCTAAACTAATTAATTATTGGTCTAACAATCCTCAATAAAAACAGTTTTTTATCATAATGTTGTCTACTCACTGAATAATGACATTGGCATGGTCCCTATAACCAAGGGTTATTATCATAATGATTAATAATCGAGAGGTGAAATCCCCACCGATTTGATCCTGGGTAAACACTACATAGCCCTTATCCTTTTTGAAAAGATGTAATCCTTGCACATGGAAAACATGATGCACGAGTCAACATTTTAATGGATGGCAAATGGGTGTAAATCCACGCGCACTATAAACGAAACAGCCCTTCTAAGAGCGAGAATCATGGGGAGAGAGTTCTCAACCTGAGTGAACGAGGTTGAGCGAAAATAAGCAATTTAGATCCTATTATAGAGAGAAGAAAAAGGCACCTTTCCCTAAAGTCTTTCTTACAGTCTTTCGATTGAAGGAGTGATCACTAGTCTTAAATAGACAGATAAAATTTAGTAGTTTATATCAAACGGATGATCTTTTCTCATCTAGATATTTATTTTAATATTAAACTCTTAAAAGTGGGGTTTATCTACATTATTATTAGTAAAAAACTAGATAAACTTTAAAACAAATTTTTTTTTTCATCCAAATAATTTTTTTATATTAGATGAAGAAACTTTACCTGCTTAGTCTATTTATCTCAATATTTTATAGTACAAAAATTACTCTTTCTTCTAATCATTCATTCGTTATGCAGCTCTTGTTCTAAACAAACCGTCTACTTGGAAAAATTAAAAACCATCCACTTATAAAAGTGGGTCCTGTTTTATGGGATTTATAAAAGGACTAATTTTATGATGAGTGGATGATTTTTAGATCGTCCCAGCAAACGATCTATTTAGAATTTTTGTAAACGAACTGGGACGAGTGTTACTCACCATTATACCAGACAATAGAACGCATTAAAAAACATTTCTCAGATAGTAATAAAATACGAAGGCAATGTTTAAGTTACGGTAATGATTCAGAGATCCATTATATGAGTAACTAAGCTTCCAGAAAATAAAGGTTTGTACTTTGTAGTGGAGAAATTTGAGAAAGGCAGTATGGATTTGTTTAACAAAAATATTGAAAGGCGCACAACTAAAAGATGAACAAGTGCTTACAAATTTATTTCATAGATGCCTAGAATAGTTCTCCAATTCCATTCGATCAAAAAATTTATTCTAAAAAGTCTTATAGTTCTAGAAAAACACTTTATGGATTTCAATATGTTTATAATTAAGTAAGTTATCTTTTGAATAATATCTCGAGATTTGGTTTGTCTTTGTCTACATGATCTAGTAGGGTTTTGTTTGTTTCCATTTACTTGTTGAAACATAAGTGTCTGGTCTAACCCTCAACACCACAAAATATATACAAGTATTTGACGAAATGATGGTTATCAACAGAAGCATTAAATTGCTTTTATCTCCATCTACAGTGACCTATACATAAATATCCAACTAGTTTGAGAAGAACATATCCACTTAGCCACTTATGTTCCCTTCAATGGAGGAGAAGAAAAAGAAACATCTCTTGTCTCCTACCAAGTAATTATATATTGATTTTACTTTTAGGTTTGCACAGTTAGGTTAGATACGTAACACAATGTGATCTTGTAGTTGACATATTTGGATTAAGCAGGAAATGTTGGGGGGCAAAAAAAAAAAGAGAAAGGGCGAAGATAGGGGGGAAAGAGAAAGGGCGACGATGGAGGAGAAGCAGCAATTTTTTGGGCTGGCAGAGGTAGCTCTACCGAGTAGGGTTGTACAAACCTGACCCAACCTATCAATCCGATCCGCATCCGTCTAAATTTACTCGATCCGCATCCGGCCCGTCGATGAACGGGTCGGGTGCGGGTTATTTTTTAAAAAACTGACTTCTGGTGGGTCGAGTGTGGGTGATAGCTCCTCTCACCCGACCCGATCACCCGCCATCTCTTTTCTAAACTTCATCGACTCCTCTAAGTCATCTCCTGCATCTCCTCATTTCACTGCATCTCCTCATTTCACTCCATCTCATTCTCACTCCAGCTCTCGCCAAAACACCACTGCCATGACTTTAGAAAAGAGAGACATCACAAGATTAAACCAGCATTTCTCTCAAAACCCACCACCATTAACTATTCTCTCCGAAATTCTTAAAAATATTTCATGAAAACCCACCACCATTAAACATTCAACAGAAATCTGTTTTATTGTTCAACCAATCTCGTGTTTGAAAGAAACCCGGTTTATTTTTCTACAACGATTTCAGTTTCGAACTTGATTTTCTACAGGTACAGTTAGGGTTTGTAAGTTCAAAGTTAGGGTTTGGAAAAATCCCTTTTTCTACCTTTGTTTGTTGGTTGGTTTTAATTATTAGTTGGTTTTGTTTGTTGACAGGTTTTCAAGAAGAACAATCAACTGGTTAAGCACTTTTAATTGATTTCTGGAAAATCATGAGGTATAATCACTATACTAGAAAGATCATCCTGTTTTATAGTTTCTAATTGTTTTGTGTGATTTGATATGAAGATAATGTTTAGTAATTCTTCGATTTGTATGATTAATATCATGTTTAGGTTGTATCTCTTTTTTCAATTTGACTGTTTTCATTATTTCCCTGGGTGTTCTGTGTACTATATTTTGTTTTGTGTGTTCATGAGTCATGAACACAAAGACATGATATTCATCTCTTTTTTCAATTTGAATGTTTTTTAATCATTGTGGGAAGTCTTTTGTGCTCAGGTATTATTTTTCAGTGTATGAAAATCTCCAATTTATTGCTGTTTTATGCCTCCAGCTATGCTGTTTCCCGGCTTGGCGTAGTTATGTGTTGGGGTCATGGCATGTGCATATATCTTAAGCTTATTTTCCTTACGAATGGATCACACAGTTAACATGATCCAGAAGTTTTTCAGTTCTCAAGGTCGACATAACCTTACTGAGGGACTAAAATCTTACATTGTTGGACACTGATATTTGTTAGCGATTACCACTCCAAGGCTCTCTACCTGGAAGTGTACTTGAACAGAATGTATGGTACCTTGGTTGAGGTATGTCTTGTATTTTACATCATTTCATTGCATACATGCACTCAAGATATAAGCATATCAATTCTCATACTGCTCTGTCAGTTTTGGAGCTATCTTAGTGTCTTCAATCGTAACCAAAAATGTGCACATCCCAGCAAAAATGTGCACATCCCAGCAATATTCATGTTTATACTTTTAAGGAGACAAGCTTTTGAGTTAGAAGTGGTGCTTGCCTGGTAGACTGGTCTTGTGATATTATTACTTTTTTCATGTCAGAAATGGTCAAGGGTTTTGAGTTATAACTTTCGATGGTACCGGATGGGGACTCATTTTGCACCACGAATCCCTTGGGAGGTTAGTTTCTGATTTTCTTATGCAGAATGTTTATTTTGAAACTCTGCATAGGTATGTCGTGCATGCCCCATATCCTACCTGGATTGCCCATAATACTATTGCATTGCACTACTTCTTACAAACAAAATTGCGTTACAAATGCAGGGTTTTCTATGTTAGGTGTTTGCATATTCCTGTTGATGACCGCACACCACTTGAAGGTATACTGATCCATACATACTTCTTGCTGCATATTAACAGTGTTTGCCGCGCCGTATTGAATTTTTCATTTTCTAGCCAGAGACCTTAATTTATCCATGCATGTCATGTTGATATGCTCATAATTTACCGATATTTTGTGATTGGGCACTTTTCATGTCCGAAGGCCTTTTGAAAATCATTGAAAATGCTATAAGGATTGAGGATGCTTCATTTCCAAATAGACCAATTTATTTAGTTGGGGATTCTATGGGAGGATGCTTGGCACTTGCCATAGCTGCTCGTAACCCTACTATTAACCTAATACTCGTATTATTCAATCCAGGTAAGTATCCAAAATATGACTAATGTTTCTTTCAACGGAGTTTCATACGAGTGTGACGTGAACTGTGATTTTCTTGTGGTTCAGCAACATCATTTGGCAGGTCAGCATTGGAGCCTTTGCTCCCTATCGTGGAAGCTTTGCCTGATAGCTTTCACATTGCCTTTCCTTATCTTTTTGGCATCATTACGGGTACTCAGCTTTTTACTATTGTTTTTTTTCCCGCCAATTTCATTACAGTTGAAGCGCAATTATGTTTTTATTCATTGTTTCAGGGAACCCAATAAAGATTTTGACAGCCAATATTGAAAATGAGCTCCTTCCTGCACAGACACTTGAGCAAATTCTTGGAAACCTCTATGCTTTGGAACCGCGAGTATCGGTAAGAATGACTATTAATGGGGGTTTAGTTCCTCAATATTCTAGGCTTCTTACCTTCTAAAGAATTTTGGATATAGTTTGATTCGTGCACCATTTCCTACAGGGTTTGGAGGATATAATACCGAAAGAAACACTTTTGTGGAAATCAAAGCTGCTTAAATCTGATGCGGATCTTGCTAATTCCCAGTTACATGTCATTAAAGCTGAAGTACTAGTGCTTGCTAGGTATCTATTTCTGTAAATTTGAGATGGAAAGTCCTGAGATGTTCATTTCTTGGAATTCCTTATCTTCGTATGAGAATTTACATTTGTTCATTTTTACCACAAATGTACAGTTTTTTTTATCAAAAACAAAAGACTATAAGCATTACAGGTATTTTACTCTGTCCCAGTGCATAACCCAGTTCTAGTTTATAATGAAATTTTTTGAGTATAATTTAGTTTATGGTTGGGTTCTGCATCAAGGTAGTCATCTAAAAGATAATTAGTGAGTAAATGGATTTTTCCATCATTTTTGGGCGGGTGACCAGCACCCGCCCGACTCTACCCGCCATGTGAACGGGTCTGACCCGACCCGACCCGAGGACCAGGCGGGTCGGGTGCGAGTGAAAAATATTTAACCCATCTTTCGGCGTGTCGGGTGCGGGTGAGGCCAAACCCGACCCGACCCACCCGATGTGCAGCCCTACTACCGAGTATGCTGTTTCCAAGTCAAAGACCGTTGACCAGGTCAAGAAGTACATCTACCTATGGGTGGGGTGGAAATGGTCTTTTCTTGGTGAAAGTACTCGTGAGAGGTATATTTGAAATTTTAATAAGGTAGGAGTTACCTATTTATCAATTCTGTGAACCCTTGTTGCCTTGTTGGTATCTGAAGCCATTAACTGTAATAGATATAAACGATCTTTTGAAGTTCTTTGATGATGTTCAATTCAGCCACAGATTCAGAGAAGAAAATGTTTTTGGCCGATTTTTTGCTGTTGCTAATAAATTCATGGAAGGAATTTGAATTAGTAATCCACCTTCTAAAGTTATCAGTTTGTTAAAAGATGATGTGATGTGGAGGGCTTCCTTCAGAACTGTTAAGCCTAGTTTTTGTTAATAGATTTCGGTTTACCAGAAAAAAAGCTATATTATATGAACAGAATTGAATTAATTTTCTCTTACTTAAACTAAAACTGGACCCAAATATTCATTTTTTATTATTTATTTTTTTGATCGATCAATATACATAATACTCCATAAAAGTATTTAGTTTTTTGAAGGATTCTCAAAATGATAGGCATGTTTTTATTTCCCTTTTATTTTTAATATTGTTATTTTCTAAAGGAATAAAGAGACAAGTTTGTTTGGTATCATACGGAAATAATAACCTTCTGACGTCCATCATCAGATATCTGGTCAGCATAGTTATATCCTGCAGGTTAATGGGATTCTAATTAACCACTAAAATTAATGGCCGACGGGATGGGAAAGAAAACATATACAGTATGTAGGAGTGAAAGAGAGAATCAAGTAATCTGTTTTACTACTGATTTATACTTATAAATTTTATATATGGATTAGTGCGCCAACTAGATTTTCCATGATAACCAAGTGAATTGTACTTGGAACAAATCCATCACCTCATGCATCTACTGTAATTACAATTACATGTATAATTTAAGCTAGGCAGTTGGATAGTCATTGTGCATTTGCGTATTAATCAACTCACCAAGACTGTTGCATTATCATAACTCTATGTTCTTTAATTGAGATTACTTTTCTTTTTTCAATAGGATTACAAATGCGATTCGGATAATTACATCACTCGGGGGAAAGGTTGTTTATTGAGAAGAAATATTTTTATCTTTTTTTCTTCAATTGAACAGCATTTAATTAACTAAAACTAAAACTAAAACTGGCTTTTGGTTTTGGAATTGAACTACTGGATACTATTTTTTAAGTTTCCAAACTTCTAGATATCAAAGATAGATTCTGAAGTGGGTTTTCATTTTTTTTCTAGTTCATGTTTTATCAAAATTCTATCCTTTGATTTATTTATTTTTCTACCACGTACGAAGGTCAAGGTAAGAGAGAGAGAAAACATCACTAGAACGTCTCTAATTGATCATGATGTTTGTTTTAGTTAATAAAAAAAAAGTGATCTTTTATATTTATGGATTTGTTGTCTTTAATGATAAATAAGTTGAAAAAAGTAGGATAAATGCAATTTAAGATAATTATGTTCTTGAAAAAAAAATCAGAAAAATCAAGAAATGCCTAACACGTTATTTGCCCTGTGCATATGTGAGTACAGAATATCCGATCACTACATAGACGCATTTCAATAGACGGATGCAGAATAAGAAAAAGAATGTGAAGCAGGTAAGAAATCCTAAAAACTGCTGTGCCTGAGATGAGGTATCTACCACTTCGGCTCGATAAAGACATGTGAAAAGGAGATCAATCATCCGACGGTCAAGTTACAGAGCATTTAATAAAGCTACAGAGAATATGAAATACATCTGTAGAGGACGATGTGACACACCCGTTCCTCGGTAAGCATAGGATAGGGTAGATCATCAATGGAGGGAGCAAACGAGATGTATCGAAAGAGTCCTCGAAGGAGGTCAGCCCGAGCGAAAAGGAAGAGAGTTCTGAAGCACAATAGTCTGAGAAATACTTGAGCATAACTTATAATATGTTTTGCTTATAAATACCCTGTTTGTGTAGAGAGTGAAACGAATTTTGAGAGAGCTAAGCTAAGATTTAAGAGATAGTAATTGAAAGAAAAATACACTGTGAGTTTTTTAATAGAGAAAAACTTGTAAACTTAGAGTGAACGATAAGGTTTTGTAACTTTATATCATATTAAAACATTATTTTTGTGGACATATATTTCTTTAATGATCGAACCACGTTAAATTTTTATGTGTACCTTTACTATCATGCATTTAATTGTTCTTACGAGTAGAGTTTTATTACCCGTAGATCTCTTTGGGTATAATTGCAGATTTTGTGAAGCTACATTTAGCGCTAGGAGGAGGGTGTCTAAAGATTTATCTACCTATGTTATAAATAGTGTAAATTTGAACACTTATTTTTATATTTTTGTAGATGATGGATTTTTGACAAAGGATAAAATAGTAAAATCGTCTATACCCAGCAGTTGAATTACAGAAATAATAGAATATTGTATATGCTACTGAGTCGGCGTCAAAAGCATAAAATTCATATTCTGCAAGAGAATTAAAATATCAAACGCTCACTACAAGCATCTCACACTGATCCTGTATTCTCTGAAAATACTCATATAATATTAGAGCCTCACCCGGCTGAGCTCTTAATATTCTGCATAAAACATTAGTATTGTACAACTCAGTACACACTCCTCTACAATGACAGGACATCTCCTAGATGAATTAATCACTAGTATAGAGCAACATTGTCCTCAAAGCATCACTGGTGTTGATCACAACTCTTTCCCAGATGATTCCTGGCTATACAAGATAGGCTTCCAGAACACCTCTTTGTTCCTGAGTGGATGTCAATGCTCCTAGATAGATTGTTTACTAGTATAGAGCAACTTGATTCCTCTTTACATTTCCCGGTTGAATTTATAGAATGACTTTATATCAATATTCAAAACTTAATTGAATAACATTGATTTATCAAAAGGCATGACAAGTCGTGCGTGAATGCACTTAGTCGAAGCATCACATCTTCGTATAAGCACTAAGTCATCGTCGCGCCAAATGCAAAGCTAAAGCTCCAATCGACCAATCCCTAAATACCGGTCGCGATTGAATAACACATATTTAATATTGGTCGCAATAGAATCCCAATATTAGTCGAAATACAACGAAACCCTAACATTGGTCAACACCAAGTTTTTGACGTATCATCATAATCACCTTGTAAAAATATGGCAATGGGTGTAGAATAGGAAAAAAGATGGTCTGAACAACATATGTCCCATATGTGTCTACTACAACATACTAAAAGGGCATCTCATTCCGAGCAACGGTCTAAGAGGTATGACCTAAACCCTAGACGAACTACAAGCTGAAAATTGTCAGAATTTCAGCTAAAAGTTCCTGCAAGGTTACTGTTTGATCTGTTTGACGACCGAAACGAGCTCAAAACCTAAATCCTTTTGAGTAAGGATGTCGCTAGTGATTTCACGATTCCGAATTGGGGCTAATCATCAAAAGCGAATATCATATGAAGAATCCACAATGTTTTTACCAAAGGACGTCATGTCTGAAAATATTAAGTATAAAAGGGATAACACACATGGATGTAAATGACAATAATGGTCTTCAAAGCAAGAGTTTTAAAGAGAAAATAAGAGGGGGACTTAAAATAATAAAAAAATAAGGAGATTGTGGGACCGACGTCAACTGGCCGGCCTCCCTTGGCCGGTCCCTACTCCCGTATTTTTTAAGCTTTATTATTGTATTTTAGGGTTTTCTCTTTCTATTAAGACTCTTTTGCTGCTTCTACCAAATTCAAAAATTCCAAATAACTTCAAAGACCAAAACAGCTGTGTACATCAAGTTGGCACTCGCATGACTTGATGCTCATACGAGTTTGCTTGGTATATCGAATATTGTAAAATATACGCTTATATTGGTCGTTGTCGATCCAACAATCTCATTAGACCTATGCTTATCAATTCAACAAGATCATTCAAGTATCATTGTTGCCTCAGTTGACACAATGATATGCCACAACTACCAACGTCAATTTTGATCAAACTTTTTACGTCTACGATCTATTAAGCATCACTGCTTGTTTCAGTACATAACTGATGCTTCATCCATCAATGAGTCCACATGCGAGACTCATCAATATACTAAAACTGACAGTTCAACTAGGTCAACAACTGACCAATTAATATACTTCTATAAAGTAGACTCAACCATGCTCGAGACATCAATTATGTCATATGAGGGGATATCCACGAGTATTTTGGTCTGTTGGCCTACAAAGCGTGTGGTGTAACAATACACCCACGACGAGAAAGTATAAAGTCGTGTCGGCAGTTGAAGGAGTGATTGGGAATAGTGGTCGTACAACTGTCAAGTTCCACTAACATGATGGAGTCGGTTTTTACCATGATTTCCACTTCTCTACTCTTCCACTTCTCTGCAACTGTCACTATTTACGAGATCAATGTGTTAACTTCCACTGTTTTAAATTGGTTCTTCAACCTATCTCAAAAGAAAGAAGAACTAAAAAGAAAAGAGTTTTATCTCACAATCACTTGAACGATCACAGAGCTATCATCTTAGTGATTCTCAGAAAATTCACTTTTGTCCTCACAGAAGTTCAGCATATCTCACGATCATTGAAATTCATTCTCATTGATCTCAATACCTTCTATGCTTCACTCCCTACAAATCAACCCTTTTCCTTTCCTTTGTGACCGAAACGAAATTGGAACGATCATTTCTTGATTTAGGCCAGTTTCGTACAAATTGATCTTTCGAATCTTAAAAGTATTTATACAGTACAAATGTTTGGTGTTTAAACGATTTGCTCTTTGAACGACTTGGTTCAACTGGCAACTGCCTACTCCATCATATTTCCCTTTTTACCCTTTAATCGTTTTACCCATAAATATTTTGGCGACCACAATGAGAGATTAATCTCTCGGTTGCAATATCAATTCTTCGGTTTTATCAACTTTCTCAATTTCAAGATGGTTGATCTTAGGTCGGGTTCAATAACCACTCCCTACATGAATTCTGCTAGTACCAGTAATGGCGGTACTCTTGGTAACAATCCTATGGTAACCAACGCTGAAAATATTACTCCTCCTCTATTTGAGCAACACACTGAAGAAGCAAGGGATGAACAAACTCCTCCAACCATTGTCGATTTAATACAGACACATGAAACCCTTTTTAGGACTCAAACGGAGATGGATACAACTCAGAAAGAGGTTCTTACCTTCCTCAAGGTTCTTACTGAGAAATTGACGCCATCAGAACAGACTAGAAACACTTCTGAGGCAATTGCTGATGCTAACACATCAAGGGTCTTGCTCAAGACGAAAATGAAGTTTGTATTCTTGTTGATCGTCAACAACCCAACTTCGTCACTCGTGAAGATTTGAAACGACTTCTCTAAAGTAGCAGAAAAGAGAATTCGTCTGCTATTCATCAATATCAACCCCTTTATCCCTATGAAATACAGAGGATTCCTCTTCCAAGGGGATATTCATCCTTTTTATTCTCACTTTATGACGGAACTGGGAATGCTCATGAACACATTTCACGATTCTTGAAGTCACTAGGGGAAAATGAATACAATCTTGTAATCTTCCTCAGAGAGTTTTCCAAATCTCTCACTGGAAGAGCATATACTTGGTACAAAAACATCGCACGAGGGAGCATTGTAAATTGGTGTGAAATGGTTAACGCCTTTTACAAGAAATAATTCTTCGTGTCATAACAAATCACTTTCTCTGACCTAAGAAGGATGTTCTAGAGGACCAACGAGTATCCAAACGACTATGTTAAAAAGTTGAGAGTCCAAGCCTTGGATTGCCATGATCCAAACATCACTGAAAAATAACTTGTGAAGTTGTGCATCAACGAGATGATTCCTGTCTACATAGCACTGTTGAAAAACCTACGTTTCCAAACCTTTTCATAGCTCCATGAAGCAACTAAACCCTCTGCTACCATATCACATGCCTTGATGGAAAGAGCCAAATCCATCAAAGTTGAAGATCCACGTGAGACTCGTAGCAACTGGCGTCTCGTCAACAAGCGATATAATCTTCGACCATCTATAAGCGTTGTCACTGAATTAAGCAAAAGGAAATCCACCTCTCCAGAAGCACAACATCCCGAACGTGCAGCACCAGCCCCAGCTCCAGCACCACAAGCACGAATGCCGCAGAGAACAAACCAAGCCCAAGCTGCACCAATTCCAACTCAATGTCAACATCAACAAACAGGCGAGAGAGGGCCATACACACCAGAACTTCCGTTACGCATGGAAGAAGTAATCGAATTGCTTAAAGTATGGATCCAAGATGGTGCAATCAAGCTACCTCATGTCATACATCCACCTACTGAGGAGGAGATGGAAGATCCAAAGTACTGTCGTTTCCACCGATTTGTCGATCATCCAACAACTGATTGCAATATTCTGAAACACATTTTCAAAGAAATTTCAAAGAAAAGGTCGAATCTTTTGAGCTACACTTGGGGAATGAAGGGATGCACAGAAACCCTGTCTCAATCAGATCATTCACTTTTTTTGAAGAACCGGTCAATTAAGCAGTTCAATCCTTGATGGACCATCTGGTGAATTGCTCCACTTATTGAAAGCACAACGAAAAAACATGCTCACCACTCTCAACCATGTTGTATCGGGAAAACGCCTATCTTTTCCAGAAGTACCTCTTGAACCACCAGTCACAGACAATGAGTTGAACGACTGGGGACTTCTTTCCACAGTCAACCTCAAAGGCAATGAGTTTGGAAGAACACTGATCGATGCTGGTACCGCCATCAATATCATCCTTCTCAAGAAACTCCGAGATGCTGGAATCACTCGACAAGAGGCTACGCATGCTCCTATATCAATCAGATACCATGAAGGAAAGTCCAAGAATGCCTATGGACATATCACTCTGAAGATGAAGATGAGTTCTAACTGGACAGAAACTCAGTTTTACATAATCAAGGAAGACCCAGGATACGACATAATCCTTGGACGAGCATGGTTACACGCTGACAGGGTAATTACTGACAAAACACCTCCATCGTCATACCTCTCTGATGAAGAAAATCCTAATCCAGAACACTTGGTAGACGATCCATCCTCATGATATTTGGAGGAATTTCGAACTCTGATGGAGTTAAAATAGGATCCCGGAGAAGATGTAGAATCGTATGTCAAGAGGTTCCGCACTTAGGCAAGTCTCACTCCATTCACATCTCTTCCATTGAGTTTCCCACGTGCTCTTCTAGCATGGGGATTCAATTTTGCAAACAAGAGCACCAATGCTATTGCGAGACGTTATGAATGGATAACTTCTATTATACAATATTTTAAGTGGATGAATTCAACTCCTCCAAAAATCAAGCATCATATTGGGACATTCTCTACTGAGTTGGTATCCAAACATGGAAAAGAACATCTTAAAGATTTTCCAGTGATATTGCAAGAATGTGCACATGTACTATAGAACCATCATGAGGAATTTCTAGAACGTTCTCACGCATGGTATGCAAAAAAATTGTTCAAAGAGCCAGCAGACCAACTTACAAAGGTGAATGGATCAAATGCCACTTCATCAGCACCAACATTTTTATTCCTTGAAATGACGAGTATCCTGATGACTACATACACCGATTCAGGACCCAGTCGATCAAAATTCAACTGAACTACAATCAATAAATCTTCACTGTTGCCATGACAAGACTCCTGCAGATGCAACATCATTTATTCATGGATGTCACGAAGCCTTTCAACATATATCTTCCTATCAAATGAATGAACACCTCTGGGATACACTTGGGGACTTGATCTTGTTGGGAGGATCAATTCAAATCAATTTCGATCAATGTGACCCACATAGCAAGTCATTGAAACCTAATGTAACATCATCAATAGAACCTCTTTATATCACAACCTCCGTACGACTGATAAATTTCCTCTCCTCACCGATCACGTCCAGGGTGGAGATTGTATCGTTGTTGCTACTATCTGCCGAAAAACATACATTCACTGACGAATCTATTTCACATCAAAGTCATAGCATTCAATATCTCTAGAGGATCACTGAATGAGGATCAAATATAGGACTGACACCATCCGTGGTTTCAGCATCAACAATGGTCTTAGGAGCAACATCCTCATGAACGGCTTCATCAATTGTCCATTCCCAACGGCCTCAACCTGGAAATGTTATACGATGGATCAAATTGCTCCAAGCACAAAGGATTCGTATCCAGACGAGTATACATGAAAATATATTAATATAAACTCTTCTCAAAGCTTCCACAATGGACGGGCACAAGTCAAAATCTTCTACAAGATATTCTTATGACCTTTACAGATGAGATACAACACACTTCAGACCATTTATTCAGAAAAATGTGTCAATGGGTGAGGAATGGGACAATAATTCCTTAACAAAAGATGTTTTTCTATGTCTCTGCTACAACATACCAAAAGGGTGCATCAATCGGACATACGAGCATAGAGATATTGTTTCTACACTCAAGTCCATGGAAGCTGAAAATTTGCACGAGATTACAAGTTGTAAATGTGCATGCATGGTTGACTGACATAGACAAATCCAAATCAAGTGATTTCTTTTCATATGATAGCTTAGTCTCTTAGCTTCAAAAGTTAGGGTCAAGCACTGAATTCCGGCATCATATGAAGTCTCTATATTTTCCAGAGTGAATGACATGCAAGCAGAAATTTCTAGGTGGAATTCATTACCTTCACAATCGATCGACGTCCACCTAGGTCTTTCCACCAAGTCCTTCACCTCGGAATCTCTACTTAGGACCACCTAGGTCTTTTTACCAAGTCCTATACCTTGCTTGCCAGAAAGAGGAAAGGAGAAAGAGAAAGAACAAAAAAGGAGTTGATAATACTGGGGAATGACGGTCCAGGTGACCATGACGATCTGCTTCACAGTCCAAGATCACGTGACCGACACTGGGACCGTCTATGCTAAACATCCATCACGAAGGAAATGCTACAACTAGGACGCACAAACATGGTCTTTGCATTATTCACTATTGAGAGAAACCTCAATCATAGTCCCATGACCAATAAAGTTTCATAAGTGATGTTTCTACAACTCACAGAAATAAAGATGGTACTGCAAGCACCAGATTCATGCGTCAAACAAGAGGTTCAGAGCACAAGTAAACCGATGATATCAAAGTCCTTCATCAAGCATTCAAGATACAAACAAATATCTTAAAACACATAAAATTCGTTTTTGCACCAAGCCCGTCATACGTAAGTCTGCGCTTCCCTGTATAAAGTTACAATCTGGGAGCAATTGTTGATGATTTAGGGTTTATTTATGTATCAAACTTTCCGTATGTATGTCATATACAACATATCAAAATTTCACATCAATCGGATAAGTAAGCTAAGAGATATGATCGAAACGGTAAACTATCTAACAGTTGAAAAGTTCCTGAATTCTTCCTGACTTTTTATTGTTTCGTCTTTTTGAGGCCTGAATAAACTCAAAATTCAAATCCCTCCACCGTGGGAGATAGCTCATCTCCTGGGCATGAAAATTTTGGGGTAGATCATCGAAAACGAACTACGTACGAAGATCTTACAGCGTTTTCAATAAAAACCTTCAATCTGAATTTTTCTGAAACGAATTATAACGAAATTCTTCATTCATTCACATAAATTTTCATCCATTCCACCATTGAGGGACAATTTTATTCTCTTAAAATAATACAAGGTGAAACACTCAGTTGGTTCTCCCCAAACCATTCGGGAAGTTATAATTGTTGTTATTGCGATTGGAGTCATTATCCTCGTCACTTGACTTGGAATCATGTCGACTTCCATCCTCATCTTCTGAAGATACTTGAGGTCCATCATTACTTTGATTATTAGTAGGAGTCTCTTCCTAGAAACAACAACAACAACAATGCATATTCGTATTCCGTTCAAAATTATCATAAACTAGCCAGACGATGCTCTTTCAACCTTGCTAGTTCTACTTCACCGGTCAATGCTCCTTAGGCGATCACTCGACATCAGTATCAACTCAAGCTGACTATGGAGCTTCTGGCATATCACACTGAACCTGTGGACACTCTGTAAATGTATAAATACACACACATATATATATATATATATATATAATATTAGAGTCTTACCCAGCTGAAATTTCAACATTTTATATGAATATATATAATTAGTATTGTACGAATCAGTGCTTACTCCTCTACCCGGGTAGAAGCGTAATGATTGGAAAGCTCCTAGATGTATTGCATACTAGTATAAAGCACTATTTTCCTTAAAATATCACTGGTATTTGTTGTTATACTACCAGATATTCTATGACTCTACAAAATATTTAGAACATATTCTTGTGTCATTCTCTCCCTTGGCCTTATTCTTGAATAACAAAGCTCCTAGATAGATCGTCTACTAGTATAGACCAACTTGAACCTAGATCCTAGATATATTGTCCACTAGTATAAAGAAACTCGAACTTGTTCTAGGTGCAATGATTTCGCGGTTGAATCCCTTGAACACGCTCCATATACACATATCAATATTAAGACTCATATTGAGTCATATTGATTCATTATTGTATTTACATTATCTATATAGACCTTCAACACTTGAAGTCTATTTATCAATAGTGCAATACTGAACTTATATGTGATCACTCTCATTTGAGTTGCATGGACCTACTATTGTTCTATATTTATTAGTTTTCTATTAGGCAATATTGAACTTGTCTCAAGTCGTAGAACTTCCATGGATGAATTTATTGAACTTGTTCTGTATATGTATCAATACTTAGATTTTAATCATCTTAGTGTTCGGTGGCACCACTGCCTCAACACTCATCTTCATGTTCAGCGGCACCATTGCCTCAACACTCATCTTCGGGTTCGACGGCAGCATTGCCTCAACACCCATTCTAGTGTTTTGTTGGTAGCATTGCCTCAACACTCTCTACAACCAACTAATGTTTCAAAGACCTTCTCGTTGTTGTTACGGTATAAGAAGAATGCATCAAGTTCCTAAGATTACAATTGCAGAAAGAACAAAACTTGCTCAAATAAAAATAAATAAATATTATTCCAGCTGGACTTAGTCTGAAGTGGATTTGGTCCTTCTGCCATGCTAGTCTTACCTATCCGTACCTACCAATCCGTGATTTTCAGACAAAGCTCGCTGCGCAGTTCTACCTTATAGGTCGTTCAGCTTCAGACAGTTACCCGACGCTGCAAAGTATCAATTCAAGTCGATTACATAATTTCTGGTAAGATCCAACCGACTAAACTAAGTTATTTGTTTTTACTTTTGTTTCGAAAAATCACCATCCAGTGCTTACTGTGGAACATTACTGTACCACACTAAGCAGGGGACTTAATATAGATGGTGGATTTTTGATAAAGGATAAAATAGTAAAATTATCTCTACCTAGCAGTAGAATCACAAAAATAATAGAATTTTATATATGCTACTGAGCCGGCGTCAAAAGCATAAAATTTATATTCCGTAAGAGAATTAAAATATCAAACGCTCGCTACAGGCATCTCACACTGATCATGTACTCTCTCTGAAAATACTCATGTAGTATTATAGCCTCACCCGGATGAGCTCTCAATATTATACATAAAACATTAGTATTGTACAACTCAGTACTTACTCCTCTACAATAATAGGGAATCTCCTAGATGAATTAATCACTAGTATAAAGCAACATTGTCCTCAAAGCATCACTGGTGCTGATCGCAACTGTTTCCCAGATGATTTCTGACTATACAAAATAAGCTTCCAGAATACCTCTTTACAACTTGATTCCTCTTTACATTGCTCCTAGATAAATTGTTTACTAGTATAAAACAACTTGATTCCTCTTTACATTCCCCGGTTGAATTTATAAAGTGACTTTATATCAATATTCAAAACTTAATTGAATAACATTGATTTATCAAAAAGGCATGACAAGTCGTGCGTGAATGCACTTAGTCGAAGCATCACATCTTCGTATAAGCACTAAGTCGTCGTCGCGCCAAATGTAAAGTTAAAGCTCCAATCGAGCAATCCCTAATATTGGTTGACATTGAATAACACATCTTTAATATTGGTCGCACTAGAATCCCGATATTAGTCGATATACAACGAAACCCTAACATTGGTCAACACCAAGTTTTTGACATATCATCATAATCACCTTGTAAAAACGTGGCAATGGGTGTAGAATGGGCAAAAAATATTATCAACAATATATGTTCCCCTATGTGTGTACTACAACATACTAAAAGAGAATCTCATTCCGAGCAACGGTCTAAGAGGTATGAACTAAATCCTAGACGAACTGGAAGCTGAAAAACTGTCAGAATTTCAGCTAAAAGTTCCTGCAAGGTTATTGTTTGCTCCGTTTGACGACTGAAACGAGCTCAAAACCTAAATGCTATTGCATAAGGATGTCGCCAGCGATTTCACGATTCCGAATTAGGACTGATCATCAAAAACGGATATTGTATGAAGAATCTACAACGTTTTTACTAAAGGACGTCATGTCTGAAATTTTTAAGTATAAAGGGGCTAACACCCATGGATGTAAATGACAATAATGGTCTTAAAAGCAAGAGCTTTAAAGAGAAAATATGAGGAGGACTTAAAATAATAAAAAATAGGGAGATTGTGGGACTGGCGCCAACCGACCTCCCTTGGCCGGTCCCAACCCAATATTTTTTTAAGTTTTATTATTTTATTTTAGGGTTTCCTCTTTCCATTAAGACTCTTTTGCTCCTTCTACCAAATTCAAAAATTCCAAATAGCTTCAAAAACTAAAATAGTTGTGCACAGCAATATAGAACGGTCCTGCAACCATCTAATATATTTAAATATCATTATTTTAATATTTCCAAAATTTTGGTCTTCACACCAATTGGTCTCTACATCAAAATTCTCTCCCTAAATATTATTCCCATATATATAAAAATATTGCTAGAGGGACTACATGATACACGAAGCATAGTCCCACTGGCTACCAAATTCATGCTTGGTTTATAGCCAATCCCACTCTTGGCTGGTCACCTACTTGTCGGTCCTCCCTTCTATGGGAATCCACCATCCATTCTCTAATCGGTCTCTCTACTAGTCCCTCATCTTCCATTTGGTCCATCTGCCATTTTTTTCATATACCATATTAGTGATCTTTATTTGCTTAATCAATTAAGGAGCATAATTAATTGGATCTGCTACTAATAATTAAAATAGTCTTACTTTTTCTATTTTTGTTAATCGAACAAACAGACAGAAATACGAAACTGAATATTATAGTGCTTACACGAGTTGAAGTTGGCACTCGCACGACTTGATGCTCGCACGAGTTTGCTTGGTATATCGAATATTATAACATATCCACTTATATTGCTCATTGTCGTTCCAACAATCTCATTAGACCTATGCTTATCAATTCAACAAGATTATTCAAGTATTATTGTTGCCTCGGATGACACAATGATATGCCACAACTACCAACGTCAATTTCGATCAGACTCTCTATGTCTACGATCTATTAAGCATCACTACTTATTTCAGTACACAACTGATGCTTCATCCATCAATGAGTCAATATGAGAAACTCACCAATATGCTAAGACTGACAGTCCAGCTAGGTCAACAACTGACCAATTAATATGCGTCTATAAAGTAGACTCAACCATGCTTGAGATATCAATTATGTCAGATGAGGGATATTCACTAGGGTTTTGATCTGGCAGCCTACAGCATGTGTGGTGTGACAATACACCCACGACGAGAAAGTATAAATTCATGTCGGCAGTTGAAGGAGCGAATGGAATAGTGGTCGTAGAACTGTCAAGTACCACTAACACGATAGAGTCGGTTTTCACCATGATTTGCACTTCTCTACTCTTCGACTTCTTTGCAATTGTCACCACTTACGAGATCAATGTGTTAACTCCCACCGTTATAAATAGGTTCTCCAACCTATCGACAAAAGAAAGAAGAACTAAAATGACAAAAGTTTTATCTCACAAGCACTTGAACGATCACAGAGCTATCATCTTAGAGATTCTCAGAAAACTCATTTTTGTCTTCACAGCAATTCAATACATCTCACCATCATTGACATTCAGTCTCATTGATCTCAATACCTCTCTGCTTCCCTCCCTATTGATCAACCTTTCTCCTTTCCTTTGTGATCGAAACGAAATTGGAACGATTATTTCTTGATTTAGGCCAGTTTCGTACAGATTGATCTCTCGAATCTTAAAAGTACTTATGAAGTCTACATGTTTGGTGTTTAAATGATTTGTTATTTAATCGATTTGCTCTTTGAACGACTTGGTTCAACTAACATCAGCCTACTCCATCACTTTTCCCTTTTTACCCTTTAATCGCTTTTTAGCTACAAACAACTTTATGAGTTGATCTTTTTTGAGAGATGCTTGATTTCCATGACTCCTTGCTTCAAGTTCGAAAAGATCCTATAAGAAAAAGTATTATATTTTAAACAATATTTTTTTTAGTCAGAGGTTTACGTTGGTTTGCGTTATTTTTCATTGTTTTGTTATATTCAGTAGTTATTTTCTCTTTTCTTTACAAGAACGTATGAGCAAAAACCTCATCCCTAACCTCGCAGGAGTAGATCTTGAGAACAACTTGGATTTTATGATTCCTTTTCAAAAGTTTGAAAACATCCTCTAGAGAGTAGGGAAACTCCATTAATCTAAGGCTTCTTGAAAACCCAAGTTCAAGAAATTCTAAAAACAAGGATTATAAGATACTGATTTTAAATTTTTTCTTGCAACCCCGTACCTCAACAACCATATTTATTTTGGAAGCTTAGATCCAAAAGAGTGTGTTAGGGTGAAAACAAATGTAAGGTAAAATCGTACTTTCAAGTAGGTTCGAGAGATCAAAATCAAACAGGACGAGCCTAAACCAAGAAATGGTCATTCAGGTCCTTCTTCAATCACAAAGGTGGAGAAGATTAGATATGTCTTAGGGGAGGGAAGCAAAGAAGGTTGAGAAATATCAATGTGATAAGTAGTGTGTGAAGGAGAAAGGATTATCTCTTAGATGAATCACTAATTTTGTATGTTTTTTTTCTCCTGACTTGTTGTCTTGTTTTTTGTTTCGAATAGATGAGAATCATCTATTTATAGTTCGAAGGAGACACACTGATTCCTCTTAAGTGGTGGAAGTCAGGGAGAGGTGGAGAAGTGATGATTGTGTAGATTGTAGTTAAGTCGTATCCGGAAAGTAAGGAGGACCTGTCAGACCACTACTCCTCATCCTCTCAACTGCTCTGTAACCATCCCACTACTTGTTACCTTCTTGTTCGTGGATGTGTTTCCACAACACACGATTGTCGTAGACCACCAAACCAATACCCCAACAAGAATCCTCCCATGTGTTGTATTTGATATCTCGTAGATAGTGGAGTCGTAAGCCACTATTTTTTTGATTAAATCAAGTCAAGTCAAATGACTTGCTAAGTCAGTGAGGAAAGTTATGCAACTCACTGAATTGATAATTAGACTGATTAGTATCAAGTCCGATAAATTCATTGGTCATGTACTTGCTTAGGAGTAACGTGTCACATTTAATGGCTAAGTATTAGCTCAGAAGTGACTTAGCGTAATCCTGAGAGGAACTTGAGGCCAAATATTGTATAGGGCTTCTTAAGCAAGAAGACCTATTAGAAAACCATGTATGATTTGGTATTAGACCAATATTGAGAATAATAACGTATTTCTGAGGGAAGTACTTGCACCAAAGTCAATGAAGTACTTGCGCCGAAGTCAAGGAGGCATTTGCGCCAAAGAAGACGCTAAGGCCACGGACGTTAAAGCTATGAACGTTAAGCGTGCTATCTTGGATGTGCTAGCCAAGAGGCGCTAGATATGGAGACGCGCTAGTCTTAGGGACCTTCCAGCCATGAAGACCCACTAGGCTTAGGGACCTTCCAGCCATGGAGACCCGCTAGGCTTAAGAACCTGCCATCCATGGAGACCAGCTAAGCTTAGGGACCTTCCAGCCATGGAGACTCTCTAGGATTAGAGACCTTCCGGCCATGGAGACCTGCTAGGATTAGAAACCTGCCATCCATGGAGACGCGCTAGGCTTGAGACGCGTTGGCCAAGGTAGGGACGCTACAGCCAAGGTAAAGAGCCCATTATCCAAGGGACGCGCCAAGCATGGGACGCGCTAGGCTTGTCAGCGTCAGGCATGGGCGCTAAGTTAAGGACGTATCCGGCCTGAAAGCTACGACCAAGGGTGCTAATCTAGGACGAGATACGTTAGCGATAGTTGTTGGCGCTTTTGGCGCTAGGGTTAGCGCTAATAGAGTTATTGCTTTCAGTGCTAAGGTGTTAAGGCCATGGTCATTACTAGCTGAGATGATAGCACCATGGAGGCTTTCCTGGGATGTTCCAAGCTAAGTTATGCTTGGCTGAGAGGAGTTAGTGTTTTTAGTGCTAGGGTTAGCGCTTTTAGCGCTATGGTGGAGAACTAGCGTCGATGTCGTGCTAACTTGGTGTTGAGGCATTGCTTCTTGATTGTGGCGCGTCTTGTGGCTTATATTTAAGCAAAGTGCTATAATAGCATATTTTAATCTCAGAAGAGCAATTTGAGACGAGTTCGTTGCGTACGAAGTGTTAAACTATAGTTTATTTTGAGGTTTAGTAACGAGCTACTCCCGCATTTGATAGATGTTACTGGAACATTGATGCGCATTCGAGGCAAGTTCAAGGAATTCAGCCGTGGAATTATGCGACTTGAGACTAGCTCGATATGACATGAACATTATGAGTATTGAGGAGGATACAAGGATTGTAGTTGTTGATAGAGACTGTATTCTTAATTTGCCTGTGGAATATATAACTAGAAATACAGTATTTTGTGACTCAATTTGCTATATTCTAGTGGGCCATCCATCTAGGAGCTTGAGACTTATTATTTAGACTATATGGTCAATATAGAACACCTGTAGCTATTTGTAGAGACTGTATTCTTAATTCTCCTGCGGAATATAGATAGAAATACAGTATTTCGTGTTCTGATCTGAAGTCATAAATATATACGCAAATATGCGCGAATACTTTTATGTTCCTGCAACTATGCAGAAGAAAGATTTTATAATACTATCCCTTGTCAAAAACTCACCATCTGCAAAGAGTCACCGCTTTTAGAGCATATTTCCCTTGTCTAGTGAAGAAAATTCATCAAAAGAAGGTGGTAAAACCCAACGTCTAAAAACACTTCCAAAAATGGAAGTTGTTTTTTTTTTCTTGGAAAAATCAATTTGAACCCACAAGGGAAAAACGTGTGTGTTAAGGAAGTTTTCTCAAAAAAGGTAGACATGGACTCTAATCCCTAAAAACATGTTTTAACCAGTTCAGGGGTTTTTATGCCACTATATTAATATCATTACAAAATTTCCTGAAAATTTCTCTGAGCAGGTCGTACAAATAGTCTGTGACCCGATGAAGCTACAACAAAAGACCAACAGACTTAAGATGGGAAATTTGATTTCCACCGACGATTGGCTCGCACCAACATCTTTGGGATGGATGGAATCCCTTCGAAGGACTCAACATGAAACTACCTAAAAGAATCGTTCTAAGCGAGACGATAATTGGAGAGACATGATCAGATGAACCATACAAGGAAGGAATAAATGGAAATGACTCAGAGACAAATGAAAGTGACAAGGAAACAGATCTAGTGGACAACGAGGGAGACGAAAATAATAATTCTGAGATGGCTTGAAAGAAGAACATGCCAGATCCAATACTAGGTTAGCATATGCAAAAAAGTGATTCTTCAAGTCTTGACAACTACAACGCAGTGGTGGAGGCGTTCCTGAAAGTTCTAAAAAATCATGATAATATAAAGAAGAATATGGAGAGGAAGAATAAAGATCTTGAAATAGAAAAGCAAATGCACGACAAAGGAAAGACCATGGTAAAGATACCTGATTCATCGGAGGATCCCTCCGAAGATGAGCAACCTCCGAGAAGAGTATCAGAAAGAAGGAAGACTCGAATTAAAACGCCAAACACCTCAGATGGCTCATCGGATAAAAAATAGATCCCACGAAGAAACTTAACCAGAGAAGATATCCCCGAGGATAGTGAAATCTAATATGAAATACTGGACCACCTCGAATCGATGTACAAATATCTGAAAGGAAAACATGAATGGTATAAGCTCGCAGAGGTGATGCAGGAGGACAAGTGATCCCTTTTCACGTCAGAGTTGCTCGCTAAACCATTCCCGAAGAAATGTCCAATGTCTTCATTATCAATGTTCTTCGATGGAACAAGCGATGTTATCCAACATCTCCGAGCATATCAGATATCACTCATACAGTGGAACGAGTATGATATCGTGATGTCTAGATTCTTCGCGGCAACCCTTAGAGAGGAGGTGTTGGTATGATATGAAGCGTTACCAAAGAAGGCAATATCCAACTTCATCTAACTCTCCGAGATCTTCTTGAAAACCTACATGCATAACAGTTTCTAAAGCCTGAAACAGATAAGTTATTTCAATTAAGGAGATGATGGAATGAGCCTCTACAAAGGTTGGTCAACATATGGAGGAAGCTCTGAGTCGAAATCGGAAAGATACCCAAATCATACGCTGTACTCGGATTCAAGAACATTATGGAAAACACATATCCCATCTTCGTATGAATGTTCGAAAATATGCCAACTACACTATGAAAGTTGAGGGAAATCTAATAAAATTTCACCCCACTCGAAAAACTACAAGATGGAACTTACGATAAGATGATCTGAGGAAATACAAGTTAAAGTGCGAATATGGTGGAGCCACAAAGCCTGAAGGTAAAGTTCAGAAATCCAGAGCGAAGTCATCATGAATCCTTCTGATTTGACATGCAAAGAAAATATATAAGAAGGAAAGAACGAGGTCAGAGTCAGACAGAGATGGGAAATTCTTAGATACGGTCTAGATGAAGCTGAACACACCGATATTTAAGATTTTTTAGCAAATAGATAGAAAATACAACACCAATTACCCATATAATCGAGGAAAGCAACTAGACAGCGTGAAGAACATGAATGATTATTATGACTTCCACCAGTTGTATAGCTATCCAAAACTCGTTCACGAATTTGAAGTAAGTTATCCAGGAGATGATCGACGATGGGAAACTCCAATAGTTCACAAGGTCACCACCTCCTCCTCCATAAGTCAACGGACTTCATATTCATCGTGCGGAGATCCCTAAAAAAGGCCAATACATGGTTGTAATACTATCTCTCGATATGCGACGACAATGCCCACCTTCAAGAACAACATAATAAGACGAATCCATAAACGAAACCATGGAGGAAAATAAGTGTACAATTGTTTATGGGGAAAACGAATTAATAGGCTAATTTAGGGGAAATGGGGTGAGCAGGTGATAATTCGTCTAATCCTTAAACATTTTTACTGTTGAAGTACTTTATTTAGATTCAAGAAATCAATTTGTACAATCCTGGCCTAAACCAAGCAATAACCGCTCCAGTCTTGCTTCAGTCACAAAGGAGAAGGATCAAGGTTGATCTTAAGGAGGGAAGTGAGAGAAAGATTAAGGTCATAGTATCAGATTCTGTAGGATGTAATTAGTGTGAATATCTATGAACAAGTTTTCTTTTTGTGAGAAGATTGAGTAATCGAGTTTTTCGATATTATTCCATATTAGACTTGTTGTAATGTCTTCCTTGTTCAATAGATTGAGAAATCTATTTTGTAATCATAGTTATTGTAATCGTTCACTTGGCCTTCTCTATAGAAGAAAGTGTCGATGGTTGAGTAGTGGTAAAGTGGAGAAGGTGGAGAAAGTGTTGACAGCTTCTCCCCATTCTGTTTGAGGTTGAATGGAAGGTTTCTCAACCTACCACTTCTCTACTCAATTTCTAATCGAACTTTCCAGAGTTTTCTCTGTAGTGGGTGCATTGTTGCACCACGTTCCATAGACCGCCAGACCAATACCCTAGTGAATATCCCCTCATTTGTGACATCTTTGATGTCTTGTGTAATATTTGTAGATACTAATAATATTTAGTCGAATGAGACTTGCTTAGTCTTTTGACTAAGAACTTTTTCTTGCTTGACTGACCTGATGAGTCTAGCAAGAATAAAATAAAGCATATATTTACTTTATTTATAAGGAACAGTGTGTGTTCAACTAGGTAAATTTGCATTGACATGCTTATTTTGTAGATATAATTTGATGAGCATAAACGCATATATGTAGCATGCTGAGCATAAGAATATGTATGTGAAGCCACACATGAAAATATATGTGTGTGAGGCCACATATAAAAATATATGAGTGAGGCCTAGTATGGCCTTTGATAAGCAAATTAGGATTTTGAAGCTTGCATATGTAAAGCAAACTCAAATAGGAAAGCATTAGATGCTAACGCTAAGGTGGATGAACTTATGAGCTAATTCCTGAGACGGATTAGCATTGAGTTAAATGTTTAAGATGCATTAGCATTAGGCTAAGCGTTTAAGACTCATTAGGTTTGGTATTAATGTGTGAGACTCACAAGTGTTGTGCTAAAAGGGTAAGACGCATTAGCCTTGAGGCAAATACTAAGACGCATTAGTATTAGGATAAAAGAGTAAGACGCATTAGTCCTATACTAATACTAAGACGCACAAGTGCTTATGCTAATACTAAGACGCACAGGTATTGAAGCCAATACTAAGACGCATTAGTATTGAAGCTTAAAAAATAAGACGCCTTAGTCTTGTACTAAGAGGCACATGATTTGTGGCTTAGATTTAGGACATAAATGATTTATGGCTTAGACTTAAGATGCACACGATTTGTGTTTGTATTAAGACGCACATGATTTGTGCTTGTACTAAGACGTACAAGATTTGAGTTTGAACTAAGTCGCACATGATTTGTGGTCATAGCCTTTGTAGCCCTTCAAATCCAGCGTCTCCTTTGCCAATTAGGGTTAAAAAAAAATTGATTATTTGATACACTTATAAGTGTTGCGAACTTATTTTTAAGTGTTTCAAAAACCCTAAATTGAACTCTTTTTACGTCATTCACATTAGTTGTTTCTTTGAGCAAGGATTAATGTGACTGAGGATGGGCCTAGCTAGTAGAAGCAATGAAGTTGTGTTTGGCACAATTTTGACTTGGAATCTAAGCACAGTTGTGGTACTTTAGTCAAGTAGATTCGTATGTAATCTTCTATATAAAGATATATAGGTATTTTAGTGAGCCAATAGTGCTCAGTTGAGCATGGTTATTGACATGAGTTAAGTTTTTTGGGAATCCATATGCAGGAATATATCACCAAATGATACTCAAATCGCTTTATACTAGTGGATAATCCATTTAGGAGATTCAGATTTTGAGAGACAAGTACTTAAGCCTCTGTCTTGACAGGTACTTGAGCCGTTGTCTTGTAGAATTCTGAAGTTTAATGTCTCTAACACTCAGGTCAGAGATGCAATGTTTTACTATTGTGCCTTCAACAAAAACCACAATCTACAACAGTGTGAAGAGAGAACCATTGATAGAGGAATGGATGAGACAACACATCTTTTTCTAGGCCACAAAAGTCCCAGATAATGGGAAAATCCATAACAGCCCCCTGATAGTCACTATGGTAATTGCATTACCAACAACTGAAGAGGAAGAGGATAAGCCAAAGTATTTTCCTTGGACGATGCCAAAGATCTTTACAGATGGGGGAAGCTCCATAGAGATACTCTTCTACAATACTTTTCAAAAGATGGGGCTCGAGGACGATTACCTGATACCATCGGCTTACAACATATATGGGTTCAAAGGCTATTCAACTAAACTAAGAGAGGAGGTAACCTTATATGTTCATGCAGATATAATCCTGACCACGACAACATTCTGTATCATAGACGTAATCTCACCTTATGATGATATCATCGGACGATCATGGGTGCATGGGATCAAAGGAGTCGTTTCGACCTACCCTTTAGAGGCTAAGGTTCCCAACACCCGATGGAGTTTCTGAAATCATGAGAGATACAAGAGAAACGAGATATTGTTACAAGATCGAAGTAATAAATGGTGAAAATTAAGGGAAGACCCAAAAAGATGCAAAAAAAACAAGGGAGAAATAAGCCAAAAATCAACAGGAAATCGATGCCTACATAGCCGATACCAACAAAGCCAGACATGACATGCACGCAGCGCATCCAAGGATAACAAAAGAACATTTAGGGAGTGCGATAAACCATTATAGCAATCAAATACCCCAATCTAGGCTGGGAAAACCAAGTCTAATTTTTCATCCTCAGAACCGATAAAGGACGTGAATACTCAGACATACGAAAACCCAGGTCCGGTGAAGATAGGTTGCTAAGCCCTACAAGAAGAGAGAAAACTGGTTGAAGTATTAATGGAGTACTCAGATGTGTTTTCTTGGAAAATGAAAGATATGCCTAGGATCGACCCCCAAGTCTGCTTCCACCACCTGAAGATCGATTCGAAATACTAGTGAAATTTTAGCACCCACTTTCTACATATTAATGTGGGAGTGAGCTTGTTACATAGGTATTCCAGTATTGGATAATCGAATTGTTTAGGATTGTCCAAAGAATTTCGCTTTTCTAGGAGTGTTTGATGACATATTTATAACAAAAGACGAATATTTTTCCATGATAATATCATATCTACTTTTTAAAATAAAGGGTTGAAATCCAAAGTTTATGAAGGAAGTCCTCTTAGTTTTAAAATTAATCGCTTATAAAGTATTTGTTCTTTCTAGCTTAGCATGTATTAATCCCCCGCAATATTAAAGTTTGTTCTAAGACACTTAGGAAATTTATGTTGTAACCATTTTATTGTGTTCCCATTGGGAAGCAGCTTCTTCTCTTTTGACTTTAATTTTTTTTTATGATAATACAATATGCATAAATTACCATTACTTTATTTGTGGTACCAATATGTGTAGTCACTCAAAGTTAGTCCAACACCTGAACTAAATATAGGGTTTAAAAATAATAAGGCAATGTTTTAGTAACAATATTATCTTTTGCTTTTGTTAACACTCTCTTTCCACTTTATTACATTTCAGTTAAGACAGTTGTTATCTGTCTGTTTTACCGTTTAACTGTATTATTGATTTTGTCACTGGCATTACTCATGAAATAATATGTTCACACACACCTGAATAGAATGGTGTAGCAGAATCCAAGCACAAACATCTTCTTGAAATCACCAGAACATTCCTTATACAATCATCTTTACTTTTTGAGTTTTGGTTTTATGCTCTTTCCATAGCTAACTATGTGATAAACAGATTACCTACTAGATCCTTAAATTTTATTTCACTATTTTAATATTTTTATCACAAGATTCTTGATTATCTCTTCTTAAAATCCTTTGGATGCTCATGTTTTCCATGGCTCACGCCATACACTTCAAACAAACTAAAACCAAGGAGTGTTCAATGCATATTTCTTGGTTATATTTCATAAACAAAGGATACATATGTTTAGTACCTAGCACTGGAAAAGTTTATGTTTCTAGACATGTTACTTTTCGTGAAGAATCCTTTTCTTATTCAACTCTTACTAATAAATTGTCATCTGGTATTACTTATGATTCTGAATTTCCTCTTACTCCTGCTACTTTGGAGAATTCTATTACTTCTGGCTCAAATGAAAGTATTACTTCTGATGTTACTTCTATTGCTTCAGTTCAGGATACTTCTACTTCTACTGTTCTTTTATCAAATAATACTACTTATATTACTTATAATCATAACATGACAACCATGGCAAGAAATGGTATTTTCAAACCTAAATCTTATTTGTCTACCATATACACTTTACCAACTGCTTTAATGACTCAACTATATACTAAAATACCTACTTTTTATTCTCAAGCTGCCAAAATACTTGTTTGGGTTAAAGCCATGGATCTGGAATATGACGCCTTACAAGAAAATAGTACATGGTCATATGTACCACCAGATCCTTCACAAAAATTAATTGGATGTAAGTGGGTCTTTAAGGTTAAGCAAAATATTGATGGTACAATTGAAAGATACAAGGCCAGACTTGTTGCAAAAGGCTTTCATCAGTTAGAGGGACTTGATTATGTTGATACCTTCAGTCCAGTTGTGAAGCCCGTAACTATTAGAATGGTTCTCTATTTTTTTTGGATAAGTCCCGTTTGTATTAAAGAATAAAAGAGCTACAAAATAAGGTTACAAAGAATTTGGAGCACTAAGGCTCCGATAAGGCATTAAAATAGTCAATACAAGATGTTTGGCCCCTCAAAACTTGAGGAAGTCCGGTCTACTCCTTAACCTTTAGCCTTTTAACTTGCGTTCCCTTCTTCTTCTTTTTCTTCGGATGCGCTGACATGCTACCCAGCTCCTTCTGTTCCTTCTCCATTGCCTTAGTTGCTTCTTCATTCACGTTCTTAGCCATATTTGCTGCATTCTTCTTCTTTAATTTACTCTTCGTGAGTGGAGTTTGGCAATCCAGCCCCTTAGCTTTCGCTGATGGCTTTGCTTACCTAGCTGCTTGGGTTAGCAACCTCATTCTTTCATCTTCCTTGTCCGCTTCATCGGCCCAATCAATTCTTATTGGGTCATCATTCTCCGAAGCTTCATTTTGAGAGAGTAAGTTGATTTCCTCTTCTTCTTCTTGATGGGCTAGAATTTCAAAGGAATTACTTTTGGAGATTGAGGCTTCCCCCGTTTTAGCTAAGGCCTTAAGCTCCATCTTGAACTTTTCAAACCTTTCCTTATGGGCCTTCACCTTATCGGCTGAGCCTGGGCAAGTAGCATCTTCCTCCTCAAGTTCCCTTTCCCCTTGTCTAATTACTTTAAACATAGCATTCATACGTGCCCTTTCCTCTTTGGAAAGATTAGCCGCAACAGCTTTAGTCTGTGCTACCCAAGTAGTTGCGTCAGCAGCTTCAGCCGTTGTGGCAGTAGCTTTAGCCTTTGCAGCAGCAGCTGTCCGTTTCCTTGACTTGTTGCTGGCTGAGTTGTTGGCTGTCGGGCGGACCCTGTTGGCTGTTGCTTTCGCTAACGTCTTTGCTGCCTTAGCTGTTACTACTTCCAGCCTTACAGCCTCCATGCTTTCATTCACGTTCCTTTCAGAATTGGCCATTTTCATACGCACAGCTTCACATGAGTTGTTGACTGCTGTGAGGTCGCTTTCGCTTATGTCCAGCCCCATGTGCCTATCTTTGGCAGCGTTCCCAACAGACCCACCATTGGACAGTGCATATTTTTTTGTTGCAGCATCAGCCAGCCGTTGGCTTGTGATGTCTCTATCTCTGGCTGGGCTGTTTACTATGGTGTGGTCGCTTTCTCACGACTTCATCCCCATGTGCACCTCTTTACTAGCTAGAAGAGCTGGTGACTTCTTCCTTGAGACGTGACTATCATAGGGAGCCGTTGAGTGTACTTGCAGCCTCGAGTTCCCGCCCTGGTAGTGTTGTCCCTATCTCCGTCAGGCTTTCCCATGTTGCTGACCGAAAAAACACGTGAAGGGCTGGTCAGATCACATGTGGCGCCTACCTCAATGACCAAACCATCCTTGTTACTGTTCATCTTCTTCTTCCCCTTCACTATCTCTTGAAAAAATCTACATTCATCCAAAGCATGGCTTATTATCTTGCATTTGGTGCAGAATTTCGGAGTTTTAGGGATGCTTACTGCTTGGAAAAATCTATGCCCGGAAGCGTTAACTTTGATTTTTGATGGAATTTCCTTAGCGAAATCAACATCTACAAGAACTCTAGCATAATACCCATAGTCCCTTGCTAAAGTTTTTGATTCTACTGCCATTGGAGAGCCCAAAGTTGTGCATATGGACAACAATATTTCCTTCATCCATAACAAGATCGGTAAGCTAGGCAGCTTAACCCAAACTAGAGATCTTGATGTACGTTGTTTTGTTGGATCGAAGCGTGGATGGTAGTCTTGCACCTTGAGAACTTGACTTCCCACAGTCCAAATGCCTCCCTTTTATACTCTTTTCTTATCCAAATCATTATATAGAACGATGCTGAAGTATCCCTTCGTCATTGGAATGAAATGATAGGTACCCGTAAGCTTCCATTGTTGAAGTAGAGTTGTTTTTACCTTTGCAAACTTGAGCTTATTGAAGTCGAGCCTGCATATTAATGAAAACTTCATCTTCTCCATTGCTTTCTCGTATAGCTCCTTGGAGATATCAACTAAGAACTGGCCATCAGAAAATTTGGCCATACATAGTTGATCAAAATCGATCTCTGTTGATGCATTGATCTTAGTTGGCTCTTGAAATTTTTTTCTTAGTTGTTGCAAGAAAAGAAACTTTTGTTGGTTAATGGTTACTCGGTATATTTGCTGGATTGTGATGAGATCCCTGTTGCACCTCCATTGTTGCTATAATTTGAGCCTCTCCACAGAAAAAACTCAAGGAACAACTCCATGAGGAGAGAGAAACGAGAGAAGAAACATGTCTTATTAGAATGGTTCTCTATATAGCAATTAACTTTGATTGGGGAATAAAGCAACTTGATATTAGTAATGCTTTTATCCATGGGGATTTGAAAGAAGAAGTGTTTATGACCCAACTACCTGGTTATGAAGATAAGAATCATCCTAATTATGTATGCAAATTACATAAATCTCTTTATGGTCTCAAACAGGCTCCTAGATCCTGTTATGAGAAGTTGATGGATGCATTGGTTGCACGGGACTTCACTCCTTCACTGGCAGATTATTATCTCTTTGTGCAAAAACTAGGCTCACAACTTACTATTGTGCTTGTTTATGTAGATGATATTATCATTACAGGTATTAAATCAACTCATTGTGATGATATTATTTCTCATTTGGGTAGTCACTTTCCAGTTAAAGATCTTGGTAACTTACATTACTTCCTAGGTATGGAAGTTAAAATGAATTCTACAGGGCTCTTTATGTCTCAAACAAAATATGCACTAGATCTACTTGTAAAAACCAATATGGTGGGAATAAAGCCTTGTAGTACACCATGTCCTACATCTTTAAGTTGAGTGCTAATGATGGAACACCACTCTTTAATCCAACTGAATTCAGGTCTATAGTTGGATCATTACAATATTTGACATGGACAAGACCTGAGATATGTTTTGCAGTGAATCAGATTTTCCAGTTCATGCAAGCTCCCACTGACTCACATCTAACTGCAGCAAAGAGAGTTCTGAGGTATGTTAAGAATACACTTGATCATGGTCTTCTATTTACAAATGGTTTTACTGCATTACAAGGGTTTTCTGATGCATACTGGGCTAGTAACCCTGATGTCAGAAGATCCACAAGTGGATACTGCATCTTTTTTGGTAATAATCCTATCAGTTGGTCTGCCAAGAAGCAAACAACCATTTCAAGGTCCAACACTGAAGCTGAATGCATGGCTTTAGCTTCTACAGCAGCAGAAGTGATCTGGTTATGTCATTTACTCAAGGATCTTCATATATTCTTACCTACTTCTCCTACTATTGCTTGTGACAACAAGAGCTCCATAGCTCTGGCTTTAAATCCAGTATTTCATAGTAGAATGAAGTACATGGCATTGGATTTTTATTTTATCAAAGAACTTGTTATGTCAAAATCATTACAGGTACATTATATTTCTACTTTACAGCAAGTGACAGATACTTTTACGAAAAGTCTAGCTTCTCCAAGATTTTATTTCTTGAGGACCAAATTGAAGGTTCTTTCTCCCCTTCAATTTGCGGGAGGGTAGTAACAATACTATCTTCTGCTTTTGTGAACACTCTCTTTACACTTTATTACACTTCATTTAAGACATCTGTTATATGTCTATTTTACCGTTAACTGTATTATTGATTATGTTAAGTTTCTGTAACTTCTTTATATAGAGTCTGTAACACTTGTTTTCCTTTTTAATGAAAGTCAATCTTCTCTTTAGTGTAACTATGTTTATCCCGAGATCCATTAACATCTTAATCCTTTAAGGTTTTGTCATGGTGATCTCAAGAGTTTCATCATGCATTGGATTATAATAAAGAGTCTCCATGATATATAATAGGTTGACTAATATTTATAAAATTATTAATGAATTTCACTAGATGTACATCTTTGTTGTTTCAATACTATTTTAATTTCTTTTCTTAAAGACCATATTACATCTCGCTTTCCATATATGACAGCTAATGATACTGCAAAAAAAAGGCCAATCCATTGCATACCCATTTCTTTCATGTTTCTCAAACCTAGAATCTAACCAATCATACAAGGTAATATTTCCATTAGCAACATACGGCATTTATACATGAGAGGCCAACTTGCATTAGAGGAAGATATGTGTAAGGTGTCTTCACCATTATTACACTAAGTACAAGCAGTGTTTATATATAGGATTATGGATACAACTCTCATATTATTAGGACTATCGAGTGTGTTGCTTTCCATATAAAAGTTTTAATTAAAGGGATTACCTTTAGCGTTCAAATGACAAATGACAAATACTTTCCATTCCCGCTACTTGTAATGTCTTGATTTTTTTTTAATGGTGGACTGACCGAAGCAAATTGTTAGTTTGCTTCTCATTTGGGTAGTCACTTTCCAGTTAAAGATCTTGGTAACTTACATTACTTCCTAGGTATGGAAGTTAAAATGAATTCTACAGGGCTCTTTATGTATCAAACAAAATATGCACTAGATCTACTTGCAAAAACCAATATGGTGGGAATAAAGCCTTGTAGTACACCATGTCCTACATCTTTAAGTTGAGTGCTAATGATAGAACACCGCTCTCTAATCCAACTGAATTCAGGTCTATAGTTGGATCATTACAATATTTGACATGGACAAGACCTGAGATATGTTTTGCAGTGAATCAGATTTTCCAGTTCATGCAAGCTCACACTGACTCACATCTAACTGCAGCAAAGAGAGTTCTGAGGTATGTTAAGAATACACTTGATCATGGTCTTCTATTTACAAATGGTTTTACTGCATTACAAGGGTTTTCTGATGCAGACTGGGCTAGTAACCCTGATGTCAGAAGATCCACAAGTGGATACTGCATCTTTTTTGGTAATAATCCTATCAGTTGGTCTACCAAGAAGCAAACAACCATTTCAAGGTCCAACACTGAAGCTGAATACATGGCTTTAGCTTCTACAGCAGCAGAAGTGATCTGGTTATGTCATTTACTCAAGGATCTTCATATATTCTTGCCTACTTCTCCTACTATTGCTTGTGACAACAAGAGCTCCATAGCTCTGGCTTTAAATCCAGTATTTCATAGTAGAATGAAGTACATGGCATTGGATTTTTATTTTATCAGAGAACTTGTTCAATCAAAATCATTACAGGTACATTATATTTCTACTTTACAGCAAGTGACAGATACTTTTACGAAAAGTCTAGCTTCTCCAAGATTTTATTTCTTGAGGACCAAATTGAAGGTTCTTTCTCCCCTTCAATTTGCGGGAGGGTAGTAACAATACTATCTTCTGCTTTTGTGAACACTCTCTTTACACTTTATTACACTTCATTTAAGACATCTGTTATATGTCTATTTTACCGTTAACTGTATTATTGATTATGTTAAGTTTCTGTAACTTCTTTATATAGAGTCTGTAACACTTGTTTTCCTTTTTAATGAAAGTCAATCTTCTCTTTAGTCTAACTATGTTTATCCCGAGATCCATTAACACCTTAATCCTTTAAGGTTTTGTCATGGTGATCTCAAGAGTTTCATCATGCATTGGATTATAATAAAGAGTCTCCATGATATATAATAGGTTGACTAATATTTATAAAATTATTAATGAATTTCACTAGATATACATCTTTGTTGTTTCAATACTGTTTTAATTTCTTTTCTTAAAGACCATATTACATCTCGCTTTCCATATATGACAGCTAATGATACTGCAAAAAGAAAAGGCCAATCCATTGCATACCCATTTCTTTCATGTTTCTCAAACCTAGAATCTAACCAATCATACAAGGTAATATTTCCATTAGCAATGTTTGGGCAGAAATTCTCAAACCCAAAACAACCTAATTCAATCATCTAAAATGAACAAAAAGAAGGGAAATGAACACCGATTTAACGTGGTTCAGCTTTGAATAGCCTACCTCCACGGGTACTGAAATTGAGAGGTTCTTATTCATGAGTTTGAGGTTACAAAATATCAGAAAACTCCATTGGAGCTCTGAATTTACAGTCTTAGTTTTTTCTCTCCCGCCCCAGCCGATCCCTTCTCTCTCTTTCCTCCTTTCCTTTTAAACCAAAGTCTCATTTGAGGTGTCAGGTGAAGATGATTCCACGTGTCAAAGGCATTGGTGATGTGGCAACTCCTTGTGTGACCACCTGTCTACTCTCTCACTTTCTAATGCTTCCATGTGTTCAGCCCAAGTCTTTCGGGATTGACCGGATCGGGACAGCACGTTCGGGACAGCATGGTCGGGACGGCATGGATCGGGCACCAGCTGGAACGGGACCGGACGTGATGATGATGACATCATTGACGGGATGATGATGACGTCATTGATAACGTTGCTTCATATCGGGATCGGGACGATGACATCGCTGATGACGTCACTGATGAGGTCGGGACATCGGGAGCGCTAGGCTTGTCTTTCTTGCATGGCCTGGGCTTTCTCGTCGGGCTTCGGACTTGGAGTGTGGTCCGTGATTCGGACTAGTTGCATTTCGGACTGGTGTATCGGGACACTGTGGGTAGCGGAAGTACTGAGCTACGCTGACGTTGCTGCCACGTGTTAGAGCAGCTTTTTGGTACTAACAAGCAACATACGGCATTTATACATGAGAGGTCAACTTGCATTAGAGGAAGATATGTGTAAGGTGTCTTCACCATTATTACACTAAGTACAAGCAGTGTTTATATCTAGGATTATGGATACAACTCTCATATTATTAGGACTATCGAGCGTGTTGCTTCCATATAAAAGTTTTAATTAAAGGGATTACCATTAGCGTTCAAATGACAAATGACAAATACTTTCCATTCCCGTTACTGGTAATGTCTTGATTTTTTTTTAATGGTGGACTGACCGAAGCAAATTGTTAGTTTGCTTCGATCTAAAGTCATTGTTACAATGAATAAGTGACTAAGCTTACTGATGTTTCAACTCCATTAGTAAGTTTTCTTAACGTGCTTTTATATCCGGTATCCAATCGTCCCTTCATACATCAATACTTTTTTCGTTTCCTAGTTCCCAGTAGAAATTCTTCTTATTCTATTGAATTCCAGTGAGGATGCTTTTCTGAATCCCACGGCAATGAAAACTAAATATATATTCTTTAGAAGAAAAACCTATTATGCTTTGATTATTTTGGGTAGGATCCAACAAATAGTTTAATGTATAAATTTTATTTTAATTTTGAAAATAATGTAGAAGCTTGAACGTAATAGGATTTCTTCATAGTTTTTTATATTCGTCACCCATTTTGCTACTCCAAATTTTCACCCATACTCATATGCCATTCAGTAATTGGTTGACATAGTATTCACGTGTGACTCATAATTTTTCAAAATGGTTTCGTTTTTTCATGTTTGAGGTCTTGGGTTGTTATGCGAAAGAGTGGACAATAAATAGACGATGAATAGTCACTTCGAGTTTTGAACTACGAAAAAAGAATGTTTTTTAAACCACAGAATAGTAGAGCGACGAGAATATATATTAATAAAAAATTATTGATGGACCGTCCAAATAGATTATTTTAAATTCGTCCTTTAACACAGGGAACCAACTTAGAGCATATGTGTATAGTTACATATCTAGTCCAGTTGATCCTTAAGTTTAATTGTTATTATTTTTGATCTTCTTTTTGATATAAAATGGGTCATAAGAGCGTCCACAGTCACGCGAGTATAATCTGGATCAAACCTATATTTACTCTTTGATCAGCCCAAAAGCAATCACAGTGGGACGATTATATTTGGTTATAGTCGAGTTTTTCAAGGGTTTGGGATCAAATTTAGTCTGAAATCCAGACCAAATCCAAATTTGGTGGAGTGCATGTGTAACCCAACGTTTAATAGTAGGCGTTAACGTAAGAGTACGTTTCATGGCAGGCGTGAAAATAAGTTGATGTCTCATTACCTGACGCACTGAAAAGAATACGACTATAGTGGGCGTCTATTTAGAAGGGCACCCATTAGACGTAGGGGGTACACGTACGCCTATCTTGATGCGTTAAGTTTGATGACCGCCTCTCAATTGTTTTAATAGTTTATAGTTTTGGTGACTTAACGCATGGAGGGGCGTTAAGTCATATGCACGCCTCTCAATTGAACGCTAATTCATTCATAGGCATGCTATCAAGCGTATGAGTAACCTAACGCTTCTCATCAAAAAAGTACGCCCAAATGAAACGTTTATTTAATCAAACGCTCAGAAAAGAGACGTGTTCCCACACCTGCGCCCAAGTTCAATGGTCGAGTCATTCTTGCACTTGACTATATTTTGTTCTTCTATCGCTGCGCTTTACATGGACTAAGAGCAAATTTTTTTGGTATTTTCTTTTTGATTTTGCTCTTTGCTCAGCTCATGACTGTGGACGCTCTAAGCGCTTTTATACCCCCTATCCAACTTATCAAGAATTTTTAGACCCCTTACTCTAAAAGCTGACTCCGCCCCTTCCTTCACATGAGATGTTTTTTTCTTGTGGGTCTCATAGTCTCTCTGTAAGGAATTATCCACGTCCGGGGCGGAACCAGCCCATGACAAGGATATGCAACTGCGTACCCTATTAGGCTGGCTCCCAAGCCTAATTTTGCTGATATATTTTTTCTTTATCTATTTATAGTTTTTTTTATCTTTTTACCTACCCTTGAAATTTTTTACCTCCATGTAGAAGGATTTCTGGTTTCGCCCCTAATCCAGGTCCCTAGGAAAATGTTTAGCATCGTCTTTCATCAAGGCTTACGGTTTGGCAACCCACGGAGAGCCAAAGTATTAATGACAACCCTCTTTCTCCGGGTTAATAATGCATTCCATGTTAAAATGCTACCTAGTTAGCTAGTACTGTAGTACATATTAATGTTCAGAACATGTGATGTATGTAGTCCACAATTCATAACGAGACATCACACATGAATGTACCATTCCGGCGGTACATTCCATTCATGCATGTACTTCCACTTGCATTAGGACGGCGCATAGCAGTAATCTGTACTGGCTAGCAGCTAGATAGCTACTCTACTAAATTGGTTGTTATCTTACGGCAAAGCCATTGATTCACCGACAAGATGCCTCACCATTCCATATCTTTGTTGGTAAATCCTCTTAAGCTCATGATATTGACTATTGAGTATTCTTGTCCCTTCTTTTAAGCAGACATGAAGCTGATTATCACAAGGGAGACCTCAAGAGGAATACCAAAAAAAAAAAAGAGAAAAAAAGTACAATTGAGACGATTGACCGGGCCACAAAAGAAAAGAGTGTCGGGCCAACGAATTAATGGGGATGCACCTCATTAGGTGCACATGGTGCATAAATAATACTCCGTTTAATGGTCTTAGAGCGTCTTCAATGGCTGGACTATAACACGGACCAAATCCGTATTCTCTTTTTGGTCCGTGAAAAAACAGCCACAGCGGGACGATCATAAATGATCTTTGGTCCAGATTTACACTGTTCAGGACCAAGTTTAGTAAATTTTTCGAACCAAACCCATTATAGTCGAGCGATCGTCTAGTTAACCATCTGATTCTAACCGGGCGTGTAGTTAACCGTTTGATGGCAGGCGTTCTCCTAGCATACCGCTTGAAACACGGACATTAACCAAATCTCCGCCTGATGAAGCGTTCACCTAAGATTATGCCTTATGAAGCGTGCGTCTAGGATCACGCACACTAACAGGCGGTAACCAAATCACCGTCCATTGAAGCGTAATGCTAGAGATTCGCCCCACTTCAAGCGTAAGGTTAAGGCTCCGCCCCACTTCAAACGTGTGTCTGATGCTCCGCTTGGTTTTGTAGGCGGTGTATTAAGAGTCTGCTTGGTTGTATTCTTAAAAATGAAGTTAGGTTGACTAGACTACCATCTATTAATACTAATAGATTGAATTGGTCGGTTTAAGAGATTCTAATTAGAGACGATTAGATGGACGATTAGAAAAGCATGAAAAGAATCAGCACGTACTTACTTTGTCTAATACAACGAGAAAAAAAAGGTTAGTCGCATTAAACTTTAACTTTTTCCTTCAAAGACTAATTCTTGTTGTATTTAAAATACTAATCGCAATTAGCAAGTAATGATAAAATTGGAAATTGACACTTGTTAAGGAATACAGTCGATGATCCCACCTATATGTGTAGGCGGTGTATTAAGAGTCCGCTTGATGGGGAGGTGTATTAAGAGTCTCCTTGGTTTTGTAGGCGGGATGCTAGGGAACCGCCCGTATTTTTCCGCACACACTTCTCTCGCACATGTACACAATTGATCAGGCGTAATGCTAGGAAACCGCTCCATCAGGCTTTTGTCTAGTAAAGCGCCCGTCTCTTGGGCGTGCTTCTAGGAGTCTGTCTATCATCAGGCGTAATCTTTGTTACCGCCCCACTTCAAGCGTTCGACTAGACGTCCGCCACACGCAAGCGTTATGCTAGACAACCGCCCGTCTCAACAAGCGTATATCCAGACGCCCGCCCAACAACACGCGTTATACTGGAGGACCGCCCGATCATTTTTAGTCTTTGTGCCGTTGTTTTTGGGACGACCCAAAGAGTAAAATTTTTACTCTTTACTCTTTGTTAATGGTCTTACCATTGTGTATGCTCTTAGGGGTTAGGGTTACTCAAGGACTTTGGCAGAGTCTGCACTATTGGTAAAAATAGACAAAAAAAAACTGTTATTTTTGAGCAGCAAATAAAATGACAAATTTTAATATAATTATTTTATAAAAGTAATTAAACCACGTCCAACTTAAAGATTTTTATAAGTGGAGTTTTGATGTTTTGTGTCCGGAGGTCTCTATAATTTATTTTGCTTAGTGTTTTTTCCTGCTAAATATGCTTTACAGAAGAAAATAAGGTGGGTTTTACAGCACGGTGGAAAACCCTCCCCATTACATCCTCATACGAAAGAGTATCCAAAAAGGAGGAGGTTGGTGAACCCAACCTGGTTTACATCAGCTGATATAACTTTCTGGACTGAAAATCAGCCACAAAAGTATCCTCTCAATAGTTATGAGAGACTGAAACATCCTGAAAAACACTAAGAAAAAAGGTGATATCTCTAAGGATGTTAGCAAAAAACCAAGGAGCATTGCACACGTCACTTACAAGCTAAACTATATACAGGGAGTCTGAAACCACTTCTAGCTTTGTAATTCCTAGAGTATGAGCTAATTGCAGACCCTCTTTGATTTCCTATAACTCTGCTTTGCTTAGTCGAAATAGCAAAACAACCTGAACCAGATATACAAGACCCATTTCAAATGCTACCATAATATGACTACAATCCCATTCTTTAAAGCGGTCTTGGAATTTATTTTCATTTTATTACCAAAAACAAGGGTTATGGAGTTTAAATTGTCGCATTCTTCTAAATAACAGCCAATTGGCATAAAATTTATTTCGGTCTACTTTGAGGAAGTCTCGGTGACTTGTTAATGCCATTACTTTGATTTTCTTTTTGGCTAAGGTGATGCTAATTATTGTGCCATCTTTTCTGATCAATTATCAATCAAAAAAAAAGAAAAAAAAACATTAAGTTACATGTTTTAAAAACTTTTACAAAGAAAAAAATGAATCCCTTGTGGATATTTTCTAGTTTATTCTCGAAGCCTAATTCAAATTTAGTTTAAGTTTTTTTATGCATATCTCCTTTCATAAGTCACCACTGATGCTTCTCAGAGGTGTCTGTTGGAGATGAAGAGGCATTTCCAATAAACATGAATCTCCCTATAAGTAGTAAAGATGTTTTCTCATTCAATTACACCAATATCTACCTGTTTTCATTCTTCTAGTGGTCATCAAAAACTTTCTTATAGTGTGTTCTTGGTTGGATCAAGGGTACAAACCTTGAATCCAATTACGTTGTTATAGGGCTTTATTGTATCCTAAGGACACTATTTCACATACCCGTTGTAATTGTCAATTTGATTCGGAGGATTAAAATAATTGTCTAAAAGAAATCTTTAGAGCCTTGAAGTCGGAAGTACAACATCTTTAATAGTTTTTTCATCCTCTATTTTTGTGTAATTTTTCAGCATCCCCTAACGAAAAACTCATTTAATGTATCAATAAACCGAGTTGATATATACCAACCTTTGCCTCGTCAACTGGTTGATTCGGGGGATCAAGCTTGTTAACTCACAACCCTAGTTAGCAATTCGACAAACGTACGGAATGATAAAATACAGGTATCATTCGGATTCGTAAAAGTTAAATTTGATCAAAAAATCCGGTCAACGGTTCGTGATTCGACAATAATTCAAACGATATATGTACATGTATATTTCGCTTTAGAGATATATATTCGATATACAAATTTTAGATATATTAATCGATAAGAATTGACATTTTTAAAACAATATCATAGAAAATAATATAATTAGTGATGTAATGAGGTATATAAAAACATATGCAAAATAAATACCAATTAGGCTCAAATGACGCCATCTAAATTACTAATTATTTGTAAATACGAACGTACGAACCCATATTATTCGCGTACAACTGTCGGTCTTTCAATAGTTTGTGAGACGAATATATATTAATACGTTTTCAAATCATTCCTGAATTACTAACTAGGCTCACAGCTACAATAAAAGAAAATGCTGAAGTGTCCCCCCGACATCCCAAAAGATGGTAAAATTAGACCCTCTTTCTTAATTAAGATATACTTTTCTTTTTCTCGTGCCGCTTTTTGAGTAAGTGGGGGATTTTGTCTTTTGACTTGAACATCATGTATTTTTATCTTAAGATGCCCGCCAACCAAGGAAATAATTGGATCCGGGGTGCAGTGTATCATGTACACACCCCACTTAGTAGTCACAGGTGACATCTTCAACCAAATAATAATTTCGTGACCAGACAAAAACAAAATTGTTGGGACAAAGTTAAGAAATTATCTAACCTCCTCAATGTCCAATTCATTCAAATATTTTGGAGGATTGCTGTTACATACTATGAATTTTGCCGATTAGTTGGCTGTTGGTAGGACTGAGTTAGCTAGCTCTTTATCACTCTGTCTCTCTCTCTGCAAATAGCAGTAGAAAGTAGTGCTTATATAGCTCATCATTATCAATCATATTTTGTTAATAAAAGTAAAATAAATCTGACTTAAATTACTTAATCAATCATTTTTGGATTAAAATATTAAATAGAAGGTATTTCCTTGATACCAGCTGTTCTTTAAGAAAAATTATATCAATAGCTAGGGCCAACGTGCTGGTTGTTTGATAGAAAAAAAGTTTTATTGATGGATTTATTGTTTTATAGGTCATAATAATAATAATAATAATTACAATTATAATAGACATATTTTTATAGTAATTATCAGGTAAACAATATTAAATTGTCTGCCAAAACATTGCCCACACAAATGAACGGCGTCAAAAAGCGAGAAAAATTGAACACCTAGCCAGTATGGTAACGCTATCACCGAAGCCGCTATTTCTGGCCCAAAACAGATTGTCTGATTTTTCGCCCACAATTTAAATCCTCATGCAGAGAGTAAAATTCGGGGAAACAATAGGTTTCATGCAAATACTAGTTATACCGATTTTTAAATTCCAAAAACGGGATAGGTTAAGAATAATGGTTAAGGGTTCATCTTTAATCATAAGATATGTACTTTCACTAATAAATAAAATTGTCTCTTAATCATTCATTATTAACTGTCATTCTTTGTTTTATCATCATCACAAGTCATTAATGGAAACACACCATTTTCTTAATTTTCTAGATTCAAAACATGATCTTGGCTCTAATCCATGCCTTGTTACAGCTTATCTCACTCCACCACTCCATCTCAACTCGAAATCAATCATCACCAATCATCCTAAAGCAACCAGAGATCACTCGGTTCTTGTCTAGAATAATAAAGAAGATGATGACATCCCTTATCCAGAATGCTGGCGCCTATACTAAAATTTGAATTATTGCATCCCATATAAAATGAATAGCTGCCTTAATGATTGCCTAAAAACATGTCTGCCCTTATCGTAAGATGGGGTGCTAATAGTAATTTCCCTTGAAGTGACCACATTGCCCTTAGTTTTCGTTTTGCTCATAACTTCTTCATACGACCTCGGAATGTTCTTGTTCTTTCATCGTTGACTTCGTAATTCAATTTTCTACAAAGCCAAACAACCTTATTTGTTAGAAATTTTCTAAAATTAATAAAGTGCAGGACAAATCTCCAATGTTAAATTCAAATTGATAATGTATATATATATTCCCAATTTTTTCGGGAATTCGTCATAGATTTTAAGGGAGGATCTTCCTAGTAAACATGAAATGCAATGTCTCTATCACAATGAGGCTGGCTAGTCACTGAGCCGAGACTGTCGTACATAATAATTTCTTTTTTTCTGAAATATAATAAAATTGAGACTTTTTTTTTTTCTTTTCACCGTGAAATACGTACTTGGCCGGCTAAAGTAGAGAGCATGCTAATACTTGTAAAACATTGTCTATCATTTTATTTTTTCTAATCATTTTTTGCAAGAAAGTTAGATGAAACACACTTAATGATTGAATTCGATTATTGTGCACACCCTAACGAATATACATGTGACATGTCAATTTCCTAAATTGATTTAGTTTTAGAAGTTATATAATGAAGGACAAATTTTAAGCACGCATGATAGTGGTCTGGTGAGAACATCTATTAACTACTCAACCAATCAAATGAACATGTCAAATTTAAAGTTTTTAGAAAAATATGCATAAAAATTTTTAGAGCGATATTTTTATTTGATTTATATTCCAAAATTAATTAAAAAAAATAACTTTTTGACAACAAAAGCCACAACTCATTAAAAATCTAGAGTCATTCAAAACAATGACAACTAACAAAACAGAGAAAGGTAGTATAAGCTATAAAAAATCTCATTTTAGTTTTAATAATTGATTTTTCAAGTGGTAGATAATGGTGTCGATTGTTCTTATTTTCAACAAAAATATAAAACATTGTGAAAAAAAACAATGTATTACCAAAAAATTGTTTCGTTCATATTATCTTTTAAGTTTTATAAAAGAATTGGTGTTATTAGTGTAAGATAATGTGCTAATAAACTTTCAACAGATCTTCATCTATAAATAATATTATCTTTTTCAATAAAAGTGTTACTATATTAATTGAAAAGTCCAGGAATAAGACGAAGTCGTTTTCATATCTTAAAAGAGCTCCTGACCTGCTTATTCCCTCTGTTTTGGATTTATTCATTTGCTAGTTGTACGGCCACTCCGACTCTAATTCATCTACAACCATCCATAGCATGCTACCTAAAGCTAATTAAATAGATGTCATAATTAATTAGGTAGCCATAATTTTTTAAATAATTAGACAAGTACTCTTTTAATTTACTAGCTAATTCAAATTTATATTTGTTTGAACAAGCAAAAACCGACTTCTTTTCGAACCACCAAAGCTTCTCCATAATATGTGCGGTTAAGAGCATCATGAAAAAAATGGACCTCTTAAATCTTAATTATGTAGGTATTAGCCTTTTAAGCTATTCTAGATTTCTAGGCTTTAAAATAACTGAAAACATGTACACATTCTACACGTTATTGAGTATTTTAACAAACAAAAATCAAGTGGTTTGAAACGAGAATGAACTTTGCAGAGTACATTTTGAAGTAATGAGTCAAGGTAGAAGTAAAATTGAAATTTAACCACCGTTAAAACAGTGTTATCGCTATATACATTGTATAAGGAAACAGTGAGCAAGTTTATGATAAAACAGTACGTTGATGTCTACTACTACTAGCAATTGTAGCAACCGTGCAGTACATTGGTCAATTATGTACCACTTAACTAGCAACAAAGTATATATATACATCACCACTGTGACGCACGGTCAAATAGAAGAATTGACTACTAGCAACTGTGATGCATGTACGAATGTACATGTTAATTAGCTTGAATTTTAAGAAAAAATATTGACCTCATTGGTTGGCGTTTTAAAATATTTCTCGTGACAGTTTCTGATTTGTACATAATTGGTTTAGCTAAACATCAGAGTGGTTTTGGAAATCGCTATCTGGAAATAATATCCCCATCGAATGAAGAAGAAAAATGAAACACAAAGGACTAATATCAGGCGTGGAATAATATTAGCTGAATTTATCCTGCTACTAGGTGAAGTTGATGTCCGAGAAGTTAAAAAAAAAATGTATCGTGATTTTGATTTCTGAAAATTCAATAGTTTCTCTCGAGCCAAATACCCTGCATTTCTGTTCCGAGTTAAATATCTCTTATCCATGTTAGCCTTTTTCCCATATGGGCTAAAATAAGGGAAAAAAGGATATGTGATCCATTAGCCCCATTAGCCCCCACTACTCTTTCCCACCTTTAGGAAAACCATCCACTATATATCTATCCCCAACTACTCTATGATGGCTAGGGTTAGTTTTACAGAGGATAGAAAATAGAACAAAAAGGTCACCAAAACCATTCTCAATTCTGTATACACCATCTACTATTGAGAAGGAGGGTTTGGCACCGAAGTTCATAACAACTAAAATTAGGGCAAACTTAAGGATTCAAGATCAATGGCTGGAGGTATTTATAATCCCTTTCTTTTGCTTCCGCTTTAATTTATATGTTCTTATATTGTGATTAGAACATGCATCTAGGTTTTCTATCATTTGGTATCAGAGCCATGTATTCACCTCTGCCTTGCTTGAAACAATATTATTCTTGTTCCTTTTGTTTGGGGTAACCTTCACCGCCTTTCCTAGGTTTCAATCTCTTACTATTATACAACAAGGCACTAAGCTTTTAGCATCGAATCACAAATGTTTAATATGATTCAAGTAGGTGTGAATTTATAACATGTTGTTAAGGGATGGGAACCACTGTACAGGCTTTCCATAATTATTAAGTTATGTTAAGTTTTGTTAACTGATTTAATTTTGTCTTTTGTAAATTCCGAGATAATCATCTAACTAGAAACATTCCTACTACTTTGAGTAATCTAGTATCCCTTCTAAGATTTTCTCAGTGGAGAAATTCCTTCGACGTTCGGAAATCTACTATCAGTTACAGAGATTATCTCAGTGGAAACAGGTTATCCGGTGTCATACGTAAATTATATCACATTATGACCGAACATATAATTAGTGTATGTACGATCAAACAAAGATTCATTTGATGGAGGTTCTCTTGTGTGCGGCATAGGGGGTTCGACAGCTGAGTTACATGAGTAGTCCATTGTACCTGTAGATTACAAAATTAGTTTGTATTACATTCCAACATGATCAGACATAGGACTTTCTAACAATTGCTATAGGTTAATTTTTGAAAAGTTCTAATATCTTTATAAGGAAGATAGTATTTTACTGATTACTAAATGTCAATACTCCATTAATGTTATTGTTAACTGATTGGAATACTGACTTTAATGAAAGTGAACACCTGATTTTATTCTTAATGAGTTAAGCTTGTTCGACGTTTGGATTAAAATGGGAGTGCACCCAGACACTTCCATGTTGCTTCAGAAAATGGCTAGATAGTGTGGTCAATGAATGAGTTTTGTTGTGTTCTAATTTGTGCTCAGTTTTAAGGAATTTGTATAGACTGCAGATAATTATTTCAGGTGATCCTTAGAACTAATTGTGACGACAGTATTGTTCTGTGCATTTCATACTTGTTGTACCAAGTAAAGACCCACCCATTTGGTGCAGTACATACTCTATCTGTGTAATATCTATTTCAGTCATGTGAGAAGACATACTGCTGGGTAGATATATACACTACCTCCCTTACTAGTTAAAACTTAAAAAAAAAAAAAAATAGTAGGGGATCAGGACAAGTACAACCCAGGACCAAACTGATCCAGAACCAGTTATTCTATTTGCATTTCAAACTTGTTTGAAATAGTTGACAATGGAATATTACAACTACAGTACTGTACGTATAATGGAATATTACTACAATGATATTATTACAGTGACATTGTTTGATACGCCATTATAATGATAAAATATGCTATGCATATATTTTACATGACCATGAACATGTAATATGTAGAGTATGACTTCGATTTTACGGGGTCTAAGTGAACTATTAGAGTGATAAAACCATTGAGTGCACATACAATCTTTAATTTTTCACATGGTGACTTTGTTCTCAATCACATACAGGCATAGAGAGAATCATTTAAATATGTATGTTTAGCTCTAATAGTATTTGTTGTATTATAATTTATTGACATGTGCAGTGGTTATAAATAAAACCATTAGGATTGTACATGAACAAAGATTAAAGAAATATGTCAAGTGATTTAATAATTTTAATAATTAGAGAGTAGCCAAAGCATCTCTAGTTATTTAAAATTTTCTTAAGAAATCACATGTGGAAACTAGACATAAATTTGTAATTAATCATACGCAATATGATGAAATATGCCCACATGAAATTTTATTATATTTGTATGATTAATTGGGGTGAAATATTGAATTATGTTTCTTAATCTACCCACAGGAATTAAGGAATGAATATGGTTTAATAGTTTCATCATGTAGTTATGAATCTAATTTGAGTAGGACTTTAGCCCACAGGCAAGTTTTATGTCACTAGATTCATATTTTTTATACATGACTTGCATTGGTAAATCATGATTAAGTTTAAGTCTCAAATTTTTGTTTATAAGCATGTATATATTTTTCTTTGCGACAATTTTAACTGGAAACATTTCTGATGTCAATTGTGACATTCCTGAATTAAAGGGTGATAACTATAAGGTGTGGAAAGAAAGAGTGCTTTTACAATTGGGGTGGATGGATATCGACTATGCTATTCGGAAAGACGAACCACCTAGCATAACTGAGACTAGTACTCTAGATGCAGTTGATCTTTATGAAAAATGGGATCGATCTAATCGTCTCTCAGTTATGTTCATAAAGACCAAAATTTGTGCTAGTATTCGGGGTTATGTCGATAAGCATACTAAGGTTAAAGATCTCCTTAAAGCCATTGATGAACAATTTATAAGTTCTGACAAAGCTCTTGCTAGCACCTTAATTATGAAGTTTTCATCCATGAGGCACAATGGATTTAAGAATGCGCGTGATTATATCATGAGCATGAGGGATATTGCGTCCCAACTTAAGGATTTGGAAGTTACCATGTATGATTCTTTCCTAGTTAATTTCATTTTGTGTACTCTTTCTCCACAATATGGCCCCTTTTAAGATATATTATACACACATAAGGATAAATGGTCAATTAATGAACTTATGACCATGTGTGTTCAAGAGGAGGGGAGATTGAGGATGGAAAAGGGCGAAAAGGTGAACCTTACTATTGCTTCTTCTTCAAAGAAGAAAAGGGATCACGTTAAGGAAAAGGGAAAGCTTTCAGCTAACTAAGCATAAAGAAGGAGTCTTCGTGTTTCTTTTGTAAAAAGAAGGGACACATGAAGAAGGACTTCATTAAGTTTAAGACTTGGCTTAAGAACAAAGGTAATTCTCTAGCGTTTGTTTATGAATTTAATATGGTTAATATTAATCATAATACATGGTGGATTGACTGTGGTATTACAATCCATGTTTCGAATACCTTGCAGGGTATGACAAACCTAAGGAAACCAACAAGAAGTGAACATTACATCTATTCAGGCAGTCAGATGAGTTCACATGTGGAAGTTGTTGGGACATGCAGTTTAATTTTAAGTAATGGTTTTATTTTGCATTTAGAAAAGACATTTTATGCACCAAGTTTCACTAGAAACTTGATTTCAGTTTCAAGACTTGTACCTTTAGGAATTTCCTTTAATTTTTCAGATTCTGGTTTCAGTATTCTCAGAAATTCTGAAGTTATTGGTTATGGCATTTTGTCTATCGTCTTTATTTGCAAAAATGATATCACTCATAGTTCTATGCATGTTAATATTGGGTTAAAAAGATGTATTATGAATGATGACTCCTCTATTTTGTGGCACCGGAGATTGGGACATATCTCCATTGAGAGAGTTAAGAGATTGGTAAAGGATGGGGTACTTAGTGCTTTAGACTTTTTACCGATTTTGATACTTGTGTTGGTTGCATTAAGGAAAAGCAAACTAACAAACACAAAATTGATGCCAAGAGAAGTTCAAACCTATTAGAGATCATACACACAGACATTTATTGTCCGCACATGAAGTCTAATAATCCGAAATACTTTATCACCTTCATAGATGATTATTCACAATATATGTATCTTTGCTTGTTTCGTTCTAAAGACGAAGTTTTGGATGCCTTTAAATTGTTTAAGGTCAAAGTAGAGAAACAATGTGGTAATCACATTAAGATTGTGAAATCTGATAGAGGTGGAGAGTAATATAGTAGATTTCTTCATAGCACTAGAATTGTGGAATCAAGAAATGCTAAATTTCTTGAGAATGACTTGATTATTGTGAGTGATCATTTCAGGATAATGTTTCTGAAAAAGATAATGATCAACTTCCACCTACTGTTTCAAGTGACAAGTTGATTGTCAATTATTCTAGTGACTATTTAGTGTATCTGCGAGATTCGGATTGTAATATTTGAGACGATAATGATCTTATGTTATTTTCACAAGTCATATATTCTACAGATTCAGATTTATGGATCAATGTATATACCTTAAGGTCAGTGGGAGCAAGATTTGTTTTCTTGTGTTCGATCAATGTATATACCTTAAGTGTAACACCATTGTAAAAGATGATTGGTTCAGTTTGGACCAATACCTAGGAATGACATTGAAAGGGGAACAAATGAAAAAAATGTTCCATATGCTTCAGCTCTTGGTAGCATTATGTATGCTCAGGTCTATACTAGACCCGACATTTCACATGTCGTTGGAGTATTAGGAAGACATCAGAGTAACCCAGGAATCGATCACTGTAAGGTTGCGAAGAAAGTATTGAGATACCTTAAGGGTACTAAGGATAACATGCTTATATATAAACGAACAAATAGTCTTGAAGTAGTAGACTAAGTTCGTTTTTTCTTGTTTTGAGACTGCCTCACATGGTGTATGGCTGAAAGGCTTCATATCTGGGCTAGGAGTTGTTGACTCTATTAGCTGAACATTAAGAATGTATAGTAACAATTCAGTTGTTGTTTTATGGCTAAGGATAATAATAGTGAAAGTCGAAGTAAATACATCGACATTAAGTATCTAGCCGTAAAAGAACGTGTACAAGAAAAGAGTGATCATTGAACACATTAGCACTGAATTGATGATTGATGATCCCTTGACTAAAGGCATGCATACTAAAGAATCCAAGGATCATGTAGTAAGGACGGGACTTGGTCCTATAATGTAGTACATTCTTTATGGTTTTCTGAAGCTTTTATTTTAGTTGGATTATTTCTCATTTGGAATTTATGTACGTACTTACTTCAGTTATTTTTTTAAGAAATGTCATTACAGTTAGACCTGGAGTAGACATATGGTTTATTCGTTAAGTTAAGTATGAGTGGTGAAAGACTAAGTATATTGTGATACATGGAAGAACAATTCTTGCTCTACAGAGGATTAATTGCTATGATCCGTATATGGAGTCTTTCGTGGAATGGATCAAGTGGGAGAATGTTAGCCTTTTTCCCATATGGGCTAAAATAAGGGAAAAAAGGATATGTGATCCATTAGCCCCATTAGCCCCCACTACTCTTTCCCACCTTTAGGAAAACCACCCACTATATATCTATCCGCAACTACTCTATGATGGCTAGGGTTAGTTTTACAGAGGATAGAAAATAGAACAAAAAGGTCACCAAAACCATTCTCAATTCTGTATACACCATCTATTATTGAGAAGGAGGGTTTGGCACCGAAGTTCATAACAACCAAAATTAGGACAAACTTAAGGATTCAAGATCAATGGCTGGAGGTATTTATAATCCCTTTCTTTTGCTTCCGCTTTAATTTGTATGTTCTTATATTGTGATTAGAACATGCATCTAGGTTTTCTATCAATCCAGTCATTGATTTGATGTTTCTACTGTAAGCCGATGTACAAAGGTAACCAGGACTAGCTGCCACATCCAAGTTGTGCGGCTCTTCCGTTAATCGAACGGTACTGAACTTAATACCATGTGTCATTCCATGTGATAATGACAACTATAGAATAATAATAATCCAGAGATTAATATTTCTATGAAATCAAAAATTAAGGTTGTTTCATTTAGTATTTGAATTATAATTTTGAGTAGTAATAATACAGATAAGGTCAAACATTTGATTAATCCATTTTGTAGGATATTTCACCGGGATTCGTGTTGTACAGGTTAGAAATTGCCGGCCAAATCAGAAATGATTGGGGTAGTTTAATTAGGAAAGATTTTGTTCTTGTGCTGATAACCGACTTTCTATTTTCTTGCTTCAAATTGTTGCAAATTGACCCATCTTAACTGTCAGTATGGTTTATTTAGGACAAGTGAGCCGACTTTTTTCGGGACTTGGACAATTCGGCCAAATGCTGTTATAAGTCAACGCCATATTTATAACTGTAAGTTCAGTTGATCTATAACGATATCTTCTGAGATTCTGTCTGAACGACAGACATTTATGTTCGCTATCAGAAATTACTCAATCAGGCAGAGATATTACATCTCTTCTCCGAGTCTGTGTAAATTCTCTCTACTTAACCATTACAGAATAACGTGGAAGACATGCATGACGAAGAGAAGCATACTAGAAACAGAGTATGACATGTGGAGTCCTATTCAGCATCTATTGACCAGCTAAGCTAAACAAAAAATAGTTGTACTGGCGGAAGCTAGGGAGGAAACGGGCAGTGTGGCAGGTCCGTGGTAACTGTCGATCAGTGGAAGCGCCCATGTCTTGGCGTTTTGATGGATATTACCCTTACACGTGGTCTTTTATGGAAGCACAAATATTATGTGTTCTACCATAAAATCGTGTTTTTTGTTACACATGGCTCCATCTACCTCAAAGCACCATACGGATTTGCAATAACGACATCGATGTGTTCCCGTTTTTGTCTCTGAACCACCGTCAAGAAAGTTACTTTCAAAGTCTAGGTGGGGTAAAATGTTAGAAAGGACTGCATTTAAATTTTCTAATGACTTTTTAATTTAAATTTCATGAATAAACTTTTTATTTTGTTTCTCCACCATTAGTAAGTGAATTAAGTGAATTGATAGTTAATTGTATTTAGTATATGTTATAGTGGAGAAATAACAAAAAAAAGTCTTAAAATTTCTGTACTTATTAAAACTATAAAAGCGCTATAAAATTATTTTCAAGAAATCCTTTTTAAATTCTTATTTTAGGTTGGTTTCAGAATTTGGAGAGTGGCTAGAGTAGCACTCAGTTTTGTTACTGCTTGTTCATACCAAGTTAACACTTTGGGCAAACATATCTATAAAGGATGAGACTATTATGCACTTGACCTTATGGTAATTAATAATTATGAGATTTTCATAACTCAGCGTCATTAATTTTTATCAACTAATTTGTAAACAGAAGATTTCAGTTGTCAATCGCATAATGAAAAATTCCACTCTATAAATGAGAGATCGGCTACTTTGATACAAAGTCGTAAAACTTAATATTATAAATGTTAAAATTTGTAGATGAACTGTTTAAATGAACAACATTAAAATTGTCTATTCACACATGACATAACGAACCCTAAACAACAATCCTTTTAAATTCTAGGATCATTTTTTATGATCGGACGGTTTTCATGATGTTCATTCGGACAGTTCGCCTAGAAGGGGTCTATAAATATAAATATAAATATATAGAAAACCGCCACATGACTGTTTGACTGTCAGTGACACTCAGGCCAACTGCCTTCCTACCGAATTCGTTATAAAAAGGAAAGCTCAACGGTATTGCTGCTCCAGTGCTCCTTAATCAATTTTGTAGATATGATAAAATAACGAAATATCGAAGTAGAAATGAAAAAGAGCGAGACAAGGAGTACCAAACATCCGCGCCCACCATAAGTTCATCAACCCAACTTCCAATTTATTTTACTATATAAACTTCCCCCACTCCCTCTCTTCCATACCCATCCCACGCACAACTGATAACCAGAGATTGTGATACTCACACAAGACAGTGTTCAAAAAATGCCTTCTTCAGCTTCTAAAACCATGATAATCTCAAGATGCACAATAAAACCAGATCAAACATCAACCATGAAAGATCTTAAACTCTCTGTTTCTGATCTTCCTATGCTTTCATGTCATTACATTCAAAAAGGAGTTTTATTAACTCGTCCCGATAACATTCCATTTGATTCTCTAATTCCTCTTCTCAAACTTTCACTCTCTAAAACTCTTTCTCATTTCCCTGCTCTCGCCGGTCGTATGAAAACCGATTCCTCCGGTTTCGTACATATCGATTGTAACGATCTCGGTGTCGACTTCGTCGAAGCTAATGCAGCACATTTATCAATTCGTGATATTCTACCACCACCAAACAATCATCATAGTAATAATAATGATTTACCTGCAGTTATTAGAGAATTTTTTACTTATGATGGAGTTGTGAGTTATGAAGGTCATTTCAAACCTTTAGTTGCTGTTCAAGTAACGGAATTGTCTGATGGTGTTTTTGTTGGTTGTGCCGTTAATCATGCCGTTACTGATGGTACTTCTTTCTGGAATTTCTTTAATACCTTTGCTGAGATTACTAAAGGTCTTAAGAAGATTACGAAACAGCCTGATTTTACTCGAAATTATGTGAAAGATTCTAAAGCAGTTCTTCAATTTCCCGATGGAAATCCGAAGGTAACATTTGATGTTGATGCTCCATTAAGAGAGAGAATTTTCCATTTCAGTAGAGAATCAATTCTGAAATTGAAATCCAGAGCTAATAATTTTAAGAAATTCGAGAACGGGTATGAGATTATAGGAAAACTGAGTAACGATCAGAATCAAAACCCAAATGGGAAGACGGAAGTTAATCCAACGGTTGAGATTTCATCGTTTCAATCACTAAGTGCTCAATTATGGAGATCAGTAACACGAGCAAGAAAACTTCCGGCAAATAAGCCAACGACGTTTCGGATGGCAGTTAACTGCCGTCACCGTTTAGAACCACGTATTGATCCGTATTATTTCGGGAACGCTATACAGAGTATCCCAACCATTGTTCCAATAGGTGAATTGTTGTCTAGAGATTTGTGCTGGAGTGCTGAGATGTTGAATAAAAATGTCAGAGCACATAATCATGATACAGTGGTGCAGGGAGTAGAAGAATGGGAGAAGAACCCAAGATGTTTCCCACTAGGAAACTTTGATGGTGCATCAATAACGATGGGAAGCTCACCAAGATTTCCAATGTATGATAATGATTTTGGGTGGGGTCGACCATTAGCTGTACGTAGTGGTAAAGCTAATAAATTTGATGGGAAAATATCAGCTTTTCCAGGAAGAGACGGTGGTGGAAGTGTTGATCTTGAAGTTTGTTTATCACCTGATGCTCTGTCAGGTCTTGAAAATGATACTGAATTTATGCAGTACGTAACAGATTTGCTTTGATTTTGGTTTTTGTTGCTTTTTATTGTTCTTGTTCTTCTCATTAGACATAACAAAAAATAATATTCAAGGGAATTGGGTATATCTATGCTAGCAATAATAGTTCATAAATTTAAATTACTAATAACACATTTAGATACCAGAAACAAAAATAGAAACAAAAATATTTTGCTTTATATAAAGCTAAATTTTTTGTTTATAAAAATTATTATAAAATTTTATATTCAAACTAATGTTTTGTTTTTTGATTTTTAGAAGTTAAAAAAATTACTTATAGTTGTATATCCAAAAAGGCTATAAGAGAAGGAAAATCAGAAAGGTGAAGAAGTTTTGTGAAAAATTGAATATTTTTCCCCTTTATTAGTGACATGAACTCCAACAAGTTGTAACTTGTTAAGCATTAACAACGAGATATTTTGGGTTTGTGATATTTATAACAAACTAGAATTCCATGCTAAAAAGTTGACTCATAGTTGAAAGTTAAAACATGTTAAAAGATCAAAGATAAATAAGTACTCATTCCGTTTCTAAATGATATGTTTGTTTGGTTTAATACAAAGATTAAGAAAACTAATTATTACAATTATTTTTTTATGTTTTTTAATTAATTTGTACTTTTTATTTTAAATGGTCCATTCTATTATATATCAGATAAAAAAAGAAGATAAGTGGTCCCTCCATGGATAAATTAGTAAACTAATAACATATGATTTTCCTTAAATGAAAATAAGTCTATCTTTTTGATATATCTATTTATGAAAACCTTGCTATCTTTTAGAAACGGAGAGAGTAGATATTATGTGACTCAGGTTGGTACGACTCTATTTTAGTACCAAGTACCAAGTACCGTAAACGACGTCTCTATAATGCAATGCAGTCTTGATCCTATCAACAACACTGATATGGTATCTTCTCCAACTTGAATTCACTTATCTCATCTGAAAGAATGATGGGGATTATGCTTATATAACCTCATATTTAAATCTGATTAGCATATATACCCCCGTTTTTTTCAAAATTACAAAAACAGTCCCTATGTTAACTTTTCATCCAGTGCAACGTTACCTACTTTATTTGATGACGTGGCGATGTGCACACGTGTAATTCTAGGCTGTGATTTTCCTTCTTTGCCTTTTCATAACCCTAAAAGATTACTCTAAAAATCTAGGGTTTACTCTCTTTCGTTAGATTTAGGGTAGATGGAGATGAAGGGTCGAGATTAACAGAAACAAATCTATCGAGATTAAGCAGAAATAAATCTAGGTTTTCACTCTCATTTCCTTTCATTCTTTTCATTCACTCTCAGACGGCGCGGCGCTGCTGTAAACTCTCCTCCTTCAATGGTGTGAGAGTAAACCCTAGCTTCTCCTCTCACTATCAATTCTTCTTCTGTAAACTCTCATCCTTCAATGGCGTGAGAGTAAACCCTAGATTCTCCTCTCACCATCATTTCTTCTGCTGCAAACTCTCCTCCTTCAATGGCATGAGAGTAAACCCTAGCTTCTCCTCTCACTATCGTTTCTTCTTTCACTATTGTATCTTCTTTCATCACCAAGTATTTGAATTTCTTAGTTTGAAGGTTTTCAAGTTAACGAGATGGAAGTACTTATGGCCATTTATGAAGGTAATGAAACCCTAACTTTTGTTTCTTATTTACTACTGTTTTTTACTCGAATTGATTGATCCATAGTTTTTGCTTTTTTCTTTAATCGAAACCCTAACTTTTGTTTCTTCTTTACTACTGTTTTTTACTCGAAACCCTATTTTTTTCGAGTAAAAATTAGGGTAACGAAACACTACTGTTTTTCTTCTTTTTCTTTTTCTTTAATCTGATGTATGAAACCCTAATTTTTTCATTACTGTTTTTCTTAATAGCACATTCGTTAAGAGCACATTACCTTTCATAAAACCCTAATTTTTATGAAAGGTAATGAAAGAAGATACTGATTTTTTATTCGTTTTTTCTTATTTTTATGAAACCCTAATTTTTTCTGTTAGGGTTTTCAAGTCACAGATTCTCAGATCTTTTCTATTATTTTTCGTTTATATTGTTTCTATGAAACCCTTGTTTTTATTGTTGTTTATGTTTTCTTTAGTTACTTAAATGTTCCAGAAGATTATCCCATGAATGTTCTCTGAAGTTGTTTTGTTTATACTTTGCAGGGGTCTTAGTAATGTAAAAATGAAATACACTCATAGAGATGTTAGAGTCACAATGATTAATACTGGACAGAGGATAGATTTTCCTAATCTAGATATTGATATTACTAGTCTTTTACGGTTTAGGAATAAAATACATGATATCTTGAATCTTAAAGAGAGTAAACATGTGGACATTCTTTGGTGGATTGATGAATGTTTTCCATATAGTTTGATAAATGACTCTGACTTTCTAGCTATGTGGAATGGTGCAAAAGTGAATGAAGTCGATGGTTTTGTAGAGTTTGGTTTGAATATTATTGTCGATGATGATACGGGAACAACTTTTGGGGTTTCAAACCCAGCTTTACTTAGGTATTCAATACCTAAAAAGCTTGTTTCCAGATCACCAAGGACACTAAGGAGAAGCCCTAGAATCGCTGAACAGTCCAAGACCAAGGAAATAGTTGGTACCCAAGCTAGTTTAGTGATGATAAGGTTAAGGGTAAAGGTGTAGATGTTGACTATGGCATTAAAGATGATGTTTTCTGGGGTCAAGCTTGTACTCAAGCAAGTGCTATAGAAGAGGCTGTTATGCTTTGTCAGGTGGAGAATGTCCAGTTGGCTAATGAGTGTGAAGATGAATGTCATCCTATAGATGACCCAAGTACTCCCATGGATAATGAAGATGACGTGGATATGTCTTTTGCTAAGTTTCTGCAGAGTTTCGGACATGGTGAATCATATCCTGCTGGGCAAAGTGGTGGTGTTACTACTCATGTAGCTGGACAAAGTGGTGGTTTTACTACTCATGTAGCTGGACAAAGTGGTGGTGTTACTACTCATGCAGCTGGACAATGTAATGGTGATGAATTACTTAATTTTTTTTTTCAAAGACTTTATGAAGAAATGTAGTATCTTTTGTAGTCTGCAGCTGTTTTATAAAAAAAATTAACATTTCTTTTGTCTAAGTTATGCTTATTTTGGTACTTGTTCACATTGGCTTACACTTGCATCTTATTTTGGTACTTGTTCAAGATAAAAGATTTTACTAACATTCACAAGTTCACTCATATTCACTAACTTCTGTTTAGTTCATAATCTGTTAGTTCTTTCACAACAATTTGTTAGTTCAATCACAACAATTTGTTAGTTCACTCTAATCCTCAAGAAGTGTATTATCTTTTGTTGTCTGCAGCTATTTTATAATATTTTTTTAACATTTCTTTTGTTGTTTATAGCCATTTTCCTAATCTGTTAGTTATGTTTATTTTGGTACTTGTTTACATTGTACTTATAATATGTTAGTTATGTCTCTCAAGTTATTTATGTTTCGGGAGAGGAAGGAGAACTATTTCCTGATTTTGAAGAGGTTGAGGACATACCGGATGGTGAAGTAAGAGTTGGACTACAATTTAGTGACAACTTAGATTTCAAGAGGTTTTTGAGACAATATGCTGTGAGAAATCAACTGCAGTACAAGTTTCTGGAGAGTGACAGTTTGAGGATTAGAGTAGTGTGCAAGTTCAAAGAGACATACAACTGTGGTTTTTTCATTTATGCAAGAAATCTGCCTAGAGTGAAGACCTTCAAGATTAGGGGATTCAGTGACAATCATAATTGTGTAGGTGATAAACTTGGGAGGAATGAGAGTGCAAATCCTGGGTTTGTTGCAGCACATGTACTTGAGAAGATGAAAATTTCTACTACAACTGAAATACCTAAAGCAAGACAGATTAAAGATGAGTTATGGACCAGCCATAACACTGAAATCTCATATAATGTTGCTTAGAGAGCTAGGAACATGGTACTAGAAATGAGAAATGGAAGCTATGATGACAGCTACAGATTAGTTTCAAGTATGGTTGAGATGATCAATAAGACTAATCCTGGGTCTGTGGCAAACTTTACTTATGGAAGGTAATGTCTGTACCTTCTTTTTGCTTGTTATTCTCTGATTTTGGTGCTTCAAAGAACTAACAAGTTGTTTATTATCTTTTTGCAGGAAAGATAATTGTTTTGAGTCAGTCACTATATCTTTTGTCGCAGCATTGCAAGGATTCATTAGTGGGTGCAGGCCTGTGGTTGGGTTGGATGCCTGCCATTTGAAAGGCAAGTTTGGTGGCTGCCTTCTAGCTGCAACAGGACTCGATGCACATAATGGTTTGGTCCCCTTGGGAATCATGGTGTGTAGAAATGAATGTGAAGAGAATTGGAAAATATTTCTCAATGACCTAAAGCCAAAGCTTACTAACCATGAGTACACCATTAACATTATCTCTAACAGACATAAGGGATTGAGAGAAGCTGTTGAGGAATTGTTTCCTACTTCACCTCACAGATTCTGTTTCAGGTAACTAACTAACTAACACTTATATGTTACATCATTATTGAACTATATTAGTTAATTTCTTTCTAACCAAGTGGTTTTTATAATCATATGCAGGCATATGTTCAAGAACTTTAAAATGTATTACAAGGGGTTGAACTTGCACAGAAGTGTATGGAATGCCGCCAAGTGTTATAAAGTGAAACACTTTAAGGTAATCTCTTTGAATCTTACCTCTGTTATATTGTGAATCTTTTCCTCTGTTATATTGCACTTATCATATTTGGTAGAGACAAATATGATGTTGCTGTGTTGGTACCAGTCTCTCTTGTCAACATTGTCATTTTTGCATGTGCAGGTTATCAGTCTAATAATGTATTTAACTGGACTGTATTGAAGTATTCTCAGTAGTGGTCGTAGTAGGATCAGTAGAATTAGGACGGCTGATGCATTTGTGTTCCATGCTTCCGCTTAATTGTTCCTGATGGATCTAAGATTAGGATCATAGAAATATAATATTCAGTCCTAGATGGATCTAGCACTCCTTTGTTAAACAAATATGTGAAATGTGTGAATACTGTTTTCCTTTGTTAAAGTGAGAATTTGGGCTTTATTCTGAATTTTTTTAGTCCCCAAGGAATTTTTTGAAGAAAATTATATGTGTCCAGTTTGATTGTGGATTATATGATATCATATTAAGGTTGCTGCTTCATGAAATCCCTGTTCATATATTTGTTCTTTTTTCTTCTCAGTTTACTCTATTCTTCAGTGTACCACAAGTTCATAAAGTCTTCTAATATTGTTCATGTTTGGTTACTTGAATGTACAAATGAATAATGTGCTTGAAGAGAAAGGTGAAGCATTTGATTATTTGATGAGAGAGAAACCTGAAACCTGGGCTAGGGCTTTCTTTGATAGAAATAGTTGTTGTGAATATCTAAACAACAACTTTTCAGAAAGCTTCAACAACATGATTAGTAACCTCAGAGATAAGCCTGTTTGCAAGTTAGGAGTAATGTATGGCCAGCTGGTAATGTCTATGTTTCATAAGGGAAGAACTGATTGTTCTACGTGGGAGGATCATGATTTGGTTCCTAGTGCTAAGAATTTACTTAAGAAGATGCTTAAGAACACTGGTGATTTTAAGGTCCAAGGAGCTGTAACGGGTAAATTATATGAGGTTACCAGTGTTCACAAATCAGTATTTAATGTGAATATATAGAAAAAGGATTGCAGTTGCTTACAATGGCAGTTGAGGAGTTTCCCTTGTCAGCATGGTGTATGTGCTTTGAAGACCATAAGGGCTGACTGGACACAGTAAGTTCTCATTTTTAGTTTTATTATTTCATTATTGGTTTACCACTAGTTGGTTTTATCATGAATATAAAAATAATGTTTCTTGTTGGTCTTTGACAGGTATTGTAGCCATTATTATACTACTGCTGCATATAAAACTACTTATGCACATGCAATTCAACTTTTGGACAATTTGGAAGATTGGGAAGATGTGACTTATTGTACTATTATCTTTTACATTATGCTTACCCTGACATAACATATAGGAGTTCATGGTAACTAGTGTTTGTGGGTTTATCTTTGCGACATATCGTCTGCTTAGTAGACATCACATATTCGCCAAGCTAGGGTTTATCTTTATTGTCCTCTTATGTTTGATTGATAGAACATGAATTTTCTGCTTCATTGGAATGTTTCTGTTCAGGCTATTCACTCTCTTGGCGAATAAAAATAACTATGATGTTGTTTCCATGTACCACCATGTCGTCCTAGTTTTCTCGATCATTTGTTTTGTCTAGGTAGAGTATTGACTTATAGTCTGGACTTTGTTTTGCCTTCCTAGATATTTTCTTTGGACTATGAAGTCTGTTTCCAGACTCACTTTCACTACTTTGTCGTCGATCCTTACGCAAAAGGTTCTGGGCAAGCGGGAAGCTTCTGTCTCATTTAGTTGTGGAACTGTATGCTTGAAATTGTACGATGCATTTAGTTCTTTGGTCTTGGCATTATGATTTCAGACTCACTTTCCTTACTCTTAACTTGTTCCTGACCCCTCGGCCCTGACATGTGTTAGATTAACCTTGAAAATGGAGAATCAAGGAAACTTGTAGGCTGGAAAGAAAATAGAGTTTGTAAGTTAAACATGATATCTTGCAATGAGTTTCGATGATCTTGAGCCTGCATTGTTTAGTATATCTGTATTCCAGTTGTTCCTCTTTCTTTAATGTATTTATGTTGTTTATTCCTATTGTTGTTTATTATCTACTTAAGTTTAGTTCTCTTTGCTTGATTTAGTTTCTGCCAAATTCTGAATTTCTCAGTTTGCCCCTAGTTGTAAAACACAATCTTTCTATCCCCTTCTCTTGTTTTAGACTGTCTTGTTCTTGTTTCTGTGCATTATTTAATTGAGCATCTATTGTTTCTCTTTTATTCAGCGCCTTCTTTTTGTGCTTCGTGTACATCTGAATTCTTTCTTTTCTAGATCATTTCTCTGATTATCTATTGATTCTAAGGAGTTGTTCTCAGCCAGTCTTGCTCTTGTTACTGTGCACTGGTTTATTTGATCTCTATTGTCATGAATAACTCAGTATTTTGTTGTCTTCTTTTTGTGCAGATGCCAATTCCTCTTATCAAGCCTCCAATACCAGGGAGGCCGTCAAAGAAAAGGAAGAGATCTTATGATGAGTCACACTCTGAGACAAAAGGGAGAACTCGTAGCAAATGTAAACTCACTGGTCATACACAAGACAACATGTGGTTATGCTGCAGTTGGGTTTAATCCCAAAACTAAGAGGCCAAGAACTGTTGTAGATGGAACAACTTTTATTACCACCAACTCTTCACAGGGAGAATCAAGAGGAGGCAGGACAAGAGGTGGTAGAGGAACAAGTATGGGAAGAAGTGGTAGTGGAGGAAGAAGTTAAGGTGTGCACCAGCAAGACGAGTGGGTTTTTTGTTTCATCTTGTACATAAATAAGGGATTGTAGAGCTTTAGCTTTTGTGATTCAGAACTTACATAAGTCTGATTTTTGATCCCACTGATGTTATATACTTTAAGTTGGGATTGTAGAACTTTAACTTTTGTGATTCAGTTTTGGATGATGAACAATTGTGGATCAATGTATATATATAAGGGCTGACTGGACACAGTAAGTTAAACTGTGAGTTGAGTTGGGTAAAGTTTATAAGGGTAAATGAGTATTTTTCTCAAGGAGAGAAAGTGTGACATGTGGCAGTTAACAACCAGTTAATGGTGTTTGAAAAAAACCGGATGGAAAAGTAAAAAATGGGGTTATATTTGATATATTTGAAAAAAACGGGATAGATTTGCAACTTAAGTTATGAAACGGGGTTATATCAGAGAAAAGCCCTAACAATTAATGTTTAAAGACTTTTTTTAAGGGTGTAGTCGGAAAGAATTTATTTACCTCTCCATTCCTACATATGTGTGCGGAACTCAATTTAAACAATTAAACAAGGACAGAAAAAATCTCATTTTTTCGTAATAAAAATAAGCATAATCTAGCATTATAACGCCACAATTACCATTTAAAAAATCAACCATTAAAAATCCACAGTTAAATTAAGTTTAGTTGTCCGAAATGTACTATTTTTTGATAAAAACGTAGCCCTTATAAAAAGATATTAACTTCAAAAATTCGTTATATGAGTTTTATGAAAAGATTGACGCCTAAAATGTGAAGAAATCACACATTAGTATGTCGCGTAATAACCGTTAAATCCCCATTTATATAGAAAACTTTTCTTTTACATCCTTCTAAATTTTCCTCTTGTCTCTCCTTCAAAAAACATTCTCCCCGAAAAAACTCGGTAATAAACAGTTCCTTCCCTGATGTCGTCGATGAGAAACCCTCGATTCCTCTTATTCTCTAGATATATAAATACAACACCATTTCTAGGGTTCAAACAAAATTCTCGATCATTAGAAACTTTAGCATACGAAGAAGTTCGAGTTAACAACGACAAACCCTACAAATCAACAGCTTTTGTTCTTCATGGACTATTAGGATCTGCCAGGAACTGGAGATCTTTCTCAAAGACTCTTGTTTCTTCTCTGGACAAGAAATCCTCTTCTTCATCTGGTAATCCTAGTTTTGATGAATTATTTTTTAATTTTTCGTTTTTGCTGTTTGAGATTTTTAAAAAGTGTTAAAATTGTTTGTAGATTGGAGGATGGTTCTTGTAGATATGAGGAACCTGGAAGATCAGCTGAGATTAAAGGTCTTGAGCCACCGAATGATCTTGTAAATGCTGCGAATGACTTGGCTAATTTAGTGAAGTCTGAGGGTTGGGATTGGCCTGATGTTGTTATTGGTCATTCCATGGGTGGAAAAGTTGCGTTACATTATGCGGAGAGCTGTGCTCGAGGGGATTATGGTGGATCTGCTACTTTGCCTAAACAGGTAATTCCTTGGTGTTTCACTTGTGTTTTCATGACTGTTGTTAGTTTGGTCTGTTAATTTGTTGTATGGGTATATGCTGGTAGGTAAAAATTTGTTGAATTCATCGCACTCGAATACCTTTGGGTTTTTGTCACTCGTTTAACACAACCATTATACCATTTGTGAGCATTTATAAATGGTGTGGTTTCTTGGCATTTAACAAGAAGCGTACGCAGTTGTTAATATCGTAATGATATAGGAAAATAGCTTATTCAAGTTCAACACAAGCCTAAAGCATTCTGGTGGTAATGGTTCAACGATATTCTTTAGCTATTTTTCCATCTGTAATTCAGATATGATATGGGAAGTGGAGGGTGAGACAATGAGTAATGCATCCTCTTTCGAGAGTATTCAGATTTTTTGTAATTTAATGATACAAAATGTAGAAAAAGTATTTGGCTCTGGCATTTTTGTATGTTTATAGCTACACAGAGCCTTATTTGAGATATTTAATTCTTTTCAACTGTTACTAAACTCAGTATGTTCATCCTCCCAAGTAATGAAATTTCCTACACTTCCTTGATGTAGAACAGCTTTGGGTACTGGACTCTGTTTCTGGAGAAGTAAATCCTGAGGAGAGTGATGGAGAAGTTGAGAAGGTTTTACAGACCTTGCAAAGCTTACCCTCAGAAATCCCATCGAGGAAGTAAGAGTTATTCTCCTTGATTGTACTTCCTGTATCATATGCTACAGTTTTCAAGTGTCCAATTGGGAGGTTGTACTAATAACTAGCTGCATAGCGTAACTATACATTCAGCTGCACTACCCTATCTTTGGATCCAATGTAAAGTTGGACAAGTATTGGAGTTTGTGAACAACGTTAGATGTGTTTTCTTCTCTCACGTGAAGATCACAGTTTTGTAAGAGAAATGACATTAGTAGATCAACTATCTGACATGTCATATTATGTTTCTAAACCTCAGGTGGCTTGTAGATCACATGATGGAGCTTGGGGTTCTCCAAATCACTTTCGCAGTGGATTGGAAGTAACCTTAAGAAATCGGGGGACCATGAAACATGGGCTTTTGATCTCCAAGGTGCTGTTGATATGTTCAATTCATACAGGTATATCTGATTATCCTCATTAATCTGCTGGGATTAGCTTCCACTTGTGCTTTATTCTGAAGGTCTGCGAGCATGATTGAATTTGTAGGGAGAGGAGCTATTGGTCTCTGTTGGAGAACCCACCTAATGGGTTACAGATTGTCATCGTTCGGGCAGAGAACAGTGACAGGTGGTCTCCAGGTGTGGTTAATCGGCTTGAAAGTCTTGCCTCCAGGACAGGAAAGAATCTGAAGGAAAGGTTTCAGTTCATCTTCTACCGAAGTCAGGGCATTGGGTTCATGTCGACAATCCAAAAGGGCTGCTTCAGGACAAGGAAAGAATCTGAAGGAAAGGTTTCAGTTCATCTTCTACCGAAGTCAGGGCATTGGGTTCATGTCGACAATCCAAAAGGGCTGCTTGACATTGTTGCTCCAAATATTGTATCTACTCCATGAAACACACCAGAAACTCCGGTAAGAAGTTTATACAATAAAAGGTTGTATTCTCAATTCTCCCTTGGCTGTTTGAGGAAATTTGATTAGAATCTTCCTTCTGCGCAGTATTACGAGTTTATATATGACAAATAGGTAACTTGGACCCAGTTGTTAGAAGTTTTATGAATTTGTTTACATTAGACCACTTATTCGTTAGTAGTTACAATTCGGAATTTTGATCTTGTATCATCTAAACTATATTCTATCTGTAAAGGAATTACAGTGATATAATTTTAACAAACTGAATCCAAATAGGAAATTTGTTCAAATTGCAATACCAGTATATGCTGCTTCCTTTATTTCTACTTGGGCGGATATTTCATTTTTTCAGTTTGAGGTCTTAGATATATGATATTCTCCCGAATGTTCTCATATTGCTTAGCTAGGTACTGGTTTTTTTCATCGGAGGTTTTTTCAGTTTGAAGAAAATGAAAGTATTTCATAAAATTAGGGATTGCCATATTGATTATTTTTTTGGGGTATAGCGTTCTTTATAACATCCGGGAATCTAATGTCATTGATTGTTTAGTAGTAGTTATTATTGCGTTGATATTGGAATTTGTAAAAGAAAACTGGGCAGGATTGTTGGTGGTGGTTAGCATATGGCGTCTGTTTCGTGTTGTTGTTGAGAGTGTTTTTGAGTTCAGTTCCAAAGCCATTGAAGCTAAGATTGAAGGCATACAACGTCGGTTTGAAGACCTTCAAAACAAGAATCAATCGCTCCGCGATAAGATACCCGAAAATGATAGTTGAACTTGAAAAAGAATTGGATGAATTAAGATTTAAGACGATTATGGGAAGAATAGTGACTCTTCCTCTTCCTGGCTCATGGAGTAGACTAGAGATGAATCACATTGCCTATGAGTAAAGTAACGAGGTTCCGGCAAAGTTTTCAATTTCAAGAAATCCTCTGATTCACTCGGTCCGTCGGTCCATCTTTTACCTGTCAAAGAGGTATGTGGCTGTGGTGGCCGACAACCCAACGTTCTTCTCCATCCAAATTTTGGACCCACTCTGGCAACTATTACCATCTTTTCTTTGGGAAAAGAATTGTCGCCAACAACAAGTTCTAGACTCGTTTTTCTTATGTTTGGTGGAATTCTTTTGTTAATGCAAACGTCATGGATGACGTTTGTCCGCACCAAGTTTTTCAAAGGGATGAGTTCCATAAATAAAACTTTTGAAGCAGGGGAAGAAAGAGAAGGAAACTAAGAGATCGACCAACAAGAGAGAAACATAGGAAAATGGAAGGTGAAATCGTAGGGAAAATGAAATTAGGTTCACAGGGTTTTGAAGTATCAAAACAAGGGCTTGGGTGTATGGGCATGTCAGCTTTCTATGGTTCTCCAAAACCTGATTCTGATATGATAGCTCTAATCCATCATGCCATTGATAAGGGTATCACATTCTTAGATACATCAGATATGTATGGTCCTCATACTAATGAAATTTTAATTGGGAAAGCACTTGTGGGTAAGAGAGACAGAGTTCAATTAGCTACCAAATTTGCTGTTAGCTTTGAAGATGGGGGTATGGCGATCCGTGGGGATCCTGAATATGTTAGAGCTGCTTGTGAAGCTAGTCTCAAGAGACTTCAAGTTGATTATATTGATCTTTATTATCAACACAGAATTGATACCAAAGTTCCCATTGAAGTCACAGTACGTTTTCTCTACTATTCCTTATTATTTTTTCATTTGTCTTGTTGACTTTAATTTTTATTTCATCTCTTTGAAGATGGGGGAGCTTAAAAAACTTGTTGAAGAGGGGAAGGTCAAATACATAGGGCTATCAGAGGCGTCGGCTTCAACCATTAGGAGAGCACATGCTGTTCATCCAATTACAGCAGTTCAATTAGAATGGTCATTGTGGACTAGAGATGCAGAAGAAGACATTATTCCTACTTGTAGGTAAGATATATCTATCTTTATCTGCATTTAGTACTGTTGAAGTGAAATGAAGTAGCTTATTTTTATTTTGATCTGAATTTTCTTATATGCTACACAGAGAACTTGGAATTGGAATTGTTCCATACAGCCCTTTGGGAAGAGGCTTCTTTTCGTCTGGGGCAAAGTTAGTTGACAATCTAGCTGATAACGACTTCAGAAAGGTATATAATCTTATATGCTCCAACTTAGGACACTGAGTTGGGCTAGAGATGTTTGAGAGTATCTCTTCGGTTTTGTCCTATTTTCTCACGACCTTGAATGTGTTGTATTTTTGTAGAGTCTACCTAGGTTTCAAGCAGAGAATCTTGAGCACAACAAACATATTTTTGAGCAAGTAAACAAAATGGCTCTAAAGAAAGGATGCACACCATCCCAACTTGCATTGGCGTGGGTACATCATCAAGGAATCGATGTTTGTCCAATACCAGGCACAACCAAGATTGACAACCTGAATCAGAATGTAGGTGCTCTATCAGTGAAACTAACTGATTCAGAATTGGCAGAACTTGGATCTCTGGCTTCCAACGAAGATTCAGTAAAGGGTGACAGGTATGCTGGAATGGGTTCAACCTGGAAGTATACAGATACTCCTAGTCTATCCTCTTGGAAAAAGGATTAAACTTTTTGTTTCTCTATTTGCATTTGTTTTGTATGAGCTTCCCTGCTCTAAGTTTCAGTCCATCAAACCTGCATTATGTTTGAGTAATAAGAGTTGCATAGATGGTGCTCCTGTTTTGTTTAATTTGTCATGGTTGTTGTGTAATTTAAAAATTGCCACTTGTTTGGAACATGATTATAACATTAAATGGGGATTCAATAATGCCATGTATCACACTCATAAGTTCATAAATTCTTCTCGAGCTGCCTTATCCGACGATACTACTGAGACTACCAGGACGACGTGTACTCCTATCATTTTGCTTACCTCGGCCCCATTCATAACCGGCATTTCGTAGTCCATGAGGAGTAAGTTATACTCTAAAGTTACCGGTGCCAAGTAAAAATGACAGTTCAATCACATGAAAATTTGGTATCTCCTCGTGAAATTTGACAACTCCCTGTGAAAGCAGTGCAACTCCTTGGGAAAATTAGTAACTCCTTGTGAAAGCCTTGCATAGTTTCACTCTCAACTTTCACTCCACTAGGAAAAAGTTCATATTGCTTCTCACTGATCTTAGACTTGTTCTCGGCCATAAAAGCTCGAACATTGTGAAAAATGTTGAACTTCTCAGGATTTTTAAGATGGTAAAGCACGAAATGAGATTGGCACGAGTCAACGGCTTATTGAAAAAGTTCTATACCCAAGTTCATAAATTCTTCTCGAGCTGCCTTATCCGATACTGCTGAGACTACCAAGACGACACTCATATTTCCCGTACCACGTATTCCTATCATTTGGGTTGCCTGAAATAAAAAAAAAATAAAAAAAATTAATCAACAAAATGTAATAAATTCAGATTAATAATCTTTCACAACTTAACTAATTAGTAGTGCAAATTAAATATTGTGCACCTCATCCCCATCCATGACAACTGGTATTTCATAGTTCATAAGAGTATCCATAGTGGGACGATCAAACAATAGATCAAACCTGATTTTGATCTTTGGTCCGCCCAAAATAGATCATAGTGCTGCGATTAAATTTTGGTTTTGGTCCATTTTTGTTACTGTTTCGGACCATAAATGATCCCAGAACTGGATCAAAGTAGAATATGGTGGAGCGTTCAGCTAACCATGCGTCTCGTGTCAGGCGTGATGCTGGCTCTTCGTCTCGTGCAAGGCGTAATGCTAGATATCCGTTTCATTGATCCATACGTGAATCAGAATGCCGCGTGATGATGCGTTCACCCAAGAGCACGTCCAGCGGGGCGTAAGCCAGATGCATGCTTGGTATTCAGACGTTCGATTAGAGTAACGTTCGTGTTGGGCGTCTGGTTAAGACAACGCTTGTTGTGGGCGTGTGTCTAAGGTAACGCCTGTGTGTGGGGCTTGATTTTAAACTAACGCCTGTGTGGGGCGTGATTCTACCACAACGCCTGTGTATGGGCTGTGTATGGGGCGTGATTCTACCATAACACCTGTATGGGCTGTTTATGGGGCGTGACTCTAAGCTTCCGCCCGCCTCGTCAAGTTGATTTTTCTTACCATTGAGATAACAGTTGAAATTTGTTACTTTTTGTTACGTTGATTTTTTTCCGTTGTAAGGTATACCTATATAAATGAATTGGTTGATTGAGTATTTCATATACTACTAACCCATTTCATTTGTATACGAGAAAAATTTCACTATTTTCATATATTTGTCTTTCAAATCAGTTTGAATTATGGCACCAAAACCACGAGGTCCAAATTTTTCTACATTTGAAGATGTAACGATGTGTAAAATTCATTTATCAATATCTCAAGATTGTAGTGTTGGTTCCGATCAATCAGAAGAAAAATTATGGTCTCGCATCTTAAATGGGATGAAAGAAGCCATATCTACAATGCCGGAGCGCACTTGGACCTCCATTCAGAAACGATTTCAGGGAATAAGTAAAGATGTGGTGCTTTATTCTGCAAAAGAGGCGGAAGTGGTTTGTGAACACCATGCTGGATGGGGCCCTGAAACAAAGGTAATCCGTTTAATTTTTGTCCCATACATTATTGGTGGTAATTTTATATCGTCCATTAAACTTTTTTTAAAAAATAACAGATTGAAAAAGTAAGGAATCTTTTCAAGGAAGCTAATGGTGGAAAAATATTTAAGCATGAGGAGTGCTACGCAATTATGTTAGAAAATATCAAATATTCACGATGATCGACAGTTGTTTTCAATTCATCACAAGCTGAAGAAGATTCTAAAAGTGGCGAGGAAAACCGGGAAAGACAGGAAACAAGCCAAGACCATTCCAGTGGCGATGAAGAAATGAGAGAGATACCTAACACATATAACCATCATATGGGAAAAAAGAGGCTAAACGACTGAAGAAAACAGGGAGACCAAAATCTAGTGGCCAATAGGAAATGATGGAAATTATTATTAAAAAGCAACAAAACTTCAACACCAATTATAGAAAACAAACAAAAATGAAGATGGCGCAGAGAGAATCCGAGTTTGCAGCAAAAATAGCTGAGTCTTCGACAAAGTTTACAGCGAAACAAGCTAGGAAAGAAAAACTTGACGCAAAGAAAGAAGCAAACGACGAGTTTCGCATAATGATGATGGATGTCTCCGGGTTGGATGCCGTAACAAAAGAGTACATCGAACTTAGGAAGGCAGACATTTTGCAGAGAAGGAGAAGTCAAGCTTAAAGCATTCTCGGATTAGCTGAAACCTTAATTATTTTGATTATTAATGGATTGACAACCTTAATATTTTGATTATTAATGGATTGACAGTTTCAGATTCTACTTTTATGATTTATATATTTATTTATCAGATAAGTATCAAGAGGTTAAAATTTCCAGTTTAATTTTGAATTAATAGTATTAGTTTAAATGTTAATGAACTTCCAATATACCTTTTCCTTGAATTAATGAAATCTTTAAATTTCTAGTAATTAAGTAATTCAGATGAAAAATAACTACCAACCACTTATTTTTCGCATTAATACCAGCACAATAAAAGACTACACACTCAAGATATTAGCCTATCTACTTTTCTCCTACATGAGTGGATAAGTGAGATTGTTTAAATTTTTCAGATTGATAAAGTAAATAATTGAAACGTTGGATTCCACTGAATACACTGTTATTATGAACCCACCAGTCTCGAAAAAAAGAAACTCGTCACTTCTTTCTATATCATGCTTTAGTCGTTCCACGCGGACCAAACACCTTTCATAATTAGACGTCCACAGTCTTTTTAGCCTACCATTGAATAGACTGTTATTAAGTATCCACTAGGATGGAACAGAACAAAGTAGTCACTTCTTTCAATATCATGCTTTAATCTTTTATTGAATATTGAAAAATCATTTTCATTCAAAAAAGACCCTATATATACCCATTCGTTCCCATTTGGAAACCACACCTTCCATATTTCAAATAACATAATTCAAAGACTATTTTTATCTCTCCGTTTTATAATTAAGGCTTACCAAAATTTTAGTGTTAGTGCTGATAATTTTACCATAGAGGAAGATTTATCTCTTAGCCGAAACTTGGTATTATATTATCCAGCAACGGGTCATGAACGTCGGATGAATGGTTCAATGAGCATGAAATGGTTAGAACATATCCATGCTAACTTCTGTAATAAAACCGGTAACCATAATAACCGGAACAGATCAGGCCTTTTTTATCGATTTCAGGAAATAGGTAGGGCGGTACTACAAATTGCAACTTTAAATGCTAAGGTGAATGAAAGAAGAATTAGGAATGAAACTGATGACAAAGTTGTTGCGAGATCTCTGGAGGAATGAAGAAGATGGAAAGGTTCAGATTTCAGGTGCCAACCTCATTTCGAGATCCTAAGAGTAACAGAAATATAAAACCCTTTTGTGTTGATTGTTCTTCGAAGATGTTTAGATCGTCATCCAGGGCGTCGTACCACTCGTTGAAGGTTTGATTATAGGTTTTGTGGGTATATCTCTTTGTAAACCCTCAGGAGACATAACTCGTTGATGTGGTTTTAATATAGTGGTAAAAAGGGTTTGATACTCAGACTTGTGAAGATTCGATTTTCAGACCTAATTTTTAATAACTAAAAATAAAGAAAATTAAAATAAAGTTGATTTAAAATTGATAGGAATAACTAGGACTAAGGATTCCACCATTCGCCAATTTTTCACGTGATAAAAATCTTGCAACTCATGTATTCAATTTAATCAAAACATTGCCAAAGTTAGGTTTTCAAAATAATAGTTGTAAATCGTAAGCATGAGACATCAAAAGATCTAAATCCAGCATGACTCATCAAAAGAAAACACAACTAATTGATAAAAACCATTTTCCAATTTTAATTCTAAGCAAATAATTATAAAGGAATTGCAATAAATAAAAAAAATAAGAATTACCACTTTATTATTAGAAAAATAGCTTCCTCCATCGCCCCAGTGATGGTGATTAGTTCCTCATGTTGGAAACACTCTCAAAATAATATTTCATGGCTCAAAAAGTGTTTACAAAAAAGAAATAATGGTAACACAGAAGAACAGAAACGCTTATAAGCGTTAGAGAGAGGTGTTCTCTGCGTTACAGAAGAAAGAAAAGAAAACAGAAGAAAAGGACGGAATTCAGACGCTTCAGAATTAAAGATGCTTCAGTAACTGCGTCAGCGATAGTTTTCTCCAGCCTTATATTCTTCATGTTCTTCCACCAGCAGAAAATTGGTTTTTCCTGTTTTTTTCCCGGCTGCTCTGCTGTGATTTTTCTTCGATCTTCTTGCTATATGCTTAGCTAACCCTAATACATCATCCTTAACCGATTAGGATGCAAAGAACAATCCAAATCCAACTCTAATTACGTGACAATCCTAAATAGTGACAAACTTCTTTTCCGGCTGTGACTTGAATTTTGCAGCGAAATTTCCGGCGTGAAACACTCTGTGTAGACGTGTTTAATCTTATTTTTGCTGTTTCTTCACTTGGGTAACTCAGAATTACCCCAAACTCTTTAAAACTCGGTTTACACCAATTCAAGAACTTTCTTCACGTGAAGCTTTTTCTTCCCACAAATTTCCGGTTTTTGAATTTGAAATGAGGGTGCCCCCAATCCAACTGGTGGGTGCCTTTAGTAAATTTTTCAGGGTGCCTTTAACACTTTTGCTGCCGATTTTTTCACAAATATTTATTTTTCAAAAATACCTACAAAGACATAAAAACCCATAAATAGTACAAAATCAAACACTATCAAAATAGATAATCGAGCGCAATTTAGACATAAAAATGTGTTTATCAAATACCCCAAACTTACTATTTTCTAGTCCTCGAGCAAATCTAATCTATAAAATAAAATAAAATCCTAAATCGCTTTCGCAGGAATCTCGACTACATTTAGCATATGTAATAAGCCTTTAAACCCCTAGGTATCCCTAGTGGACAAGTTTTGTCTCGTGAGGGTTTACAAGAGATATACCCACAAAACCTTTACTCCAAATTTTAACTACTCGTGAACGATTGAGGATAAACACTAAACAAGCTATTTAGTTGGCCTACTAAATTCTTCGGCTTTGGGAATCATTACCCTATATGAGTCCAACTGTTGTACACGATTTCTTACTCAAGCATACTAAAATTCATACATAAGAAAACAAAGCTCTACTCAGATAGTCGTTCAACCACAATACTCAGAATCTATCAAAGTTTAATCACATGGAAAGATTTAGAAGATGGATATAGACAAAATGAAGTTTGTGTGTGTTGACTAAGGTGAACGGTGTTTCTCATATATGTCTGAAGGTCAATACCAGGATGAATCCTAATGGATTGAGATACATGGTCTTAATCGTAATATTAATATCGACTCAACTGGTATATACAAGGGTCCCAACGATCGATTTATTGAAAATAAAACAGTTATAAATGTACTGACAATATGATTGGATCATTTGAATCCAAGCGCGTGCTCCTTATCAGCATCTTACATGATAGTTCTCATGAATCCTGCATTCCACGCTTGCTTAGGCGATAGAGATAGGGAGAACACACACATATTGCTATCAAAGTGTCAATACTCGATTTTTTTTCTTTTTTTTTTCTTTTTTTTAATAAGAATTAAAAATGAGGCTTGATCTCAAACACTTTATTCCATCCTGGCGGTCATAACAATTAGATACTGGTGTCCCACCAAATCACTTAGAGAAACACAAAAATAACAAATATAAAAATAGAAGGTGATATGGTTGAGATAGACTCCGAGATACGATGACAACTATCATGTTTTTTCTAACACATGAACTCTGTCCTTTTATGAATAGACCATTTAGCTTGGCACACCAATTCCTATAGAAAAAGATCTCAGTTTCCATCTACTTAGAATGGTTAGTGTCATCCTGAATTGTTCACAATTTTCTAGACTTTGGAGTTTTATTTTGCACTTAAAAGTTTCTCCGTTACCCCCAAACTTACATTTGACATTGTCCTCAATGTTATAAATATAAATGATTAAAAATATGAACAAGGAGAAACTGTTACCACTTCAAGAACATGAGTTAAGGAAAGATATTACCGTGTCGCATGAGCATGGTTTACCTCCCAAGAAGTGCTAAGTTTAAAGTCTTCAGCCAGACTAAGAAAGAATTAGTCACCTTATAAAATCATATAGCAATAGTCGGAACAACTGTGGGCCATCTGAATCAAATAGTGCTATCACAAATAAGAGGAAACTGCAACAGGCCAAGAAAATGAACAAACTGAGCACACCCTTATCTAGTTTTCTATTTAAGACCACTACTTCGAGTTGTGGTTCAGGTTCAGGCTCTATAAAAGGGTCTAAATAAAATATTTTCATGGGCTGGATTTTCTCATAGGCAGGATCAATAGGATCAGGTTGTAGAGTCTGGAATTACTCAACTAAGGACTTAGAAGCACATAATAATAACCTGAATAATTGTGGATCCTCAAAGTCAATCAGATTTGACTCACACAATTGACAACTATGAAGGTGGTCATTCTTAAACAAATGTGTCAATTTTAATTCCCTAATGTAATTAGGCTTAGTCTCAAAACTCAATAACTGACATATTTGAAATTCATACGTTCCCACATATGGAAGAAAATATTTTGGTAGGAAAACAAAGTCAATCTTGGTATTATCGCCTAGGTAAACCACATCGACCAGAGGATAGGTTTCTAACAACTGAACTTCTTTCTGGACATGATTAGGTTCGGGAAACAGTTCTTGAAGATAGTCTCTTAATATGGTAGAGGCACAAACATCAAGTCCCAAGTGAGGGACTTTTAAAAGAGTCAAAGGTAAAGCACAGGGAGAATGATAATCACCCCCAAACTTAGAATTTTGGGTGTCTCTAGATATACTAGTCACAATTTCCCTAATTTCTAGCTCATCAGATTCCTGAAAATGGTCAATTGCTTCTTCTAAGTTATAATGAAGTGGTGCATTGATAGACACATTTATGTGTCTAATTTGCTCTCAACTTTATAGTGTTGGAAATCATTTTGTAGTAATATTATGTTTTTATGTATTTATAGGTATTTTTGGAAAATAAACATTGTTGGAAAAATTGGCTCGAAAAAGTGTTAAAGGCACCCCATGATGAATTACTAAAGGCACCCGTACATTGGATGAAGGCACCCACCTCGCTTAATTCAAATTTTGAAATAAGCGGGAAACCATATCTTCTCTTCAGTGAATCTCTGAGTTCGAGTTTATGAAGATTTTATACGTAATTATTGAGCTTTAAAACAGAGAATATGTTGGCTTAATTGAGAGTGAGCTGCACATAATCAAAGATACGCAAAATCGAAGCAAAATATCAAATCAGATCTGGTGTAGTTATGAGAAAATAATCACCTAATATTTTGCTGCAAATGAAGATTTTTGGAGATTTAATGTGTTATAGTGTATAAATAGAGGTGCTGGGAAGTCATAGAGTGGGATCCGAGAGAAAGGGAGAGCTCAGAGTAAGCCAGAAATCACCGAGAAAAAAATTCAGGAAGAATTTTTTTTTCTGTTGGTGGGAAGAACAGGAAGAACATAAGGCGTCAGGAAACTGTGGCTGATAGTGTTGCTGAAGCAGTCTTATTTCAAACAGCACCAGAAGTCCGTCCTTTATTTATGTTTTCTTTTTTTTCTTATGTAACACAGAGAACAAGTCTCTGTAACGCTTATAAGCGTTTCTGTTCTCCATTGTTACTATTAATTCATCTTTGTAAACACTTTTTGAGCTATGAAAATCTATTTTAAGGGTGTTTCCAATACAATGAGGAGCTAAACCCCATCTCTGAGGCGACGGAGGAAGCTAATTTTCCAAAGATTATGTGGTACTGTTTATCTTATTAATCTATGCAATTTATTTATGATTAATAGCCTTGGGTAAAAATTGAATTAATGATTTTCATTAAGCAATTGTGATTTTGTTAGATGGTACATGCTTTGGCCTAGGTTTTATATGTTCCATGCTTTTATTATACAATTGTTCTTTCGAAAATCTAATTGTTGCTATATTTTAGAATCCAATTAAACGTAGAATTGTATAATTATAATTATTGAATTTAATCATTTTAAAAATTGGAAATTAGTGGAATCCTAGCCTCAGTTTTCTCTCAACTTCATTATCATTTTTATTTGAGTTTTGCTATTTTTAGTCTTAGAAATTGAGATTTTAAAACAATTTTTCACAAGTTCGAAAACAAACCCTATTTATCACAATCTACAATCACATCAATTTTTGGCGCCGCTGACGGGGACTTGTTTTTAGAATTGTTTTTAGATTTTTTTTTTTAGGTTTAGTTTAATTTAGGATTTTTTTTTATTTTTTTTGTTCTTTTTTACGCGTTTGGTATTTTCTATTCTTTTCAGATTTGAAGTGAAACTAAAAAGAAAAGGAGAAAGTGCTATGAAAAGGAAGTAGAGCCAAAGAAGGAAAGAAAAGAGGATTCAAAAGCGTCGTATCCAACGATTCTGTATGATCTTCATGAGCATGAAGAACATGCATCAAAATCTTTGGGTACGATGGATATACATCGAACGATTCTATTCCGTACCACTCACAGATAATTACCAAGGTAGAATCATTGGATACAACAGATCGTATCCAACGATTTAACCTTTTTATTTTTTATAATTTTTCTCATATTGGAATCGTTGGATGAGATCTGCTATATCCAACGATAGAAGATTTTATTTTATTTTATTTTATTTTTTTAGTTTAGTTTTTAGTTTTTATTTTTAGAAACTGTATTAGGGTTTGGTTATTATTTTTGTAACTATTTTAAGTATTTTTCTGTTTTTCTTATTTTGGACTTTGAACTTTGGACTTTTGAACATTATTATTTTTTAAACCCTATGGAAGGGTATTTAAATATAAACTGCAACAGGGAAGGACGATAATTACGATATTGTCTCGGCCCCTCGGGTTCGTACACTAACACAGGAGTTGGTGGCCCGAGTCGACTACAACCTATTCATCCCCCGTCTGGTACGGGAAGTAAGACTCGATCAACCCACGAATCCCCTGCAAGTGGGTTATCTGTATTCCTTCGTATGTATATATGTTGAGGAATTGAATACGGACTTATTTTCTAGTAAAAGTCAAGGATTGACCATATAAGATAAGGACTCGGATTTCATCACCGTTTCCTTCTTGCCCTCCTTAGGACACGTTACCTAACGCGAACCTAATCCTTAAAATTTGACTAGAAAGAAGACCGATAGGGTATCGAGCTTATTGGAAAATCATTCAAAAGGACTGTATTGGTTACTTTGTTAGCCTAACTTAAGGTTCAGGAAGATTATTTTAAGTTGATTAGAGCCGCCCTGTAACCCAGGGAAAAGTTTCCAAAGAGACAGGGTTATCAAAGCTCCTTAGAGCTTATCCTGTTTCTATTCGACTTAATCTAATTCGGATCGTTCTGAGAGATTCGCTAAAACCGTATCTAGTTGCCTTTTGGAAGAATAGAAGTTGGTCTAGAAACAATCTAAGTGGAGCCATCATGCTTTTTGTTTGCTAGATTCAATAGGTTTGATTTGGTTGATTCGGCCTTGTTTGTGTTTGTTTAGAATTCCCTTCCACTTAGAAGTTATTTAATTGCATTTTCAGGCCGCCTTAAGTCTTGAGTAAGCGTGCCTGGAGAAGAGATTCTATTGGTCGTTTGATGAGTGATGGAAATAGAAGCTCTGCCTTTGAAATTGAGAATTTAGGAAACCCTTCTTTTGAGAGACGAAACTTTAGTTTTGAGAATTTGTCTCTTAGTGAGGAAGTTGTTCCTAATTTTCGAGTTGTGCCAGAAATGGCAACCTTGAAAGATTTGTTGAATCCTACTAGGACTTCTCGTCCATCATGTATCAAGTTAGCTGAAACTCAAGCAAACTATGAGTTGAAACCTGGGACCATACAGATGCTCCCACTCTTCTTAAGAAAAGAAAATTAAAACTCTTACTTTCACTTTTAAGGTTTTGAAGAAATATGTAGTACCCTAAGTATTCGCAACATGTCTGATGAAGCTTTGAAACTTAGGTTATTTCCTTTTCCCCTAAGAGACAAGGCCAAATCTTGGTTATATAGTTCGCCATCTGAATCCATCGAGACATAAGAACAACTTACCACTGCCTTTTTATCTAAAATTTTCCCTAGGCACAAAATATCATCTATTAGGCAGGAGATTTCCACATTTGTGCAGCAAGAGGGAGAATATTTGTATAGGTATTTAGAAAGGTTCAACGATTTAGTAGAAAAATATCCCCAACATGGTTTAGAAAAGCTTAGATTAGTCCAGATCCTTTATGAAGGGCTAGATTATCCAACAACGACCATGGTTGAGTCATTGTGTTCAGGGAATTTAGAGAATAAAATTATTGATGAGGCAATGACATTTTTAAATAAAATTGCCGAAAAGACCCATCAATGGGAATGTAGTAAGGAACCCCAGAGAAAAATTCTACTGAGTAGAGGTAATGTCAATAGGGTAGACGGAATTCTTGAATCAAATGCCAAAATTGCAGTTATAGCAAAAAGGTTAGAAGCATTAGAATTAAGTCAATCTAGTTGTGGAATAGAACCCAAGTCATATTGGGAAGGACAGACTGTTGAAGAGAAATCCCATGCTCTTTATAATAACACTAGATTTGATAACCGTCAGAAGTTTGACCCATATTCAGAAACCTATAACCCTGGTTGGAGAAACCATCCAAATTTTTCTTGGTCTAAGGGCCAAAATCAAGGTCAGTCTAGTAACCCCCAGGTTCCACCAGGTTTTGGTTATACTACGAATTCTTCTGGTCCAACACAATTTCAGAGCCCTTCAGATAAGAAGATCATGAGTTTAGAAGAGTCTCTCAACTTGTTAACTCAGACCACTATAGATCTTCAGCAGAACACTAAAAAGTTTCAGCAATCGGTTGAACAAAGTTTAGAAGACAATAAAAAGATGGTCCAGGCTAACTCTCAGGCTATTTACGATTTACGAACCCAGTTTAGTCAGTTGAGTGAGTCTTTGAGAAAAAAAGGCAAGTTCCCTAGTCAACCACAGCCCAACCCTTGAGGAGTTCATGAGTTATCTTATGGTGAGAAATCATCAAATCATGTGAATTAAATTAAAACCCCAAGGAGTGGTAGAATGGTAGAAAATAAGGTAACCAAGCCCGATAGTAACATGTTGTAGTCCACCCTTCTCAGCCTATAGTTGAAGAAGTCTCTAAAGAGTCCAATACGGTTCCCGCTGAGCCTGATTTTGTGCCCAAAGCACCATTCCCACAACTTCTAGTACCAACTAGGAAGGAATCCAACTTTAATGATATATTGGATATTTTAAAGCAAGTTAATATTAACCTTCCTTTATTAGATGCAATTAGGCAGATTCCTACTTATGCCAAGTTCCTTAAGAATCTTTGTACGCGAAAGCGAAAGCTTAGTGTACAGAAAAAAGCCTTTATAGCTAGTCATGTGAGTTCAATTATCCAGAACAACACAACTCCTAAGTACAAAGACCTAGGTTCCCCTACCATTTCTTGCACCATAGGTAACTACCATGTGGAGAAAACGTTACTTGACTTAGGAGCTAGTGTGAACTTACTTCTATATCATGTGTACCTCCAGCTAGGACTTGGTGACATAAAACCTACCCAGATAACACTTCAGTTAGCTGATAGGTCTGTTAAAATTCCTCGTGGTATTATCGAAGATGTTCTTATTGAGGTCGATAGGTTTATTTATCCTGTGGATTTTGTTATCCTAGATACCCAACCTGTTCCTTACCCAGAAAACCAGATACCTGTGATATTATGTCGCCCGTTTTTAGCTACATCTAATGCGATCATTAACTGTCGAAATGGTATTATGAATTTTTCTTTTGGTAATATGACTATTGAACTGAATATTTTCCATATTAATAAGCAACCCTCTGAGTTAGATGACACGTGCATTGAAGAGGTGAACATGATAGAAACATTAGTTCAGGAGTCATTACCAAACATTTTGTCTGAAGATACACTAGAGAATTGTTTAACCCATTTTGGCTTAGATTTCGATGATGTTAGCACCATTGATCAAGTGAATGCTCTATTAGAATTTACCCCTATGTTAGATACTAATAGATGGAAAGCTAAGTTCAAACCACTACCAGTTTCTAATTCTACCTTAATTCCTTCTTTAGAAGAGCCTCCAAAGTTGGACCTCAAACCATTGCCAGATACTCTGAAATATGTGTTTTTAGGCCCATCTTAGACTTTACCTGTAATTGTAGCATCCGACTTGGATAGTGATCAGGAAAGTAAGCTAGTGACTGTACTTCAAGACAACAAGGAAGCTTTAGGGTGGACCTTAGCAGACATTAAGGGTATAAGTCCTACTGTTTGTATGCATCAGATTCATTTAGAGGATGACACTAAACCTTCTAGGGAGATGCAACGTCGACTGAACCCTAACATGAAAGAATTAGTTCGAACTGAGGTGCTTAAGTTGTTAGATGCGGGTATTATTTACCCCATTTCAGACAGTAAGTGGGTCAGCCCCGTTCAGGTTGTTCCCAAGGAATCAGGTATCACTGTAGTCTAGAATGAAAACAATGAATTAATCCCAACCCGAGTGACCACGAGGTGGCGTGTTTGTATTGACTATAGAAAATTGAACAAGGTCACAAGGAAAGACCACTTTCCCCTTCCTTTCATCAACCAAATGCTAGAGCGATTATCTGGACATAGTCATTATTGTTTGTTAGATGGTTACTCTGGTTATAATCAGATTGTTATTGCTCCAGAAGACCAAGAGAAAACTACTTTTACCTTTCCCTTTGGTACCTTTGCGTATAGACGCATGCCTTTCGGGTTGTTTAATGCACCCGCTACTTTTCAGCGTTGCATGATGAGTATATTTTCTGACATGGTAGAACGGTTTTTAGAGGTCTCTATGCATGATTTTTCAGTGTTTGGTTCATCGTTTGATGAGTGATTGCATCATTTGACATTAGTATTGACTAGATGTAAGGAAAAGAATTTCGTGCTTAATTGGGAGAAATGTCACTTTATGGTTCGATCCGGAATTATTTTAGGGCATATCGTATCTTCTAAGGGTATAGAGGTAGACAAAGCCAAAGTTGACCTTATTAAGAATTTACAGGTTCCCAAAACCGTGAGATATTAGGTCATTCTTAGGGCATGCAGGTTTTTATCGTCGATTCATTAAGGATTTTAGCTTGATTTCTAGACCTCTTTGTAATTTGCTTGCAAAAGATGTTAACTTTTTCTTTGATGATGCTTGTTTAGAGTCTTTTGAGAAGCTTAAGACTTTACTCACTACCGCCCCCATAGTCCAGGCACCTAACTGGAACCTACCTTCTGAAATCATGTGTGATGCTTCATATTATGCTATTGGTGTTGTGCTAGGTCAACGAGAAAACAGATTGCTTCATGTGATTTACTATGCTAGCAAAACTCGGAATTATGCCCAACTAAACTACACCACCACATAAAAGGAATTGTTAGCCATTGTTTTTGCCTTAGACAAGTTTAGATCCTATCTCTTAGGTTCTAAGGTCATAGTCTTTACTGATCATGCTGCTTTGGAGTATCTTCTGTCCAAGAAGGATACTAAACCTAGATTGATTAGATGGATCCTTTTGTTGCAAGAGTTTTCTCTAGAAATTAGAGACAAAAAGGGTGCTGAAAATGTAGTAGTGGACCACTTGTCTAGGCTTGTCTTTGAATTCCCTGATGATTCCCCTCCTGTTAGGGATAGTTTCCCTGATGAATAACTTTTTCTTGTTTCCCAATTACCTTGGTATGCGAATATAGTGAACTATCTTGTTACTGGTCGAATGCCCCAACATTGGGGTAAACAAGAGCATTCTAGGTTTTTAGCCGAGGTTAAGCATTTCTTTTGGGATGATCCTTATCTGTTTAAGTATTTTCCAGACCAGATTATTATGAGATGTATACCTGAGAGTAACCAGTCCAGTATTATTTCCTTTTGTCATGATCATGCTTGTGGGGGTCATTTTAGTACTAAGAAAACCGCTGCTAAGATATTGCAGTGTGGATTCTATTTGGCCTTCAATGTTTAAAGACACCCACCATTACTGTGTTACTTGTGAGCGTTGCCAGAAGTTAGGAACCATTTCCCGTAGAAATATGATGCCTTTGAACCCTATTCTAGTTATTGAGGTCTTTGATGTGTGGGGCATTAACTTTATGGGTCCTTTTCCTAATTCTTTTGGTTATTTTTACATCCTTGTTGCTGTAGACTATGTGTCTAAGTGGGTTGAGGCAGTTTCGTGTAGAACAAATGACCACAAGGTTGTGGTCCAGTTTCTGAATGATAACATATTTGCACGTTTTGGAACACCGCGAGCTATAATTAGTGATGGACGGTCGCACTTTTGTAATAGACCATTTAGGCTTTTAATGAAGACATATGGTATTACCCACAAAGTAGCTACCCCATATCACCCACAGACTAGCGTTCAAGTAGAGGTTTCGAACAGGGAGATAAAACGTATTTTAGAGAAAATAGTTAATCCTAATCGGAAAGACTGGTTATTGAGGCTTACTGATACCTTATGGGCTTACCGTACTGCGTTTAAGACCCCCATTGGAATGTCACCTTATCGTCTAGTTTTTGGAAAGGCATGTCACCTACCCGTCGAGATAGAGTATAAAGCATATTGGGCTATAAAGCAACTTAATTTTTCGCTTGACAAGGCGGGAGCTCACAGGAAGTTCCAGCTCAATGAGTTGGACGAGATTCGTAGAGATGCATACGATGGTACTAAGGAGTATAAGAACAAAATGAAACTTGTGCATGCTAGAAATATTTTAAGAAAGTCATTTTCTCCTGGTCAAAAAGTTCTTCTGTATGATGCCCGTTTACATTTTTTTCCCGGGAAATTACGCTCTCGGTGGACGGGTCCTTTTATAGTTCGCACTGTTTTTCCTCATGGTGCTATTGAGATGTAGACACTGGGTAGTAGTTCTTCAAAGGTTAACGGTCAGATATTGAAACTCTTTTTAGATCCTTTTCCTGCAGGTGATGTTGAGGAGGTCCCTATGGAGGACCCTGCTTACCTTGATTGACCATCAAGGATGTTGTTGTACATTAGTAAGTTTTTATTGGTTTTTGTTTTTATTTTTATATCTTATTCTCCAAAGAAGGATTGTTACGCTTCACCCAGGTACTATCTTTCTAACTTACCTCTTTTTGGTATTGCACTTTAATTTGAAACATTGAGGACAATGTTAGGTTTAAGTTTGGGGGTAAGGGAGAAACTTTTAGTTGAAATAATAAAACTCCAAACTTTAGAAACTTGTGAACAATTTAGGGTGACACTAAGCATTCTAGGTAGATGGAAACTTAGATCTTTTTCTATAGGAATTGGTGTGCCCAGCTAAATGTTCTAGTCATAAAAGGATGCCTATCTCAGGTGTTAGAAATAACATGATAATTGTCACCATATCTCGGAATCTATCTCAACCATATAGCTTTCTGTTTTTATTTTTGCAATTTTTGTGTTTATCTAAGTGATTTGGTGGGGCACCAGTATCAAATTGTTATCACCGCCAGGATGAAGTGTTTGAGATCAAACCCCATTATTGTATTATTTAAACAATTTTCAAAATAAAATAAAAATAAAAATAAAAAATCGAGTATTGACACTTTGATAGCAATATATGAGTGTTCTCCCTGTCTCCGTCGCCTAAGCAAGCGTAGAAGGAAGGATCCATAAGAACTATCATGTACGCTGCTGATAAGAAGCATGCACTTAGATTCATTTGATCTAATCATGTTGTCAATATATTTAAAATATTTTCAATAAATTGACCGCTAGGACCCTTGTACATACCAGCTGAGTCGATATTAGTTTAAGGAATAAGACTATTGGGAGCGTATCTCAATCCATTCATCCTGGCACTGACCTTCAGACAGATATGGGAAACACCTTTCACCTTAGTCAACACGTGCAAACTTCATTTTGTCTATATCCATCTTCTAAATCTTTCCATGTGATTATACTTTGATAGATTCTGAGTATCATGGGTGAACAACTATTTAAGTAGAGTTTTGACTTCTTGTATGAATTTTAGTACGCTGAGTGAAAACTCGTGTGCAGCAATTGGACTCATATAGGGTAATGATTCTTATAGGCGAAGAATTTAGTATGCCAACTGAATAGCTTGTTTAGTGTTTACCTCAATCGTTCACAGGTAGCTAGAATTTGGAGTAAAAGGTTTTGTGGGTACACCTCTTGTAAACCCTCACGAGACAAAACTCGTCCACTAGGGACACCTAGGGGTTCAAAGGCTTGTTGCACACGCTAAGTGCAATCGCGATGCCTGCGAAAGTGAGTTAGGATTTATTTTATTAGATTTGCTCGAGGACTAGCAAAATAATAAATTTGGGGGTATTTGATAGACACATTTATGTGTCTAATTTGCTCTCAACTTTTATAGTGTTTGAACTCATTTTGTAGTAATATTATGTTTTTATGTATTTATAGGTATTTTTGGAAATAAACATTGTTGGAAAAATTGGCTCGAAAAAGTGTTAAAGGCACCCATGATGAATTACTAAAGGCACCCACCTCACTTAATTCAAATTTTAAAATAGGCGGGAACCATATCTTCTCTTCCGTGAATCTTTGAGTTCGAGTTTTATGAAGATTTTATACGTAATTTTTGATCTTTAAAAAGAGAATATGTTGGCTAAATTGAGAGTGAGATACACATAATCAAAAGATACGTAAAATCGAAGCAAAATATCAAATCAGATCACGTGAAGTTATGAGAAAATAATCACCGAATATTTTGCTGTAAATAAAGATTTTTGGAGATTTAATGTGTTGTAGTGTATAAATAGAGGTGCTGGGAAGTCATAGAGTAGGATCCGAGAGATTGGGAGAGCTCATAGTAAGCCAGAAATCACCGAGAAAAAAAATCAGGAAGAAAAAAAATTTCTGCTGGAGGGAAGAACAAGAAGAACATAAGGCGTCAGGAAACTGTCGCTGATAGTGTTGCTGAAGCAGTCTTACTTCAAACAACACCATAAGTCCGTCCTTTATTTCTGTTTTCTTTTCTTTCTTCTGTAACGCAGAGAACAAGTCTCTGTAATGCTTATAAGCGTTTCTGTTCTCCATTGTTACTATTAATTCATCTTTATAAACACTTTTTGATTTATGAAAATCTATTTTGAGGGTGTTTCCAATACAATGAGGAGCTAAACCCCATCTCTGAGGCGACGAAGGAAGCTAATTTTCCAAAGATCATGTTGTAATGTTTATTAATTAATCTATGCAATTTATTTATAATAGCCTCGGGCAAAAATTGAATTAATGATTATTGTTAAGCAATTGTGATTTCGTTAGATGGTACATGCTTTGGCCTAGGTTTTAGATGTTCCATGCTTTTGTTATACAATTGTTCTTTCGAAAATCTACTTGTTGCTATATTTTAGAATCCAATTAAACGTAGAATTGTATAATTATAATTATTGAATTTAATCATTTTAAAAATTGGAAATTAGTGGAATCCTAGCCTCAGTTTTCCCTCAATTGCATTGTCAATTTTATTTGAGTTTTGCTATTTTTAGTCTTAGAAATTAGATTTAAAAACAATTTTTCACAAGTTCGAAAACAAATCCTATTTACCAAAATCTACAATCACATCATGCATCCTTACTCATATTTAAAATCTCTACGGGTCTATATTTGTTATCTAAGACTATTGTTTCTAAATCGCTGGACTCTAAAACAGTATCTCAGGATAAACTCGTTCCTCTAAACCATTATCGGCTTCAAAACAAGAAATTTGTACCTCGTCTAAAACAATGTTATCTCTAGTCAAATCCTCTTCCTTTTGAATAGGTGAATAATCATTAAAATTATTTGGATTTGAACCAGAATTAACACTATCATCATGAAGCATAATTGGAGTGACAATTTGCTGATCACTCTGCCTGTATATTTCAAGTTCTTCATTAACACTATCCTCATCATCATAATAATATGAAGATGTTTAAACATCGTCTAAATAAGTAGTGTTACAAATTATATCCTCGTCCTCTTGACTACTAGGTGAATAATTATCAAGGGTAACACTATATTGGAAATTAAGATCATTTTGAGAAATATTATTCTTTGCAAGAGTTTCATTCACACTTAATAGGAACCTATGTCTATTCTCAGTCATCTCCTTTATGATTCTTCTTGTATCCTCAGTGCACTTCTTGATGGAATTCTCTAGAGAAAAAACTAGATCGATAGTGCTAGATTGCAAACAAAAAGCATGATGGCTCCACTTAGATTGTTTCTATACTAGCTTTTATTCCTTCGGAAGGTAACTAGTTACAGTTTTAGCAAATCTTAGAACGATCTGAATTAGATTAAGTCGAACAGAAATAGGATAAGCTCTAAGGAGCTTTGATAACCCTGTCTCTTTGGAAACTTTTCCCTGGGTTACAAGGCGGCTCTAATCAACTTAAAATAATCTTCCCGAACTTCGAGTTAGGCTAACAAAATAACCAATACAGTCCTTTTGAACGAGTTTCCTATAAGCTCGTTACCCTATCGGTCTCTTTCTAATCAAAATTTTAAGTTTTAGGTTCGCGTTTGGTAACATGTTCCTAAAGCGGGCAAGAAGGAAACGTTGATGAAATCCGAGTCCTTATCTTGTATGGCCAGTTCTTGCCCTTTACTAGAATAGTAAATCGGTATTCAAGTCCTCAACATATATTCACACGAAGGAATACATTAAACCCACTTGCATGAGATTAGTGGGTTGATTGAGTCTTACTTCTCGTACCAGACGGGGGATGAATCGGTTGTTGTCGACTCGGGCCACCGATTCCTGTGTCAATGTACGAACCCGAGGGGATGAGATAATATCGTAATTGGCGTCCTTCCTTGTTGCAGTTTATATTTAAATTACCCTTCCGTTGGGTTTGAAAATAATAATAATGTCCAAAGTCCCAAAATAAAGTCCAAAAAGTGTCCAAAAATAAAAGAGAAATTACATAAATAATAAAAATTTCCTAATACAATTTTCTAAACAAATAAAATCTAAAAAAATAAAATTTAATTAAAAATAAAATTTGTCTTCTTTTCCGTTCTTTAATCTTTAACTATCACTCCAAGTCTTTAATCACCAAAGTATTTGGCTCTATTTCCTTTCAATCCAAAATCCAAAACCTGTAGCAAAAAGAGAAATACCCAATAAACGTAAAATAGAACAAAGTAAAAATAAAATTCTAATTAAACTAACTAACCTAAAAAAAACAACTAAAAACAAATCTAAAAACAAGTCTGCGTCGGCGGCGCCAAAAATTGATGTGTTTAATATAGTGGTAAAAGGGTTTGATACTCAGACTTGTGAAGATTAGATTTTCAAACCTAATTTTTAATAACTAAAAATAAAGAAAATTAAAATAAAGTTGATTTGAAATTGATGGGAAGAACTAGGACTAAGGATTCCACCATCTCCAATTTTTCAAGTGATAAAAATCTTACAACTCATGTATTCAGTTTAATCAAAACATTGCCAAGGTTTTCAAAATAATAGTTGTAAATCGTAAGCATGAGACATCAAAAGCTCTAAACCCAGCATGACTCATCAAAGAAAACACAACTAATTGATAAAAACCATTTTTTCCAATTTTAATTCAAAGCAAATAGTTATAAAGGAATTGCAAAAAATAAATAAAATAAGAATTACCACCTTATTATTGGAAAAATAGCTTCCTCCATCGCCTCAGTGATGGGGATTAGCTCCTCATGTTGGAAACACTCTCAAAATAATATTTCATGGCTGAAAAATTGTCTACAAAGAAGAAATAATGGTAACACAGAAGAGCAGAAACGCTTATAAGCATTACAGAGAGGTGTTCTCTGCGTTACAGAAGAAAGAAAAGAAAACAAAAGAAAAGGATGGACTTCAGACGCTTCAGAAATAAGGCTTCTTCAGTAACTACGTCAGCGACAGTTTTCTCCAGCCTTATGTTCTTCGTGTTTTTCCACCAGCTGAAAATTGTTTTTTCTCCTGTTTTTTTCCCGGCTGCTCTGCTGTGATTTTTCTTCGATCTTCTTGCTATTTATAGGCTTAGCTAACCCTAATACATCATCCTTAACCGATTAGGATGCAAAGAACCATCCAAATCCAACATAATTACGTGACAATCCTAAACAGAGACAAACTTCTTTTCTGGATGTGACTTAAATTTGCAGCGAAATTTCCGACGTGAAACACTCTGTGCAGACGTGTTTAATCTTATTTTTGTTGTTTCTTCACTTGAGTAACTCAGAATTACCCCAAACTCTTTAGAACTCGGTTTACACTAATTCAGGAACTTTCTTCACGTGAAGCCTTTTCTTCCCGCCAATTTTCGGTTTTTGAATTTGAAATGAGGGTTCCCCCAATCCAACTGGTGGGTGCCTTTAGAAACTTTTTCAGGGTGCCTTTAACACTTTTGCTGCCGATTTTTTCACAAATATTATTTCTCAAAAATACCTACAAAGACATAAAAAACCATAAATAGTACAAAATCAAACACTATCAAAATAGATAATCGAGCGCAATTTAGACACAAAAATGTGTCTATCAAATACCCTCAAGCTTACTATTTGCTAGTCCTCGAGCAAATCTAATCTATAAAATAAAATAAAATCCTAACTCACTTTCGCAGGAATCTCGACTACATTTAGCATATGTAATAAGCCTTTAAACCCCTAGGTGTCCCTAGTGGACGAGTTTTGTCTCGTGAGGGTTTACAAGAGGTATACCCACAAAACCTTTACTCCAAATTTTAACTACTCGTGAACGATTGAGGATAAACACTAAACAAGCTATTTAGTTGGCCTACTAAATTCTTCGGCTCTGGGAATTATTACCCTATACGAGTCCATTTGTTGTACACGAGTTCTTACTCAAGCATACTAAAATTCATACATAAGAAAACAAAGCTCTACTCAGATAGTCGTTCAACCACAATAATTAGTATCTATCAAAGTTTAATCACATGGAAAGATTTAGAAGATGGATATTGACAAAATGAAGTATCACTTTGAGCAATATTATCAAGGGTATCACTATATTGGAAATTAAGATCATTTTAAGCAATATTATTCTTTGCAGAAATTTTATAAACACTTAATACAAACCTATTTCAATCCTCAGTCATCTCCTTTATGATTCTTCTTTTATCCTCAGTCAACTCCTTGACGGAATTCTCTATAGAAACAACTAGATCATAAAGATTGCTAAGTCGTAACTGCTTGTGTGATTCTTCTAGAGGCATAATAGGTTCATTATAAGTACTAGATTGCACATGCTTTAGGGAATCCCTCCAAGAAAAAGAACTCGAATTTTGCTCATTTTCATGTTCATAAGACGGGTGTATGTACGAATAGTAATTGGGGCCTCCATGGTATGAACCATAACCTTCAGAAGGTTGGTAGTGGCCCCAAGTACTATCCACACTATGGTCATAGTAGGGGTAATGCATGTTTTGAAACTCAGTCGGATATTTATTGTAATACCAGCTCGACATTTTCTAACAAAAACTTCCTAATAAGTTAACAAAAAATCTAAGAAAATAAATCCTAACTGGAAGGGTTCTAAAGATATACAAACAAGGCCGACTCAACCAAATCAAACCTACTGAATCTAGCAAACAAAAAGCATGATGGCTCCACTTAGATTGTTTCTAGACCAGCTTCTATTCTTTCAAAAAGCAATTAGTTACAGTTTTAGCGAATCTCTCAGAACGATCCGAATTAGATTAAGTCGAATAGAAACAGGATAAGCTCAAAGGAGCTTTGATAACCCAGCCTCTTTGGCAACTTTTCCTTGGGTTACAAGGCGTCTCTAATCAACTTAAAATAATCTTCCTGAACTTTAAGTTAGGCTAAAAAAGTAACCAATACAGTCCTTTTGAATGATTTTCCAATAAGCTCGTTACCCTATAGATCTCTTTCTAGTCAAATTTTAGGCTTAGGTTCGCGTTAGGTAACGTGTTCCTAAGGCGGGCAAGAAGGAAACGGTGATGAAATCCGAGTCCTTATCTTATATGGCCAAACCTTGCCCTTTACTAGAAAATAAATTCGTATTCAATTGCTCAACATATATACATATAAAGAAATACAGTAAACCCACTTGCAGGGGATTCGTGGGTTGATCGAGTCTTACCTCCCGTACCAGACGGGCGATGAACCGTTGAAGTCGACTCGGGCCACCAACTCCTGTGTCAGTGTACGAACCCGAGGGGCCGAGACAATATCGTAATTTTCGTCCTTCCCTGTTGCAGTTTATATTTAAATACATTTCCGTAGGGTTTAAAAATTAATAATAAAGTTCAAAAGGTCCAAAGTTCAAATATAAGAAAAAAACAGAAAATACCTAGAAAAATAATAAGAATTTCCTAATACAGTTTTCTAAAAAATTAAAAACCCTAAAAATAATTAAAAAATAATTAAAAAAAATCTTGTCTTCTTTTTTCGTTCTTTTCGCTTTGTCTTTGACTCCAAGTCTTTAATCAATCAATATAATCATTAACTTCAATTTCTTTTTGATCCAAAACCTGTAATACAAAGAAAATACCCCAAAACATAAAATAGAACAAATAAAAATAAAATAAATAAAATAAAAATCTAACTAAACTAATTAACCTAAAAAAAATCTAAAAACAAGTCCCGGCAGCGGCGCCAAAAATTGATGGTTTTGTAAATAGTGGTAAATAAAGTATCGTTCGCTCGAACTTGTGAAGATTGATTATGAATTTAATAAACTAATTCTTAAACTAAAAACTATACACAAATTATGAAAATGATATTCACAAATATTGAGGTTACGGATTTCACCATTAACCAATTAAAGTGATTCAAACTAATTAATATTCATGCAATTCTTACATTTAATTGGATTCTAAAATAGTGCAACAAGTAGATTTTTAAAACAACAATTTATAACAAAAGCATGGAACATCTAAAACCTAGGCTAAGCATGTACCATCTAACGAAATCACAATTGTTTAATAAAAATCATTAAATCAAATTTCAACCAAGGCAAATAATCATAAAAGAAATTGCAAAAAATAATTAAAATAGAAATATACCACTTTTATTGAAAAAATGGCTTCCTCTGTCACCTCAGCATATGGAGTTTAGCTCATCTTGATGAAAACACCCTCAAAAGTTTGGTACATAGCTCAAAGTGTTTGAAAATAATGAAAAAGAATGAAAATAATGAAAACAGTGAGTTTGCAACGTTTATAAAAGTTACAGACTCACTGTTATAGAGGGATAACTGTTTTCTGAAGCTAAACGTTGCAAATGAAGATATCCGGTGCAAAGTTAAAAGCTTTAGCAACAGAATCTTCAAACTTTTCACCACGAAATCTTCAACCTTTTTGCAACAGAATCTTCATCTTCTTCATCATGATCACGATCAGATTTTTCTGGAATTCTTGATTTTGATCTCTGGCCTCTTTGTGGTCGACTCTTATTTATACTATAACATCCAAATCCTCCCATTAACTTCCAAATCTTCTCGAATCAAATCTTTTCTTTAAAGATCATTCACGGGAAATATTTCTCGGTGATTTTTTTGATTTTTTTCTCGGTTGTATTTCCTTATGATGTCGTTTCCTTACTCAAGTATATTGGTGTTAAATCAAATAAGATATGATCCAGTGAATAATTGTCATAAAATCAAATCAAAGTACCGAGTATTATTCCGAGATTTTTTCTCTTCTCTTCTTTTTTTTTACGTGAGAGAAACTATTCGCGAGACCTGTTTGAAGTGTTTTTGATTTCCTAAATCTCCTTTTAATAAGGTAACAAGATAAACCTCTTTAAACTCTTCAAAATCTCCGAATATCTCCTTTGAAATCTCCACGATTTGAGCATAAATTTTTCCCGCCACAATTTTATTTGAATTCAAAAGATTGGGTGCCTTTATAACTTCGTATGGATGCCTTTACAATTTTTACCGGGGGGGGAGAGGGGGGTGCAAACATCACTTTTCGAGCCAATTTTTCCACAAAAGTTTATTTCTCCAAAAATACCTACACATATAATAAAAATAATAACATTAATACATAATCGAGTACTATCAAGATAATGAATTGAGATAAATCAGACACAAAAATTTATCTATCATGCAGCAAGCCTTTAAACCACTAGGTGGCCCGAATGGACGAGTTTGTTCTTTTAGATTTAAGGTTTTTATTAATAAAGGTAGTGCTAATTTTATTCAGGAATGTCATCTGTCAAACGATTGGTTGCATTCAAGGTTAGACGAAGCTTTGTGACAAATCTATACAATAATTTTAGAAAATCCATAGAAAAAATAGCAATCAAAAGGGAAAAGCTAGATGCTTTACTGATTTGTGTTACGATATGCATGTATATAATTTAGACAGTGAGTTATTATCAGAGATTCCAATGGGAAGCTTCTTCCGGTATGTCCAACGAAAACGCAGTGACGAAATAACTTGATAAGGAAAGGGAGGCAGACATAAGGAAGTGCATTTTTGTACGAGTATTGTTGCTTAAATAATTTGAATCTATTTTCTCTACAGTTAAATCGAAAATACTACTATGGAATTGAATTGAGTTTGCTTTAAGATGATGCAGTGAAAAGCCATAGTGTGTCAATACGAAAAAATTATGAATCTGATAACACACAAGATTACAAAAACATAAAACACAAGTAGAAATTTAACATGTACCTGGTGCATAGCAAATGCAAAATTGCAGTTGGATGCAACCTTTGACAATAAAAATGGCATAATATATGCATTTGCAATTTAAGTAACTTCTGTGAAATATTATGTTTTGTGATAGGTATATGTAGTAGTTTTCTTAATATATACATTTGCAATTTAAGTTGTATTTAGAGTTTCCTTCCTGCAGTGTAATGGAGTTTCTTTGAAATTGTGTATATTATCAAAATTTTACTTTATAAAAAAGAATGAGCTTTTGGCAGCATATTGAAATAACAATACCTATCAATATCAATCAATACTTATACTATTATATTAATGGAAATTTTTAATGCTGATGTGTCAACACTATATTCATCCTTATAAATTTTAAAAAATGGAGCATCATTTAGCAGCATATATTGAAATAACAATACCCCTATAAATAGTTATGATTAATTGTTGGGTCTGAAAGTCTCCAAAATCTAATTCAAGATTTATGACTATTTTAATAGTGATCGATAATTATATATGATCTCACACATTTCTCTGATACATATATATTTAATAAAATTTTCAATAACCAGTACCAGCGTCGCTTCAAGGGAATTGTTATCTCCTTCATCTTTAATAAGGGGTATAAATTTAGAGAATGTGAATCTCATTATCCCATAAACACTACATATTATAAAGGTGATTGGCTTCTTCTTAGAAAGAATATATGAGGTAATCATGCACCCTTTATGCATGTCTTAACTAATGACTTGATCACTATTAGATGTACAACTTGTTCTACTGAGACAACTTTATATGTAAGAATTCTTAAGCAATCTTAAACTTATATTTGTCAATAGCAACTGCATCTATGTGTGTTAACCAGGGTAATGTATAACGCCTCAATTTTAAATGTCTTAGTGTGAGAATACAAAATGAGATACTTTTATGTGGACTTTCTTATGACAACCTTACTTTCTATGATCAGGATGAGAGATGTAACTAGATAATCTGAGTAGTTGATATTGCTCAAGCCAACCTTTTTGTGGTGCATTCCTCTCCCTGACTTTATAGGAGAAACTTTTAGCTTATCGACATAAAATTTGCCATCTTCTTGTATAAGGTTTTTACCCCTTCATTATGGCGGGAAAACATTTTTTAATTATCAACATGATTTAAACCAATCTCTTGTGGTGACTGATGTAATAAAATTATGTAAATCGTAAGTATACATCTATCAATGATATATTATATAAAAGACGGGCCGATCCATTGGGACTAAATAATTATTACTGATAATTTCTATCAAATAACTAAGCTAAAAAGATTAAATAAGAAAATATTAACTAACACTAATAAAATAGATAAACAACTAAATTTGAAGAAAACTGGAGTTTTCGGATTCCACCAACTAAATGATGCAAAATTCTTATGCATTCTTTAAAGAAAAATATTCGTACTATGACTCGAGACTATCTAGGACTCAACCAATACGTCTTGGAAAACATTACGTTAAAATTAAATTACAACTTTTGTTATAACAAAACGACATAATCTTCTTCACTTATAAAATATTAATAACTGAAGGCTATTCAAAACGATTAAAGAGCAAAGCTATAAATGAAGAGAAATTAGTCGACATTTAAACTTATTTATCAAAGATGACGTAAAATTCTTACACGTTTATCGGCTTACTCCTTAGCCCCAATAAAGAGAACTAGCTTTCCATTACAGTTAACTAAAGAGAAGAAAGTAAAAATCCTAAAACTAATGTAGGTGATGCGGCTCCTGGCCGTGAAAAGAACTCCCCCTTTTCCATCTACTTCCACCATTATTTATATACACAAGTCTTTTAAATATGTATCTCCATAATATTCTCATTTAATTAGTATAATATAAAATTTATGCGATAAATGGAATATATATGGATTTTCAACTAATGATTTTATTTTTCTTCCTTATATATCAGACTTCTTTCTTTCCATAGGTAGAAGATATTATATTAATCCTCCAAATTTTGTACACAAGGCAAATTAAATATCCAAAGGTGAAAATTATTCTCATTATATGATGTCGACATTAGTGGACCCTAAAAAATATATTTTTTCATTTTGTAGGTTAATTCCTATTCCAACCGCACACCTCGAACATATGAATTTCCATTCATTTACGGGTAGAATACCGTGATTTTTTGGACACCGAACTTTATTAATTAAAAAATGTAAAACTAAATAAAACCATCAAATATGTACAAAATAAAGAACTAAATAAATGTAAATTAAGATGTAAAAATGATGTGTTTACATACTCATTAGTGACTTCTCGCACCCTAATTAAAATAGGAGAACCTTAAACGTTATCAACCTTACTCACACCAACTTTTGGTGGCGGGTGGTCGCGCCAATGACCTTATTCATTGATCATGGAGAAAACATTATAATCTCATTTGTGGAAATTTTTGGTTTTGTAGTTTTTCCTTGATTTTCAAATAAGACAGTTCTACTCATGACATTTTTTGAGATTTAATTGATTAAACCATATAAAAAGTGTCTTAGAAACACCTGTAGGCTCGACAAAAGATGAGATATTTCACGTCATTTCTGTTACGGTTTACCTTCTCCCCCTAACGATGGTAAAACAGTCTCATTTACAATTTAGGCAAAAAATAAGATTTTACTTGTTCAAGGTTTTAAATGTTTTATGAAAAATGATGAATCGAAACCGACATACATAGTTAGATGACGCCATGGACTAAGCACGTAAAAATTAAATATAAGATTGATGCCCAAAAAGATACTGATGGTATATATTTGGTCGAAAAATTAACTAAATATTCTTTACGAAGAATTCAACTATACCATGTTGATTATGCACATGTGTTATATAGCGATCGACATGACATGAACTAAAGGAAAATCATCAAAAGATTAAATGCAAATTTACAATCAAGACAAATGGACTATATAGAAAAGTAAGGAAAATATCTACAACCAAAAAAATTGTACTATCAATTTGAGAAACGCAACTTAACATGTTCACTAAAAGATAAATAAGATACCATCCAGTGGATACGTCTATCAATACCGTAAAGTATTGAATTTTTTTCCAAGGTGGAGGTTGAATACCATATGTTTGTACCCTATATAAAGTTGCCACAATTTGGGCGAGACTATTATCTGGCCCGTTGTCTAGTCAGCCATCCATGTCTGCACGTCCCATTTCTGTGTTATATTTTTAAAACCCTAGAACAAAGTTGTAGAATTTTATAGATTACTCCATGATTAAGTCTCCAGGGTGAGGTTTATCTCAAGGTTGGTGTTTATCCAAAAAACACATCTTTATAAATATATACATGTACAAACCCTAAAAATTCTTATGAAAGACTCTACGGTAACTTGATCTTCAGAGAATTTTTGAGGTTTGTACATGTCTATATTTATAAAGAT
>JAJJMC010000728.1:2699529-2769329 GCA_023531435.1 Papaver californicum | reverse complement strand
CCCCCAGGAATATTGACGATTCAAGGATCTACCATAAATTTTCTGTTAATGCTAGTTTAATAATCAAATGTCTCAGGGAATAAACAAAACAACCTATATCATTCTTCAACAAAAACTTCAGGTTTTATAAAATATATCCATAAACAATTTGGATCGTTCTATTCATCTTGGTAGAACCTTGGTTTCCAAGCCGACCATACCTAAGCATGAACAATTCAAAGCCATTAAAATTTTATGACTAATGATAACATGAGATTCGACTATTCGAATTCATGTATGGCATACCCTATAAGAAAAAGCCTTAAGCTTCTCTACAAAGTGCTTCAGGAAAAGAAAAACAAATGAAAATAATAATTATTTCATAAAATGCTCGCTTATCATTTCAAGGTTGTAGTTAGGCCAAATATTTTGGAAACTCAACAGGTTATACTAGAATCTAGTAGAATATAAGGCATCAATAGAAATGAATACCACACCACTTGATATATGTTCTACTAGAGTTGTTCAAACCCGAAATGTTATTCACATTTTCTTTAAACTTTCGCAAGATTATAATATATTAATGGGTTCAAAAAATAGTGTTTGATAATGGAAATATTACTTCTGGAATGTTCCACTGTTTACAAGACAAATATCCCCATCGCTTATATTGATAAAGGAATTATTACTTTTGGAAACCATATCCCTCAGTTACACAATAGAAAATAAAAGAAATTAACATAACCATAAATAAAAGCATTCATTAAATCATGAGCCTTTTCGGTAACCCAAAAATTTATGATTTATTCCTGGAATCCAGTTACTGCCATGAACCACTTTTTGAGTATATATTTTATGGATTATGTTGGAACCCATAATAATTTATATTATTATAGGAATCAAAAATTTCCATGTTGGATTCCTTTTGGAGTTAATAAACATCACATGGATTGCTTCTTGAATCTATTATTCATAAATCCAGTAATTAAAATATACAAAATTCAAAATAAATTGAGGAAATGTACACAGAAATACAATACCAATATAATTTCATTAAAACTCTAATTTCATTATTTTCAAGATGAAGAAATATTAATTTACAAGTGTATGCATGGACACATTCTTTATAACAAGAATTGCCTCAATATCACTACTAGGTTACATTAGGAACCGTTCATAGGTATCAGTTAGCGCTTTGTTACGGGTCACTCCAGGGACCTATCGACTAAATGAATGCGTATTTTCTGTCCATGTCGTGTCACACCAAGTCCCAACTTCAGGTGGAAAAGTTTTCAGTTTAAAAATTGTTAATATGGATGAAAAATAAATGATGCGCTATCCTTCAAGGATACAACGAGAATCATAGTTTTTACCCATCGAGATAAATCGCTCATACATATGAATATAATTCAAAAATATAGAAAATATAACTAATGTATAACACATATATATGCATGAATGTATTATTTTTCTAAACAAATGAAATTGAATTATAATACAAAATACTGCACTAACTAGCAAATTTATGATTACAATTGTAAAACAACTACAAACTATGTGAAGTATCAAAATTATTTAAGTAAATTACTACAATCAAGAACTAATATAGCAATAAGATTAAAGAATAAGATGTTTGTTATTCCATCGGGGTTTAGTATAAAGAGAAGATCTCTCTATTTATAAACAAACATAAGAAGAAATATTAAGATGACATTGAGTGTAAGTTATGACATACGGTCATTACTAACTATTAAACATGTATTAGTAATAGGATTTACAAGATAAAAAAAGAAGCGAAAAGGTGGTGATGTGTGGATAAAAATCCACCATGACCATTAATATACAACAGAAGCTTTATTCTCTATTTAACGTCGTTTGATAAAGTTGTGTTACCTATCCCCATTTAATAAAGGCATCGAAACTATATTTAGTATTTAAACATAAAATTAGATAAACTAATGTATTTAAAATGAATATAACCAAAATCCAATTGAGAAAATGATGCAAATAATGATTTTTTTTCCTAATAAAGTCTTTCAACGGTTTTTTGATCATAGAAAAACTAATAACCATCAATTAAGCCCTTAATCAACATCTTTTACTACTTATTACGAGATACATTCACCAGTAATTATCCATGTATTAATGAAAAAAAAAGAGGGACAATATTATTGTCTCAAATTGATGGTGTTAATTTTTTCCACGTCATCTTTCGTCTTTTTATTTCTACAAGTAAAAGATCAACAATTAGCCACATATAATTTAAAGGTAATTTTATAACCAAATATATTTTTCCTTTAGTTTCAAAATATATACTAATGTTTGCCCAAAACTGTGGTCATAGTTTTCCAATAATAATAAATATTAGTTTAATGTTATTTTTCTGGACTATTGAGTTTTGCGTTATCCTAACCAAAAAAATTGGTAATATAAAAGATATACTAGTCTAAAAAAGAATAACTCATGTTTAAGTGTTGTTTAAAAATTTAATTAAAGTATAAAACGGACTTACTTAACCATCCGAGCTTTAATCATCCTGAGATGTGGGTCAACATCAAGTCCTAAATCCTTATATTTAGGGTAAAGTCCATTCATTATAGATTGTTGCCTGTGAAATTGACGATGGAATTTTAATCAAATTTAAAAAATAATAAAATATAAATAAACTAAAGCTACAAAAATCACATTATATTATACTTAGGGTTCTCCTCTATATTTGACTTGTCATGATCATTTCTTGCAGATGTTGCTGCCATGAGGGATCTAGACTCGTCCTTCCGTAGAAAATCCTTAAAATAACCATCAAATTTTCATAAAAATAAAAAAATAAATTTAAGCCTTTCAACAAGAAAATAATAATAAAATGTTTAACTAGATTAACGTCTAGAATTTTACCTTAAAATAAGTAAATGAGTTGCTCGGATAAATGGGCTTTTGGATTTGTCTTTGGCTGTGTTGTATCATTTCCTAGAAATCTTGGAACAAATGTATATTTTTTGAGAGTTTCTTTCTTCTTTGGTCCCCAGAGAAACCTAAATTGAAATTAATTATACATCTATAAATCAAAAGAATAGTATAAATAATGTTTAAGTAAATCTAAGTAAACATTACATCATGCAAATAATTTTTAACCTTGGAAGATGGGTGGGTTGTTGTTGAGGTTGTTGGTAGTCATAATAGGTATGATGAAGTGACTCCCCAGGGTTATCAGATCGATTCAAACTTTGGTCATTATCTTAAATGGTGTGATTAATAAATATAAAGTCAATAAAAGTATATACAATTGAGGAAGTTTGAGGATACAAAGTTGTTGTTAGATGCTGGAAAATGGGCGACATTGATGAAGAGGATCATAGTAGTAATTTGGATTGGCTCCATTACTTAAAAAGAAAAAATAAAGAAATTATTAATTAGTCTATACACATAAATGAAGAAAAAAATCAGTATTTAATGGAATAAACTCTGATATGCATAAATGATATATGTTACCTGTATGAATTAAAGGGTTCATAATTAGGAATTTGTGACCCTAGAACCTGATAGGTTTACATAGAATGATTCATTTCCTTCCTTGTGAACAAATGAAGTTAACCCTTGGCGATCATGTTGATTGAACTCTACCTAATTTTCAAGATAAAAAATATTTCTACTTAATTAATCATCATCTTTAACATAATCGTACAATAATAGAAATTGTAATTTAATATTATAAAGCTCGATATAATATCTACATACCATGGAATTTGTTGGAGGATTAGGGTTAATAGTTATTGTTTGTGTGGACATTTGGTTCTGCTCTAATCTTGGAGGATCTTGCAGAGACCTGATTCATTTATTTGTAACAAATATACTTTTTTAATAATATAACTTAATCTAAATATCAATTTAACATTTACGGTCCATATATTCTTTAAAGATATTCAACTCACATGGTTATCTGCCAATCGTGCAAATCTCCGTATTCTTATAATTCATCATTGAATTTGAAAATGTTCGTTTCATCGTTTATATCAGTGAATAAATCATCTTCACCCTGAAAATCATATTAATATTTCAATTTTAGTAGCCAAAAATAATAAATAATTGTTTACCCATTGAAATTTAATATCTAATGAATGCCAAAATACAAAACTAGAACATTAAACTTTAGTAATTCTTTTTCACCTCCATGAAGTTAGATTTGGATCTCTCGAAGTACCCCTCGCAAAACCTAAAAAACAAAAAACAAAAGAAAAATACGAATTTAGATTTTATAATATACGTTGACTCGTTCAAATCAATTTAGTATTTACATATCTCATTCACCTAGGTCGCTTAAGCACTCAATTTAGTCATGTATATGTAGTGTGTTTTATTAGGGAATCTTAGTTAGACTTGACTAGATTTAAACTTTAGCACGTACGATCTAATTCACTTGAGTTTGACTTCGGTTAACTATTTGAGTCTAACTAGTCAATCTGGTTTTTATTCTGAATTTCTATGTGACTCAAGTATTAGTTAGATGAAAAAAAAATACTATATATCCTCCTTTTAATGAATATTATATCCTCGTCTTCCTAATTTACCCTTATATTATTTCAATACAAATATTAGATGCTCCTAAATCTACGTATCTTTATCCAACATTAACTAAATTTTGATAATATCTACGTATTATAAAGAAGGGCATATATAGAAAAAATAGTCTCAGAGTTAAAACTCTGTCTATCTAATAGGATTGTTTTTATATGTTGGACGGAGGGAGTAAAACTTTATTTTTAAATTTCATTCAATTTATGTATCACTTATTTAATCTCAAGAAAACAAAAATCTCTTACTGTATACCAACTTTTTATTTATCGAGCCTGTTGGATTGTAATTATCCGTCTGTAGGATCCAAGGGTTTAATACTAAAGGATTGGCTTGGTGTTATCCAGGTGATTGATTCGGTATAAAATAAATAAATCAGATAGTTTATCTGGTAGATTAACATGACTTATAAAAATGTTTTACCAGGTGTTATTTTATTCCCATGCTAATTTATTAGCGTATATGGTAGACTAATCTGAATTATATATTTTTTTTACAAGGTGTTGTTTTTTCCTATGCCAATTTTGTTACATCCATTTTTCCAAGATGTAACTCTTTTTTTTGAAGCAAATATTATGAAAAGTAATATCTAGTCAGGAATTACACGGAATATTGATAGAACGTGGGCATCCAACTTAAAGCCAATTGACAATGAGTTGAGTGCTCCTTCAATTTATATTGTGGATCTAGGCTTGGGGAGTGGTCAATATGGGACTATTATCTCCATAGTGCCCCTTCACGTGAAGTGATCTTTGATCGTGGACCTCTATATGGGTGATGGGTAGCCCTATGGGCTTACTCTCCTTCGTACTCTCATACGAGCCTAACTATGATACCGTGATAGAATATAAGATTCCAACTCAAAACTAATTGACAATTAGTTGAGTGACTATTCATGTTATATTGTCTGTATATGCTAGGGGTTTTGTCAACCAATTGACAATGAGTGGAGTGACCCTTCATGATTCATTGTGTGTATAGGCTATGAGATTGGTCTATGTAGGACTATTATCCTCAATATGCCCCTCCACGTAAGGGTGCGAGTTTGATGCTCTACAACGTGGACCCTTTGTACGAATATCTCCTTCCATGAGAGTTTGGGAGTCTACAATATAGACCTACCGGTAGCTCTATCTGAGGTAAGTCACAAGTTGAGGCATCTATATTATGCATGGATAGCTCCTTCTATGGTAGACGAGTTTAAAATTTTTATATCATTGATTTTTTTTGTATGGGCATCCGTTGGATTTATTCTCATATAGGTCTAGCTATGGTACCATTATAAAATATAAAAATCCTAATTTACAGTAAGTGTAGAGTCCCCTTCATCTTATATTATGGATCTAGGTTTATAGAGTGGTCAATATATCATTATTTTCTTCACTGGATATGTCGTACCTTTGAAGTCCATTTACAAGATATAACTCGTGCATTAATTAAAACTATCTTGGGAAGAAAAAAAAAGGGTAAGCTAGTTGGTGCTTTGGATTGTGCCAAAATTAAGAAAATTAATAGGACCTTATTTTATATATCTCAAAAACACTAATGGTAACCCATTAATTAGTTATGTTAGAACTCCCTATCGCTTCATAACATATTTAAATTATTTGAATTGATTATAATTATAACCCTATCTGTTCAGAAAAGAAATAAAAATTTAACCGTAAAAAAAAAAAAATTCCCCCATATGCATACCTGATATAATGAGAATTTGTACTATATATTTTTCCAAAAAATTTAGCGCACAATTTCAATCATGATGAGCAATGATTGCGTACCAATGGAACCTTTTTCATACTTGATGTTGCCGGAATATATTTAACATGAAGAAGTTCAAGATTAAGGAGTGCCATGAAACTTGCTTGTTGCTTATTGCTTATCATATTTGTCAATTTTCTTTATATTTGAAGACTTCCTAATCAGGATCAATGGAAATCATCGTATAAGCTCACTTAAAAAACTGTTTCCATGATTGTTGCTACGTCCTATTACCAATAAGAGCTTCTATTTTATTGCTAAATCATATAGTTTCTGGAAACGAATATTTAGAATCTAAAAATAGAATTGGTCTGTCAAGTTCACTCACTTTCTTAAGAAGACTGTGAAATTCTTAGGTTTTTGGAAGATTAATCTGATCATTTAGTATGAGAGTCTTAATTGGATTTTTTTAACGGTGTCTTAGTTGGATTTATAAGTCATCTTTCATCCTATTGTATCAGAAATCTAATGTTGTTCACGAAAAGATCAGATGGTTGAGAAGCTGTTGTTTGGTAATCATATTCAAACTTTCTCATTTATATATTTTTTTTGATACTAGTGTTCCCTATTTTGTTCGTCTTGAAGAAGTAAAACTCACAATTCTAAAATACTAAGGGCGTGTCTGGTACCATTTTATAAAACTATTTTCAAAAATTATTTTCTAATGTTTTTAAAACATATCATTTTTTTTTGTTTTCATTTTCTAATAAATTTTAAAAAACTGTTTGGTATGATTGTTTTCAAAAACACATAGTTTTAGAAGAAGAAGAAAAAGAAAAAGAAAGAAAAAAAACCAAGAAAAAAAAGAAAAAAGAAAAAAGAAAACAAAGAAAACAAAGAAAGCAAAGAAAACGATAAATAGTTGTTTTCGTGTTTTTTTTTTTGTTTTCGAAAACAAAAAACAGACAGAAAACGTTTTCGGAAATCATAGCTACCAAACACGTTTTCTTGCGTTTTTTGTTTTTTTTGTTTTATAAAACGGAAAAAAGTTTTATAAAACGGTACCAAACTATAACGCCCCACCTCATAATTCTAGGTCGGCCGCCCTAAAATAGAAGTGTGGCATACTCATGGAAGACTTTACACACTCAAACCTTCAAGCCAACAAATGGAGATCCGGCTATCGTGTGGGTCTCTTGAAGAGGATAGGTTTAAAAAAACAAAGAGTCTTATTTTTAAAAACGAGAGTTATAAAAGTTCTGGAAAAAAAGAGAAGTCTTTAAAACAAAAGTGTATCTTCGACACGCAGGTCGGTTATTTTAATTTAAATGATAAGAATCATACTTAAAATGAAGAAGTCTAGACTTAAAGACAAACTATAAAACATTTGGCTGTTTAAGCACTTTGAAGACGAAGATGATATAGCTTTCCGGAACAAAAAGTCGTCCTACTAGTTAGGTTGCTCCGCGGCCAACGTTTCCTGAAATAATAATAAGTTGGGTCAGACCCCAACTTGAAGTAGACTCTTGCACCCTTATACCCTTTACAAATAAACTAGCAAACCAAGGTCCATGAAATAACTTCGTAAGGTGAAAAATAGTTTATAGGAGTATCTCTTTGAAAGTAGTAAGGTCGACAACCTAAAACAGAAGTATAAAACTTTATAAAATCTAGGAAAACACAAAGGCACACAAAACAGTTGTATATAAAAGAAGCGGAAACAGGTTTCCCACCCACGAAACTAATCGACTTCTCCTCTCTATAGTTTCATTCTCTAACTGTACGACGACACATATCGACCCTTGCGTAGTCCACTTAATTCCCTACAGTGCGTAGGAAGATAAGTGTTGTCGACCCCATTCAAGATAATAGATCCATATCTTCTAGGTGACCCCTCGGTCATCGCCCAACAACCTATGGGAGTCGAGCCAACTACGAGTCTTATTCATCTTCGCATATCATTTTATGTCGACTGCACTCGTACAGTTAATCATGAAAACACCCAGAAATATGGCAGAACCAAACAACAGATAACACACTATTTATTCACACAAAGTAGTGATAATACAACTGTCAAAACCATAAGTTGGCTGTCACAAACAACCCTACACATAATCCTTTAACCATCGAAATACTATGACAGTCAAATGAGAGTATATCATTCCCTGTACAGCCCTTAGTTGTGTAAAGTAAAAACTACAGACAAAATCCTGTTAGAAGTCACAACCCACACATCAATGTTTCGATATTCATCTCACATTAAGTCTCATATTGCTACAAGTACTTCTACCGTATCACAAATGCTTAGCCTAAGTCCGAATCGACCATTAATTGACGACCCTAGCATACTGTACATGCACATGAGATTAATTATCTATGCTAGGTGTACTGATTTTTAGAAAGGAAGTAACTCAGGTCTTTAACTCTTAATTTTTGTACCAAAATACAATTAATGAGGTCCTAACACCTCTTATGCAGTGGACGTTATATGGAGTCAAACAAATCTCATTCAAAAGAAGACTAACGAAGCATACCATGAGGGTTATTAGCAAGACCATGGTTATGCGCACATCATAAGAATAATTAAATAAACATCTTAGCCATACATACAATACACAGACTACTAGTAGCGTTCTAATCAAAAGTAATCTTCTACGTCTTAGATTTAATCAACACAAATAATGGACAAAAACCCTACACAGTCCTTACAAGATCCTAAGCTAGACTTGGAGGAAAAATTCAACTACAAACATTTCTTCTCTGTAGTGTGTTTTCATTGGAACTTTTCTAAACTCACTAGATCATGCTTAAAAGGTATAAGAGTTAGAGAACCTACCTGTTTCGACGCTGCGAAGATTTCCTTATGAACTTCAATTATGTTTTTCCTAACTTTGCCTCCTTTCTTCTCCTAACTTCTTTTTTTTCTCCCACTGAACAAAACCCTAACCTCTCCAAAAACTCTTAACTAGACTTCCTATATTTACTCGGACGGGGGGGGGGGGGGCGGCGCCCACGTAGTCCTAATCTATCTCACGACTCTCACAGTTTGTGGGAGTCACTAGCCCACAGATAACTAACCTAAGCCTAATACTAGAGAGCATGCAGTTCTAGGATAAGGGGTATGACACAAACACACCCTAATATATTCTGCGTCCCTTTCTTCATTGTTATTAAAACTCTTATTTGTGCAAGTTAATATATAGTTCTGTTGTTATATATATTCTTGGGGAAGAGTAAGAACTTCATACTTTTATCAATTTCATGCAAAGGTAAAAATGTGGGCTTTTATTTCTGTTTCTCTTTCGTGGGTATACAAATTTGATAGATGTGATGGGATAGGTAGGTAAGTTTTTGGGATACATAAATAAATGGGAAGAAGTCAAGAAAACTACGTGTCATATGGAAATGGCTTAACACATTACACCATCCTCTCGATAATTAAGCGTACTTAAGATTAAGAATAATGTTCTCTTGTACTTCTAACTTCTTATTATTATGTGCAGAAATTTTATGTCCTCATAACTGTTTTGATGCTTGCGAATTTGAAGTATAAAGGAGTTGGAGTAGGTTTTTTTTATGGGTATACCTCTTGTAAACCCTCACGAGACTATAGCTCGTCCACTAGGGGCACCTAGGGGTTTAAAGGCTTGTTGCACATGCTAAGTGTAACCGTGATTCCTGCGAAAGGAGTTAGGTTAAGATACGTAGTTTTCTCGAGGACTAGCAAAAGACAAGTGTTGGAGAATTTGAAAAGTTAATAATCTAAATGGTTTTAGTGTCAAACCTATACTTGTTTTAGTTATATTTATGTATTTTACCTTATATTAGTCTTGTTTTTTATTTTGTTTCTCATGTTAAGACAAATCAACCAAAAGGAGTAAAAACTACTTTAAAAGTGTTAAGGAAATTAAGTGCTACCAATGAAGGAAGATCTAAGATTGGAACTTGTAAAAACCCAGATGACTTCACCTCTTTGTTGAAGAGATTGAAAGACGAAGCCAACGAAAAAAGAATGAGGTCACCTCGACATCAAACGAAGAAGTTATAAGCAAAACAAGCTTAAAATACTTGAGTCTACTGAGAGATGTTTGGCTAAAAACTCATAACCTCAAGTCAGTCGAACCTGAAGCCTGAAAATCAAGATTTTCAAAGAGCATGCAGGAGAATGTTCGGCTAGAAAGTGCACCAATGTTCCTAGCCAAATCTGGGACATATATGGATACGAAATTGACTTCTAAATTGAGTATACACGTTCCCAAAAGGATTCCAAACTCTAGAAAGATTGTATACTCGAGGGCTAACAATTAAAGGCTATAAAAGAAGACATCCAAGGATCAAACAAGATATCTTTTAAGTAATCTATTATCGCACACCTTATAATTCTCTTCTACATCAAAATTTAGGGTTTACCCCTTTAGAGGGAAACCGTTCTTCTTCTTATTATTATTTGTATATTTTGCATGGGTTTTGAGAAACCTATGATTAGATAATACTTCTATTGGTTGGGGATGCAATCTGAAGTCCTAAACATGTGAATCAATCTAGATGATTATTGTTAATATTCAAGATCTTTTTTCATCATTACAGTTTTACTTCTTATAACAATTGTGTGATTGTAATCATGCAATATGGTGGTTCTCTTGATTATTTAATATGCAGATTGAATAAGCTTGAAAATACATTTATATGTAGTAGGGGTTCTTAGGTTATTCTATCAAGAACCTTAGCACTGATTAGCAATTTGTGATCACTAGCGGTGTGAAACATGAAGGAAGTCTCAAGTAAAGATTTGTCTAGGTCGAAAATACCACGATAAGTGCGATGTATTTCCTATGAATAATTCGTCTCACAGATATTAATTCTTTCCTCAAGTTGAATCTCTTAGGAAAAATACTATGTTATTTTGTGTAAAAAAAATCTGATATTAGCGATTGCAATATGTGTTGACATGTGGAGGCGTAACAAAGTATTACACCGAAAAGGAAACGAATGCTAATTATGAGCATGATCGGCGATGGAAGATGAAATCTTTAACCAGTATTTTCTTCCCTTGAACATAACCTTTACTTATTTTTTTACTGTAACCCCCTTGGTTACATAAAAAGTTGAAAACAAATAACAATTACACAGCTCCTCGTGGGAACGATCCTTACTACTGCTATGTTACTTGTTAGTATTAGTGGGAAATATCTAAAGTAATTTGTTGTACTTACGACGCGTATCACCTACTTTCATATTCCAATGTAGGCTGATGGGATTTTAATTTGCCGCAAGTGCACAGATGTCGATGAGATAGTATGCAAGTACGGTTCGTTCCACAGGGATTTTGCAAATCGCAAAACCTAATTTTTAATTAATTATTGTGCTAAAAAAAGAAAATATTTTTGAAAAATTTAATTAAATAAAATAACTATGAAATTAATTAACTAACAAATTAACTACAAGTCTAGGGTTTCGGGTTCCACTACTTCTGATGTTGGTAATTCAAACTTAGTATCCTAAACACAATACTCTCAAATTACTCAAAAAAATATTGAACCTAATCTCATGTTTTGAAAAATATAACATTTGAAATTATTTATATGACTTTTGTCATCTCAAAAAGATATAATCTCCTTCGCTTATAAAAAATCAACAATCTAAAGACTATTCAGTACAATTAAATCGAAGCATATTTATAAGAGAAACTATTAGTCATTAAAAAGCACGATTGAAAAGAGAGTAATTTATGTCTAAGAAATTAAATAATAAAAATACCATCAAAACTAGTTTCCTCTCTAACCCTAGAACAAATATTTAGCTATTCATGAGAAAAAGAACGGAAGAAACTAGAGAAGAAACCATTTATTGACAATTTTATAGAAATTACAATAAAGAACTGACCAGAGATGTCGCAAAATGAATAAAATCTTTTAATGATTTAATGAATGCTTATATTGCAGTTGAATAAAGCACAGATCTTTGTGTATTAAAGCCCAATTCTGTCACAGGTACTATTCAAGAAATTGTTGCTAAAACCGTTGAATACAAGAGTATAGATCGCGGTTTTTAACGACAGTTCCTATCTTTAGCAACGATTTCTTCAACCTAACTTTTTTGCAACAGTTTCTTCATTGTTTTAGTAAAAGTTTCTTCATCTTCTTCACGAGCAGTTTTAGTTTTTTTTTCTTTGTGTTCCTGGCAGTAGCCAGCCTCCCCAATTCTTCTCCACGACTCTCTATTTATAATGCAGCATCATATCAACCCCAAATCTCGTCAATAACTCCTCCCAAATCTTCACAGCCTTTTCTCGGAAAAGAAATCTTCTCGGTTATTTTTCTTTTTTTATCTCGATCCTGATTTGATCTCGATCTTGTCTTCTCACTGTTGATTCTGTTTCCTTCATAACTAGAGAATAATATCTTCTCGATAGACATAAGCTTAAGGAGATAAAATTTCTTTATTACAAATAATTTTTACCCGAAGTAATACCCAAGAATAAAATCTTGATTTTCTTTTCTTCCATAAATATTGTTTATTTTAAGTCTCCCAAGTTTGTAAAACTCTTCTTGATATGGTAAGAAGATATTCGTACTTTAAACTCCTCAAAATACCTTCTAAATCACGATCACTAACATCACAATTTGGAAAGGAGGAGTTCCCGCCAATTTTTTCTTTTGAATTTGAAAGAGGTGTGCCCTTATCAACTACCCAGGTGCCTTTATCAATAATGATGGGTGCCTTTAACATTTTTAGCCGATTTTTCTACGATTATTTATTCTTCTAGAAATACCTACAAATACACAATATTAATACATAAATTGAGTAATAGCAACATCAATATGAGACTAAATAAGACACATAAATGTATCTATCAAATACCCCCAAACTTATATTTTGCTAGTTCGAACAAAACTAAAATGAAAAACTGACCTAAAAATGAAATAAAAATCCTAACTCACTTTCGCAGGCATCGCGATTGCACTTAGCGTGTGCAACAAGCCTTTAAACCCATAGATGTTCCTATCGGACGAGTTTTAGTCTCGTGAGGGTTTACAAGAGGTGTACCCACAAAACCTTTACTCCAAAGCCTAGCTACTTGTGAACGATTGAGGGTAGACACTGATAGACACATTTTTGTGTCTAAATTGCGCTCGATTATCTATTTTGATAGTGTTCGATTTTGTACTTTTTATGGTTTTTTATGTCTTTGTAGGTATTTTTGAGAAATAAACATTTGTGTAAAAATCGGTTCGAAAACTGATAAAGGCACCCAGGGAGAATTGATAAAGGCACCCAACTCTTGGATTGGGGGCACCCCCTTCTTTGAATTTGAAACCGAAAATGGCGGGAAAAGAAAAGCTACGTGAGAAAACTCTTGTGTTGATTTGTATTCGAGTTTTAAGGGATCTTAAACATGTACTTGGTTTCTCAAAGTAATTCAACAATCTAAACAACATTAATACACGTCAAAAGACGCGTTTCAGAGTTGTATTCTGTTTGGGATTTGCACGTAAGTTTGAGAGTGATTTGGACTTGTTCTTTGGGTCCTTATCGTTTCACAAGACCTATTAGGGTTTACTAACCCTATATATACCGAAGAGAAGGGAGGAAAGCACAAGTTGGAGCCACCGGAAAAAATCAGGAGAAAAAAACTTACGCTGCTGGGAAGAAGAAGAAGAGTAACAGACTACACCTCTGAACCGTCATTCATTTAAACAGCTACAGCGTCCAGAGTCCGTCTTTTTTTTTCTGTTTTTTTTTCTTTCTTCTGTAATGCAGAGAACAGTCTTTGTAACGCTTATAATCGTCTCTGTTCTTCTGTGTTACTCCTTTTTCACCATCGTAAGCACCTTTTGAGCAATTAAAGTCTATTTTGAGTGTGTTTCCATTACAATGAGCTAATCACCATCATTGGGGCGACGGAGGAAGCCGTTCATCCAATAATTGTGGTAAATTTTATTTTAATTATATTTATTCTACAATTCTTTTATTATTAGTTGCTTGAATTAAAATTGAAAAAAATAGTTTTTGTCAAAATAATTGTGTTTTCTTCTGATGGGTCATACTTGGTTTTTAAACTCTTGATGTCTCATGCTCTTGATTAACAATTATTCTTTTAAAAACCTATCTTTGGCATATTTAGATTAAACTGAAAATAAGAATTGTTAGATGTTATCACTGAAGTATTGGTGAATGGTGGAATCTTAAGCCCTAGTTTTTCTTCATCCATTTAAAAATTAAATTTTTTTAATTCTCTTTATTTTCTGTTATTAAAAATTAGGTCTATAAATTAAATCTTCACAAGTCCGAGAATCGAACCTATTTTACCACTATTAAAAATCACATAAATTTTTGGCTCCGCCAACGCGGATTTGTTTTTAGGTTTAGAGTTTTAGATTTATTTTTAGGTTTTATTTTTATTTTTATAATTTTACTTTGTTCTATTTTACGTTTCTTTTGGAATTTATCTTTTTGCTACAGGTTTTGGATTTTGGATCGAAAAGAAAGTGAGCCAAAGACTTGGAATTAAAGTTAAAGACTTGGAGTTAAAAGTTAAAGCTTAAAGAAAGAAAAAGAAAATGAAGATTCTTCTTAGTTAGATTTTATTTAATTTTAGATTTCATTTGTTTTTGTTTTATAGAAAAGAATATTAGGATTTTAATTATTTCTGTAATTTTTTTTATTTTGGACACTTCTTTTTGGACTTTCTTTTGGACATTTGGACACTTTATTTATTTTTAAACCCTACAGAAGGGTATTATTAAATATAAACTGCTACAGGGAAGGACGACAATTACGATATTGTCTCGGCCCATCGGGTTCGCACACTGACACAGGAGTCGGTGGTCCGAGTCGAGTACAACCGATTCATCCCCCGTCTGGTACGGGAGGTAGGACTCGATCAACCCACGAATCCCCTGCAAGTGGGTTTACTGTATTCCTTCGTATGCATATATGTTGAGGAACTGAAAACGGATTTAATTTTCTAGTAAAGGGCAAGAACTGGCCATACAAGATAAGGACTCGGATATCATCACCGTTTCCTTCTTGCCCGCTTTAGGAACACGTTACCAAACGCGAACCTAAACCTTAAAATTTTGACTAGAAAGAGACCGATAGGGTAACGAGCTTATAGGAATCTCATTCAAAAGGACTGTATTGGTTATTTTGTTAGCCGAACTCGAAGTTCAAGAAGATTATTTTAAGTTGATTAGAGCCGCCTTGTAACCCAGGGAAAAGTGTCAAAGAGACAGGGTTATCAAATCTCCTTAGAGCTTATCCTGTTTCTCTTCGACTTAATCTAATTAGGATCATTCTAAGAGGTTTGATAAAATTGTAACTAGTTGCCTTTTGGAAGAATAGAAGCTGGTCTAGAAACAATCTAAGTGGAGTCATCATGTTTTTTGTTTGCTAGATTCAATAGGTTTGATTTGGTTGAGTAAGCCTTGCTTGTGATTGTTTAGAATTTCCTTCCGTTTAGGATTTATTTTTTTAGTTTTTATTTAGTGTATGCCAAGACCGCCCTCTAAGCGGACTTGGAAAAGAGACGCTCTAGGTCGCTTAATTAGTGACAAGCATAGTAGTTCTGTCCATGGAAAAGAGGACCTTGAAGACTCTTCTTTTGAGGGCCTTGTTTTTGATTTTGAGAACTTGACAGTGTCTGAAGAAGTTACTACTAGTCCTTTGATAGTGCCAGCAATGAAAACTTTAAAATCTTTGTTGAACCCGACTAGGACTTCTCGTCCATCATGTATCAAGTTAGCTGAAACTCAAGCAAACTATGAGTTGAAACCTGGGATCATACAGATGCTCCCACTCTTCTTAGGGAAAGAAAATGAAAACCCTTACTTTCACATTAGGGAATTTGAAGAAATATGTAGTACCCTAAAAATTCACAACATGTCTGATGAAGATTTGAAACTTAGGTTATTTCCTTTTTCCCTGAAAGACAAAGCCAAATCTTGTTTATATAGTTTGCCATCTGAATCCATCGAGACATATGAAAAACTTACCGCTGCCTTTTTATCTAAATTTTTCCCTAAGCACAAAATATCATCTCTTAGGCAAGAAATTTTGACATTTGGGCAACAAGAAGGAGAATATTTGTATACTTGGAAAGGTTCAACGAATTAGTAACACAATGTCCCCAACACGGTTTAGAAGAACAAAGACTAGTCCAGATCCTTTATGAAGGGCTAGATTATCCAACAACGATCGTGGTTGAGTAATTGTGTTCAGGAAATTTACAGAGTAAAACTATTAATGAGGCAATCACATTTTTGCATGAAATTGCCGAAAAGACCCATCAATGGGAATGTAGTAAGGAACCCCAGAGAAAAATTCTACGGAGCAGTGGTAATGTCAATAGGGTAGATGGAATTCTTAAATCAGATGCTAAATTTGCAGCTATAACAAAAAGGTTAGAAGCCTTAGAATTAAGTCAATCTAGTCGTGGAATAGAGCCCAAGTCATATTGGGAAGGACAGACTGTTGAAGAGCAAGCCCATGCTCTTTATAATAACTCTAGATATGATAACCGTCAGAAGTTTGATCCATATTCAGAAACCTATAAACCTGGTTGGAGAAACCATCCAAATTTTTCTTGGTCGAAGGGACAAAATCAAGGTCAGTCTAGTAACCCTCAGGTTCCACCAGGTTTTGGTTATAATAAGAATTCTTCTGGTCCAGCACAATTTCATAGCCCTTCAGATAAGAAGATCATGAGTTTAGAAGAGTCTCTCACCTTTTTATCTCTTAACACTGCTGAGTTTCAGAAATCGGTTAAACAAAGTTTTGAAGACAATAAAAAGATGGTCCAGGCTAACTCTCAGGCTATTTATGATTTACGAACCCAGTTTAGTCAGTTGAGTGAGTCTTTGAGAGAAAAATGCAAGTTCCCTAGTCAACCACAACCCAACCGTAGAAGAGTTCATGAGTTATCTTCTGACCATGTGAATTCAATTAGAATTCTTAGAAACGGTAAAGTTATAGACAACAAGGTAACTATGCCTGATAGTGAACATACTGTAGTTCACCCGTCTGAGCCAGCAACTGTTGAGACTGATAAAGTCTCTAATGAGCCCGATGTAGCTCCTCATAAGCCAGATTTTGTTCCCAGAACCCCATTCCCACAACTGTTAGCACCCACAAAGAAGGAATCCAACTTTAATGATATAATTGAGGTTTTTAAGCAAGTCACGATAAACCTTCCATTATTAGACGCAATTAGGCAGATTCCTACTTATGCCAAGTTCCTTAAGGACATGTGTACGCGAAAGCGAAAGATTACTGCACAAAAGAAAGCCTTTTTAGCTAGTCATGTGATTTCAATTATTCAGAACAATGCAACCCCTAAGTACAAAGACCCAAGGTCCCTGACCATTTCTTGCACAATAGGTAAATACCGTGTTGAGAAAGCGTTACTTGACTTAGGAGCCAGTGTGAACTTACTTCCATACCATGTGTACCTGCATTTAGGACTTGGTGATTTAAAACCTACTCAGATGACATTGCAGTTAGCTGATAGGTCTGTGAAATTCCTCGTGGTATCATAGAGGATGTTCTTATTGAGGTTGATATGTTTATTTATCCATTAGATTTTTTTGTCCTTGATACCCAACCTTTCCCTGACCCAGAGAATCAGATACCTATGATATTAGGTCGCCCGTTTTTAGCGACATCTAACGCGATAATTAACTGTCGAAATGGTATTATGAACTTATCTTTTGGTAATATGACTATTGAGCTGAATATTTTCAACATTAGTAAGCAACCACCTGAGCTAGATGAAACGTGCACTGAAGAGGTGAACATGATAGGAACACTAGTTCAGGAGTCATTACCGAACACTTTGTTAGAAGATCAATTAGAGAAATGCCTAGCCCACTCTGGGTTTGATTTTGATGATGATAGTGTAATCAATGAGGTGAATGCTTTGTTAGATTCATCCCCTTTGTTAGACACTAGTAATGGATGGAAACCTGAGTTTGAACAACTACCAGTTTCTAAGTCTTCCCTAATTCCTTCTTTAGAAGAGCCTCCTAAGTTGGACCTTAAACAACTACCAGATACTCTGAAATATGTGTATTTAGGCCCATCTGAGACGTTGCCTTTGATTGTAGCATCCGACTTGGATAGTAACCAGGAAATTAGGCTAGTGACCGTGCTTCAAGATAATAAGGAAGCTTTAGGGTGGACCATAGCAGACATTAAGGGAACAAGTCCTACTGTTTGTATGCATCAGATTCATTTAGAGGATGATACAAAACCGTCTAGGGAGATGCAACGTCGACTTAACCCTAATATGAAAGAAGTATTTCGAACTGAAGTGCTTAAGTTGTTATATGAGGGTATTATTTACCCAATTTCAGACAGTAAGTGGGTCAGCCCCGTTCAGGTTTTCCCCCAAGAAATCAGGTATCACTGTAGTTCAGAATGATAACAATGAATTAATCCCAACCCGATTGACCACGGGGTGGCGTGTTTGTAATGACTATAGAAAATTGAACAAGGTCACAAGGAAGGATCACTTTCCCCTTCCCTTCATCGACCAAATGCTAGAGGGATTAGCTGGACATAGCCACTATTGCTTGCTAGATGGTTTTTCTGGTTATAATCAGATTGTTATTGCCCCAGAAGACCAAGAGAAAACTACTTTTAATTGTCTCTTTGGTACCTTTGCGTATAGACGCATGCCTTTCGGGTTGTGTAATGCACCCGCTACTTTTCAGCGTTGTATGATGAACATATTTTCTGACATGGTAGAAAGGTTTTTAGAGGTCTTTATGGATGATTTTTCGGTATTTGGGTCATTTTTTGATGAGTGCTTGCATCATTTGACATTAGTGTTGACTAGGTGTAAGGAAAAGAATTTAGTGCTTAATTGGGAAAAATGCCATTTCATGGTTCGATCAGGAATTGTTTTAGGGCATATCGTATCTTCTAAGGGTATAGAGGTAGACAAATCCAAATTTGACCTTATTAAGACTTTATAGGTCCCCAAAACTGTATGAGATGTTAGGTCATTCTTAGGGCATGCAGTCGATTCATTAAGGATTTTAGCTTGATTTCTAGACCTCTTTGCAATTTGCTTGCAAAAGATGTTAAGTTTACCTTTGATGATGCTTGTTTAGAGGCATTTGAGAAGCTTAAGAATTTACTCACTACCGCCCCCATAGTCCAGGCACCTAATTGGAACCTACCCTTTGAGATAATGTGTGATGTTTCAGATTATGCTATTGGTGTTGTGTTAGGTCAGCGAGAGAACAAATTACTTCATGTGATTTACTATGCTAGCAAAACCTTGAATGATGCCCAACTGAACTATACCACCACAGAGAAGGAACTGTTAGCCATTGTTTTTGCCTTAGACAAGTTTAGATCCTATCTCTTAGGTTCTAAGGTTATAGTCTTTACCGATCATGCTGCTTTGAAGTACCTTTTGTCTAAGAAGGATACTAAACCTAGATTGATTAGATGGATCCTTTTGTTACAAGAATTCTCACTAGAAATTAGAGATAAAAAGGATGAATAAAATGTAGTAGCAGACCACTTGTCTAGGCTTGTTTTGTATTCCCCAGATGATTCTCCTCCTGTGAAGGATAACTTTCCTGATGAACAACTATTTGTTGTTTCCCAATCACCTTGGTTTGCGAATATAGTGAATTATCTTGTTACTGGTCGAATGCCTCAACGCTGGGGTAAACAAGATCGTTCTAGGTTTTTAGCTGAGGTGAAGCATTTCTTTAGGGACGATCCTTACTTGTTTAAGTATTGTCCAGACCAGATTATTAGGAGATGTATACCTGAGAGTGACCAGTCCAGTATTATTTCCTTTTGTCATTATCACGCTTGTGGGGGTCACTTTAGTGCTAAGAAGACTTCTGCTAAGATATTGCAGTGTGGATTCTACTGGTCGTCGTTGTTTAAAGACTCCCAAAGTTACTGTGTTGCTTGTGAGTGATGCCAGAAGTTATGAACCATTTCTCGTAGAAATATGATGCCTTTGAACCCTATTTTAGTTATTGAGGTCTTTGATGTGTGGGGCATTGATTTTATGGGTCCTTTTCCTAATTCTTTTGGTTATTTTTACATCCTTGTCGCCGTAAACTATGTGTCTAAGTGGGTAGAGGCGGTTTTGTATAAAACAAACGACCACAAGGTTGTGGTCCAGTTTTTGAATGATAACATATTTGCACGTTTTGGTACACCGCGAGCTATAATTAGTGATGGAGGGTCAAACTTTTGTAATCGACCGTTTAAGATTTTAATGAAGAAATATGGTATTACCCACAAAGTAGCTACCCCATATCACCCACAGACTAGTGGTCAAGTAGAGGTTTCCAACAGGGAGATAAAACGTATTCTAGAGAAAACAGTTAATCCTAATAGGAAAGACTGGTCGTTGAGGCTTACTGATGCCTTATGGGATTACCGTACCGTGTTTAAGACCCCCATTGGAATGTCACCCTATCGTCTAGTTTTTGGCAAGGCATGTCACCTGCCTGTCGAGTTAGAACATAGAGCGTATTGGGCTGTAAACCAGTTTAATTTTTCACTTGACAAAGCAGAAGGTCACAGGAAGCTTTAACTCAATGAGTTGGAAGAGATTCGGAAAGATGCTTATGATAGTGCTAGGGAGTATAAGAATAAAATGAAACTTGTGCATGATAGAAATATTTTAAGAAAGTCATTTTCTCCAGGTCAAAAAGTTCTTCTGTTTGATACTCGGTTGCATCTATTCCCCGGGAAGTTACGCTCTCAGTGGACCGGTCCATTTGTTGTTTGCACTATTTTTCCTCATGGTGCTATTGAGATTGAGACTGAAGATGGTATAAATCCTTTCAAGGTTAACGGTCAGAGATTGAAACCCTTTTTAGAGCCTTTTCCTACAGGTGATGTTGAGGAGGTCCCTCTGGAGGACCCTGCTTATCTGATTGACCATCAGGGTTGTTTTTGTATATTGGTAGATTTTTGTAGGATTTTAGGTTTTTATCTTTTTATTTTATTCTCCATAGAAGGATTGCTACGCTTCACTCAGGTATTATCTTTCTGACTTACCTCGTTATTCCTCTTTTTACTTATCTATTGGTACTGCTCTTTATTTCGAAACATTGAGGACACTGTTTGATTTAAGTTTGGGGGTAAGGGTCCTAAGGGAGAAACTTTTTAGTGAAATAATAAATCTCTAGAATTTAGAAGCTTGTGAACACTTCAGGGTGACACTAACCATTCTAGGTAGATGGAAACTTAGCTATTTTTCTATAGGAATTGGTGTGCCTAGTGAAATGGTCTATTCATAAAAGGACAAAGTTCAGGTGTTAAAAATAACATGATAGTCGTCACCACATCTCGGAGTCTATCTCTACCATATCACTTTCTGTTTTTACTTTTGCAATTTTGTGTTTCTCTAAGTGATTTGCTGGGGCCTAGTATCAAATTGGTATCGCCGTCAGGATGAATAAAGTGTTTTGAGATCAAGTCCCATTATTGCATTTTATTTTGAAAAAAAAAAAAGAAAGAAAAGAAAAGAAAAGAAATAGAATATTGACACTTTGATAACAATATGTGTGTGTTCTCCCTGTCTTTGTCGCCTAAGCAAGCGTGGAACGCAGGATCCATGGGAACTATCATGTAAGATGCCGATAAGAACCATGTGCTTGGATCCAATTTGATCCAATCATGTTGTCAATACATTTATTGTTTTATTTTCAATAATTCGATCGCTGGAACCCGTGTATATACCAGTTGAACCGACATTAGTATTAGATTTAAGACCAGTGGGTGCGTATCTCAATTCATTAGGTTTCATCCTGGCACTGACCTTCAGACAGATATGGGAAACACCGTTCACCTTAGTCAACACGTGCAACCTTCATATTTTCCATGTCCATCTTCTAAATCTTTTCATGTGATTGAACTGTGATAGATTCTTAGTCTTCTGGTTGAACGATTATATGAGTAGAGCTCTGTTGTCTTGTATATGAATTTTAGTATGCTTGAGTAAACACTCGTGTACATCAATTCGACTCATATAGGGTAATGATTCCCATAGCCGAGAAATGAGTAAGCCAACTAAATAGCTTTTTTAGTGTCTATCTTTAATCGTTCACGAGTCGCTAAAATCTGGAGTAAAGGTTTTGTGGGTATACCTCTTGTAAACCCTCACGAGATAAAACTCGTCCACTAGGGACACCTAGGGGTTTAACGGCTTATTACATATGCTAAATGTAGTCACGATTCCTGCGAAAGTGAGTTAGGATTTTATTTTAGTAGATTTGCTCGAGGACTAGCAAATAGTAAGTTTGGGGGTATTTGATAGACACATTTTTGTGTCTAAATTGCGCTCGATTATCTATTTTGATAGTGTTCGATTTTGTACTTTTTATGGTTTTTTATGTCTTTGTAGGTATTTTTGAGAAGTAACATTTACGGAAAAATCAGTTCGAAAAGTGATAAACGCAACTGGAAAATTACTAAAGGCACCCATGGAGAATTGATAAAGGCACCCAACTCTTGGATTGGGGGCACCCCCTTCTTTGAATGAAACCGAAAATGGCGGGAAAAGGAAAGCTACGTGAGAAAACTTCTATGTTGATTTGTATTCGAGTTTTAAGGGATTCTAAACGTGTACTTGGTATTTCAAAGTAATTCAACAATCTAAACAACATTAATACACGTCACAAGACGCGTTTCAGCCGGAAAAATTTCCACACAGGGATGAATCGATCCGGAAACAGAGTTGTATTTGTTTGGGATTTGCACGTAAGTTTGAGATTGATTTGCACTTGTTCTTTGGGTCCTTATCGTTTCACAATACCTATTAGGGTTTACTAACCCTATATATATCGAAGAGAAGGGAGGAAATCACAAGTTGGAGCCACCGGAAAAAATCAGGAGAAAAAAACTTACGCTGCTGGGAAGAAGAAGAAGAGTAACAGACTACACCTCTGAACCGTCATTCATTTAAACATCTACAGAGTCCAGAGTCCGTCTTTTCTTTTCTGTTTTCTTTCCTTTCTTCTGTAACGCAGAGAACAGTCTCTGTAACGCTTATAAGCGTCTCTGTTCTTCTGTGTTACTCCCTTTTCACCATTGTAAGCACCTTTTGAGCAATGAAAGTCTATTTTGAGTGTGTTTCCATTACAATGAGCTAATCACCATCATTGGGGCGACGGAGGAAGCCGTTCATCCAATAATTGTGGTAAATTCTATTTTAATTATATTTATTCTACAATTCTTTTATTATTAATTGCTTGAATTAAAATTGAAAAAAATGGTTTTTCTCAAATAATTGTGTTTTCTTCTGATGGGTCATACTTGGTTTTTAAACTCTTGATGTCTCATTCTCTTGATTAACAATTATTCTTTTAAAAACCTATCTTTGGCATATTTAGATTAAATTGAAAATAATAATTTTTAGATGTTATCACTGAAGTATTGGTGAATGGTGGAATCTTAAGCCCTAGTTTTTCTTTATCCATTTTAAAATCAATTTGTTTTAATTCTCTTTATTTTATGTTTTTAAAAATTAGGTCTAGAAATTAAATCTTCAAAAGTCCGAGAATCGAACCTATTTTACCACTACTAAAAATCACATTAGACACTAGACATGCTATTTAGTTGGCTACAAAATTCTTTGTCTATGGAAGGAATTACCCTATTTTGAATCCAGTTGTTGTACACGAGTTTTTAATCAAGCGTACTAAAATTCATATGTAATAAAACAAAGCACTACTCAGAAAGTCGTACAGTGGACCACGGTACTCAGAGTCTAACAAAGTTCAATCATATGAATAGATTTAGAAGATGGATATGGAGATGATGAAGTTTGCACGTGTTGACTAAGGTGAACGGTGTTTCCCATATCTGTTTGAAGGTCAGTGCTAGGATGAATTTTAATTCTAGTATCAACACAGCTGGTATATACAAGGACCCCAACGGTCAATTTATTGAAAATAAAATAATTATTTAGATATTATTATTCTCTTTTTTTTTTGTCTAAATAAAATACAATAATGGGGTTTGATCTCAATCACTCTACTTCATCCCAACGCCGATAACAATTCGATGTTAGAGCCCCACCAAATCACTTAGAGAAACACATAAAATTGCAAAATAAAAACAGAAGGTGATATAGTCGGGGTAGACTCCGAGATATGGTGACGACTATCATGTTATTCCTAACACATGAGCTCTGTCCTTTTATGAATAGACCCTTTAGTTGGGTCCCTCAACTCTTATAGTCAAGAGGTTTGTTTCCTTCTACTTAGAATGGTCAGTGTCATTCTGAATTGTTCACAAATTTTTAGATTTTTGGAGTTTTTGGTACAACTAAATTTTTTAAAAAAAATTCCCTTACCTCCAAACTTAAACTGAACATAGTCCTCAATGTTCTAAAGATAAATGAATAAAAGCATGAACAAAGAGAATTACCGGGCAAAGTAAAAGAGATAGGGAAAGATACTACCAGCATTGTGTACCAAAAGCATATAGGTTGCCTCCCATAGAGCGCTAAATTTAAAGTCTTCAGCCAGACCAAGAAAGGATTAGTCACAATTTACGAATCATATAATAATAATCTGAATAATTGCGGATCCTTGAAGTCAATTGAATTTGACTCACTCAGTTGACCACGATAGATTTGGTAAAGGTGGTGGTCATTCTCTTGAAAATGTTCCGATTCCAATTTTCTAAAATAATTAGATTTAAATCCAAAATCTAAGAATTGGAAGATTTGAAAAACATATGTTCCCATATTTGGAAGATAAAATTTTGGTGGGACAACAAAGTCAATAATGGTATCATGGCCTGGGTAAACCACATCAACCAGAGGATGGGTTTCTAACAAATGAACTTCTTTCTGGACATGATTAGGTTCGGGAAAACGTGTATGAAGATAATCTCTTAAGATGGTAGAGGCACAAACGTCAAGCCCCAAGTGAGGGATCTTTTTAAGAGTCAAAGGTAAAGCACATGGGGGATGATAATCACCCCCAAACTTAGAATTTTCAGTGTCCTTAGATAGACTAGCCACAATTTTCCTAATTTCTAGATTGTCAGATTCTTGAAAATGGTCAATTGTTTCTTCTAAGTTATAATCTGGTGGTGCATCCTCACTCATATTTAATGTACCTACGAGTCTATTATCTTTGTTTGAGACTATGGTCTTTGAATCGTTGGACTCTAAAACACTAGTCTCGGGATAAACTCGTTTCTCTAAACATCCTTGTCTTCATAATATCATAATTATCATGAAGCTTAATTGGTGTAACAATTTCCTGGTCATTATAACTACGGATTTCAAATTCTTCATCAATACTATCATTATCATAATAATAATATGAAGATGGTTGAACCTTATCTAAATAAGTAATGTTTTCAACTCTAACCTTGTCCTCTAGATTAGGTAAATATTTATCATTGTTATCAAGGGTAAAATTGGAAACACTATTTTGCAATTAAGTTCATTTTGAGCAATACTAGCAGACCGTTCATCTTCAATTTTCTCCTCATCTAAACGTGCATTAAGTTCACTGAAAGTTGTACACATAGCTTTAAGTCTCTCTGTTATCTTCTGTCCATTTTCATCTAATTGGTTGAGTGTATTATTCCAAGAATCAGACGAAGAGTAAGAAATTTACGAAGTTTCCATGTAACGCCTGAGGGCATCTTCTAAAGATGAAGAACTAACATTTTGCTCAGTATAATATTGCTCGTTTACCCGTTCGTAGGACTGGTGAAAGTGCAAATAGCAATTGGGATCACTATTGTATGAACCATAACCTCTAGAGGGTTGACAGTGGTCCCAAGTATATCCACACTGTGGTCATAGTAAGGGTCTTGTCCATTTTGATATTCAGGTCGATATTTATTGTATTGGTCCTCATAATACCAGTTCGACATTTTTTATTTTTTTGGTGCACGTGCAAATGCAATGTCAACTACAATTGGGTAGACTCAGGTTATTTTAGAAAAATATACCTACATTCAAATACTGGTCAAAGGTACAAGGCTAAGGCTCGTGGAATTTCGATTGATAACGCCCAGAGGGTTCAGTGTACTATTCCATGTGTTTTCCTAAAATTCGGTAGCGGACGATGCATATGATGTGTGTGCACGTTTTTTTTTATATATACACAAAAATAAAAATAAAGATCTAACAAAATATATACAAAAGAAATCCTAATTTCCTAATTTACTTATTTAGAAAATAAAAATCTAAGAAAATAATAAAGTAAAAATTGGGATTATCTTACTTACCTGTTTTTGTAGGTAATTTCAATTCCACAATATATGTAAAATATCTCTTGCACATAATACCCAAAGTAAAATCTAAAAGATAAAATCAAAATAAAATAAAAATTATAAACTAATTAACACAAATTAAAGAAAACTTAAAAATCACAACTTCTTAATTCCCCGGCAGCGGCGCCAAAAACTTGATGGGATTTTAATTTGCCGCAAGTGCATGGCTGTTGATGAGACAGTATGCAAGTACGGTTCGTTCCACATGGATTTTGGAAATTTCAAAACCTAATTTTTAATTAATTATTGTGCTAAAACAAAGATTTTTTTTTGAGGAATTTAATCAAATAAAATAACTATGAAATTAGTTAACTAACAAATTAACTACAAGTCTAGGGTTTCGGATTCCACTACTTCTGATGTTGGTAATTCAAACTCAATATCCTAAACACAATACTCAAAACAATATTGAACCCAATCTCATGTTTTGGAAAATACAACATTTAAAATTATTTATTTGACTTTCGTCATCTCAAAAAGATATAATCTCCTTCGCTTATAAAAAGTCAACAGCCTAAAGATTATTCAGTACAATTAAACGAAACATATTTAGAAGAGAAACTATTAGTCATTAAAAAGAACAATTGAAAAGAGAGTAATTTATGAATAAGAATTAAATAATAAAAATACCCATTAAAACTAGCTTCATATCTAACCCTAGAACAAATATTTAGTTATTCATGAGAAAAAGAACGGAAGAAACTAGAGAAGAAACCATTTATTGACAATTTTATATAAATTATAATAAAGAACTGACCAGAGATGTCGCAAAATGAATAAAATCTTTTAATGATTTAATGACTGCTTATATTGTAGTTGAATAAAGCACAGATTTTTTAGTGTATTAAAGCCCAATTCTGTCGCAGGTGCTATTCAAGAAACTGTTGCTAAAACCGTTGAATACAAGAGTATATATCGCGGTTTTTAACAACAGTTCCTATCTTTAGCAACGATTTCTTCAACCTAACTTTTCTGCGACGGTTTCTTCATTGTTTTAGTAACAGTTTTTTCATCTTCTTCACGAGCAGTTTTATTATTTTTTCTGAATTTTTTTTCTTTGTGTTCCTAGCAGCAACCAGCCTTCCCAATTCTTCTACACGACTCTCTATTTATAATGCAGCATCATATCAACCCCAAATCTCGTCAATAACTCCTCTCAAATCTTTACAGCCTTTTCTCGGAAAGAAAATATTCTCGGTTATTTTTTTTTTATCTCGATCCTGATTTGATCTTGATCTTGTTTTTTCACTATTGATTCTGTTTCCTTCATAACTAGAGAATAATATATTCTCGATAGACATAAACTTAAGGAGATAAATTTTCTTTTATTACAAATAATTTTTACCCGAAGTAATACCCGAGAATAAACTCATGATTTTTTTTCTTCCATAAATATCGCTTATTTTGAGTCTTCCAAGTTTGTAAAACTCTTCTTGATATGGCAAGAAGATATTCGTACTTTAAACTCCTCAAAATACCTTCTAAATCACGATCACTAACTTCACAGTTTGGAAAGGAGGAGTTCCCGCCAATTTCTTCCTTTGAATTTGAAATAGGTGTGCCCTTATCAACTACCCAGGTGCCTTTATCAACTTGGGTGCCTTTATCAATAATGATGGGTTCCTTTAACCTTTTTTAGCCGATTTTTCCACGATTATTTATTCTTCCAGAAATACCGATAAATACACAATATTAATACAGAAATTGAGTAATATCAACATCAATATGAGACTAAATAAGACAAATAGATATATCTATCATAGGCTGCCTGATAATTTTCATATGCCAACCTTTTCGCACTTCAAAAGAGATATAGATCCTAATGAACACATCTTCTACTATGATAAAATGATTGCATTACACCTAGACAACACCTTGATCATGGAAATATTATTTTCATCTAGATTACAAGATCATACTTTAATCTGGTTCAGGTGATTGCCACCCAACTCAGTTTAAAAGTTCGAGGAAATCAAAGATTTATTTTTTCAAGACTAATCTTGTAACATAAAACAAGTTGATGTGCTAGAAGAGCTGGTAGGTGTCATTAAAAGAGAGGATAAGAGCTTAAAATATTTTCTTATAAGGTCCATGGCAGCTGCAGCACCTGTGGACAAGGCAAATGAGAAAGTATTGTGTATTTTATTTAAAAAGGCTATATTGTCGGATGAAATAAGAAACTCATTCGTAGGAACTGTCTTCAATTATTTGGAAGAGATGTATAGCAAAGTTGGAAAAATAAGGGAGCAACACATCTTGAACATAACTTCTGAGCATAAAGTTTACACGGCTAGCCAAATTGTAGACTTTAAGAGAAATCCTTCTCCCAAATCTAAAGAACAAACAGCTAAAAAAATTAATTTCAGGGAAAAAGCTGACATAAGATAGAAGGAGGAATCCTAGAGATTTACCAGGATAAACACTACACCTAAAGCAACAGGTCACCGTACGAATGGATGTAAAAACCTAATCGTATTCATCAATAACCTGATCAAATATGGTTATCCAAAGGAGTTCATCTTGTTAGAAGCAGACTCACGTTCATTATGTAAAACTCCAACTAAAAACTTGAAAGGTTGTGTAAATATGATACATTCTACACCAAGGGATAATGCAAAACCTAAGCTGATCAAGGGAAAAAAGAAAATTTTGAGATATTCATGACATGAATACACCCCAAATGTGAGAAACTTCTCCTCCCACCAATTGATATTTTCTTCACATCAAGAGATTTAACTGGGATAACATTCTAACATAATGGTATTTTAGCCATTGGGATGGAAATAGTAGGATGGGATTGCAAGAAAATTCTATTTTATCAAGGATCTACTTGTGATATTATCTATCTCCAGGAAGTAGAAAATATGGGACGGTAAGAGAATGAGTTCTATAAAATAATAGATCAACTATATAGCAGGTTTCAAAGGCTCAAAGACTTACCCGATGGGCGACATAATGTTAGTTATAAAAAATGGACTATCTTGGTAAATGTAGAATTCCTGGTTTTAATTACCATCTAACCATACAATGTGATGTTGGAGAGAGAATGGTTGCATGCATTTCAAGATGTACAATCCATATGTTATCAGAAGATAAAATTCATGACTTCTTATGTCTTGGTAACTTTATAGCTATATGGTATAATTTTTATTGGTCAACTTTTTGGTGATTAATACTCCTTATTTTCCCCCAGTTTTATCAAAACTTAGTGTAAAACATTATTTTTAATTAAATTGTAGTTTTGATCTATAGGTTTATTTTTAGGAATTTTTATTAACCGTTTGTAGTGGGTCGTTATTTTATATTTAACTGTTTTTTAATGGTTAAATGAAAGATGTTACCCGTACGTGGCTAGATTTATCCTTTCATCTTCCATTTCTTATAATAAAGAAGTCAACATAATTGTTAGGGTAAAATTTCACTTGCTTCTTTCAATTTCTGGTACCAGAGGGTTCAAGTTATATTATTTTCCCCATTTTCTCCTTGATTCATAAATTCTCCTTTTTTTATAATTCGACATCAATCATGGTTTCCTCGATTGATGATTTACATAGGCAATTTCAAGAGATTCAGAATATAGGATTATCAATCCGCCATCATGTTTCTTATACTAATATTTTAGTCAAAATTTTAACTTGTTCTCCTAATGAATTATTGATGTAATAGTTTTATCTCCCATTTTTCATGTTTTTTTCCACCTGTTATTCATGATTACTTGAGATCAATTGATTATGTTCCAGGTCAGTTAAAGAACAAGTTTTATTGTATGATGAAGAAAGTGATTTCTTGAAATAAAACAGCTCAAAATAAAAAAGGTTGCATTACAATCTTGGATATTTTTGAAATATATGATGTTATAGGTAATCCTAAATCATCTTCTGGTGGCTTGTTGAAATCCCTCCTTGGAAAAATAAGTGATACCACGCTTGAAATTGAGATATTAAACAAAGGCGATAGTGGCTTTGGGCTACCTGACATTGGCCTTGACAAGGAGAATATACCTATTTATTATTTAAGTCCTATGTGAACATATCCCTTACAAACTCGGGACCTTCTTCACCCCCAGTAAAAAATCATGCTAATGTCAGGGTCCCTCCATGATGTCAAGCTACCGTCCTGGAGTCGGAAAATCAGATACTAATGTGATATACACATTTGTGTGTCTATTTTATCTCAATTCTACATTTTGTTAATGCTCATTTTTGTACTAATTGCATTATTTTATGTATTTGTAGGTATTTTTGGGAAATAAATATTATTGGAAAAATTGGCTCAAAAAAGTGTTAAAGGCACCTGGAGAATTACGAAAGGCACCCATGCATATTGATAAAGGCACCCAAGCAGTTGATAAAGGTACCCCTTCCATTCCATTTCAAATTCAATTATGACGGGAAAATTTGTTTTAACAACTAAATGATTCTTGGAAGATTTTTTCAACAAGATTTTCACGGGATTGACTTGGTATTACTCTATTACGATGAAATAAGCCTGGTAATCGAGTAATAATTGGAAAGAAACAAGATTTTTACTAACCATAGAAGATACTCTCGAGTTCTTTTATGGAAAGTTTCGAGATTTGTTGTTACGTGGGGAGTAAGGGAGATTATTATCTATGGAGAGCTTTCGACAACTCATATATGAATATCAGATAATAATAGGAGAATCAGAATTCTCGAGAAGCAAAGGAAAGAAAATCCTGTAACTTGAAAAAAAAAATATTCCGTGATAAAAATACGAATTGTGAAGAGATTTTGGGAGGATATCTTGGTTGTTGGGTGTATTAATAGAGCTCTTGGGAGTCAGAGAGTTGGAAGGGGAGGGAGTTTGAAGAAAGAGAAGGAAGAGAAATCGATCCAGAGAATTTTTCTCTACTGCTGTTAAAGAGAACGAAGAACAGAGGCTACGGAAACAGTTTCTTCAACCTCTCAGCCACAGTTTCTTCATCCATTTGCAACGGATATCTTCATTTTTGCAGCATTTATCTTCAACTGCAACGGTTTCTTCAACTCATCTGCAACGGATATCTTAGCATTTGTAACGGTTATCTTCAGCCTTGCATAGTAACAGTGAGTCTCTAACGCCTATAAATGTTGCAAACTCATTGTTTTCTTTATTTTTCTCTTTTTTTTATCAATTGTAAACATTTGAGCCATGAACCATTATTTTGAGCAAGTGATTAACATGAGGAGATAAACCCCTTTGCTGACGCGACGGAGGAAGCCATTGTTCCAAGAAAAGTGGTATATTTCTATTTTAATTAATTTTTGCAATTTGTTTTATGATTATTTGCTTTGATTAAAAGATAATTTAAGGATTTTTATTAAACAGTTGTGATTTCTTTTGATAGAGCATGCTTAGCCTAGGATTTTTGATGTTGTATACTTTCGATTTACAATTGTTGCTCTGGAAATATACTTTTGCAACATATTAGAATAACTTTAAATGTAAAGAATTGCATGAATATTGATTAGACTGAATAACTTTAATTGGTTAATGGTGAAATCCTGAGTCTCAGTGCCTCTTTAATCTTAATACCAACTTTGTTTTGAGTTTTCTAGTTTAATTAATAGAGTTTGAATCTAAAATTAATCTTCACAAGTTCGAAAATTTGAAACCTATTCTTACCACCATCTACAAAACACACCAACGCCACCGACGCGGACTTGTTCTTAGATTAGTTTTTAGTTTTTTTTTAGGTTAGTTAGTTCAGTTAGATTTTTATTTTTATTTGTTCTATTTTACGTTTTTGGGTATTTTTCTTTATATTACAGGTTTTGGATCAAAAAGAAATTGGAACCAAAGATTATATTGATTGATTAAATACTTGGAGTCAAAGATAAATCGAAAAGAACGGAAAAAGAAGACAAGATTCTTTTTAGTTAATTTTTTTAGGGTTTTTTTTTTTAGAAAATTGTATTAGGAAATTCTTATTATTTTTGTAATTATTTTAGGCATTTTTCTGTCTCATTTTTGGACTTTGAACTTTTGAAAATTATTATTATTTTTAAACCCTACGGAAGGGTAATTTAAATATAAACTGCAACATGGAAGGACGACAATTACGATATTGTCTCGGTCCCTCGGGTTCGTACACTGACACAGGAGTCGGTGGCCCGAGTCGACTACAAACTGTTCATCCCTCGTCTGGTACGGGAGGTAAGACTCGATCAACCCACGAATCCCCTGTAAGTGGGTTTACTGTATTCCTTCGTATGCATTTATGTTGAGGAACTGAATACAGATTTATTTTCTAGTAAAGGGAAAGGACTTGCCATATAAGATAAGGGCTTGGATTTCATCACTGTTTCCTTCTTGCCCGCCTTAGGAACACGTTACCTAACGCGAACCTAATCCTTAAAATTTGACTAGAAAGAAGACCGATAGGGTATCGATCTTATTGGAAAGTCATTCAAAAGGACTGTATTGGTTACTCTGTTAGCCTAACTTAAAGTTCATGAAGATTATTTTAAGTAGATTCGAGCCGCCTTGTAACCCAAGGATACGTTTCCAAATAGGCAGGTTTATCAAAGCTCCTTAGAGCTTTTTGTTTGGATTACGAGCACCCCCTTTCAAATTTAAATTCCGGAAAAGGCGGGAATTATTTCTTCACGTAAGCAAGAGTATCTGAGTTAGTCAATAACCGAGTTTTAAGGGATTTTTAGGTGATTTCAAGTTACCAAAATGAAGAAACAATCTACACTTGCTTATACACGCTTGCAGTGAGAGTTTTACGCCATGAAAATGGCTGGAGAATCAACTTAGTTGCCGTGAATCTGTTTTATCATGAGATTTAGATTAACACGATTTATAGTTGGTTGTGGAGAGGTTTTATAGTCCTTATCGATTAAGGAATGCTTATTAGGTTTTACTAAGCCTATATAAGGAAAAGAGATCGAGAAGAAAATCATCTGGAGAGAGAAAAAAAAAATCAGAAGAAAAAAAAAATTACGCTGGAAGGAAGAAGAAGAAGAACAGACTACACCAGAAAATTGTCATTTACTTTGTCACCTTTTCTTTCATAATCTACTGTTTTCAGAAAACGTACTTTATTCTCTGTGTAATTTTCTCTCTTCGGCAACACAGAAAACAGTCTCAGCAACATTTATATCCGTATTTGTTTTCCATATTACTTCTGTTTTTCTCTTCTTTTAAGCATTTTGAGTTATAAACATGTATTTTGAGAGGGTGTTTGACATGAGGAGATGAACCCCATTGCTGACGCGACGGAGGAAGCTATTTTCCAATAATAAAGTGGTATATATTTTTTTATTAATTTGTTTTGCAATTCTTTTATTATTATTTGCTTTGAATAAAAATTGAAAAAAATAATTTTTATCAATTAGTTGTGTTTTCTTTTGATGGTCATGCTTAGTTTAGAGCTTTTGATGTCTCATACTTTTGATTTACAACTAATATTTTGGAAACCTAACTGTGGCAATATTTTGAATAAATTGAACACATGAATTGCAAGATAATTATTATTGTTAAATCACTTTAAAAATTGGCTAATGGTAGAATCCTTAGTCTCAGTTCTTTCCATAATTTGAAATCAATGTTAATTTAATTTTCTTTATTTTTAGTCTTAAAAATTAGGTTCAAAAATCAAATCTTTACAAGTCTGAGTATCGAATCTTTTACCACTATATTTAAAACAACATCAATTTTTGACGCCGCCGACGCAGATTTGTCTTTCGGTTTAGAGTTTTAGATTTATTTTTTAGGTTTTTATTTTTATTTTTAGTATTATTTTTATTTTTTTCTATTTTACGTTTCTTTGGGTGTTTATCTTTTTGCTACAGGTTTTGGATTTTGGATTAAAAGGAAATTGAGCCAAAGACTTTGGCGATTAAAGACTTGGATTTAAAGTTAAAGCTAAAAGAACGGAAAAGAAGACAAATAATTTTATTTTTAATTATATTTTATTTTTATTTGTTTCTCTTTTTAGAAAATTGTATTAGGAAATCTTTAATTATTTCTGTAATTTTTCTTTTATTTTTGGATACTTTTAGACTTTATTTTGGGACTTTGAACATTATTATTATTTTTAAACCCTACAGAAGGGTAATTTAAATATAAACTGCAACAGGGAAGGACAACAATTACTATATTATCTCGGCCTCTCGGGTTTGTACACTGACACAAGAGTCGGTGGCCCGAGTCGACTACAACCGATTTATCCCCCGTCTGGTACGGGAGGTAAGACTCGATCAGCCCACGAATCCCCTACAACGGGGTTTACAGTATTCCTTCGTATGCATATATGTTGAGAAACTGAATACGGAATTATTTTCTAGTAAAGGGCAAGAGCTGGCCATACAAGATAAGGACTCGGATTTCATCACCGTTTCCTTCTTACCCGCTTTAGGAACACGTTACCAAACGCGAACCTAAGCTTAAAATTTTGACTAGAAATAGACCGATAGGGTAACGAGCTTATAGGAAAGTCATTCAAAAAGACTGTATTGGTTATTCTGTTAGCCTAACTCAAAGTTCAGGAAGATTATTTTAAGTTATTAGAGTCACCTTGTAACCCAAGGAAATGTTGCGAAAGAGACAGGGTTATCAAAGCTCCTTAGAGCTTATCCTGTTTCTGTTCGACTTAATCTAATTCGGATCGTTCTAAGAGGTTTGCTAAAACTGTAACTAGTTGCCTTTCGAAGGAATAGAAGCTGGTCTACCAACAATCTAAGTGGAGCCATCATGCTTTTTGTATGCTAGATTTAATAGGTTTGATTTGGTTGATTCATCCTTGCTTGTGATTGTTTAGAAATCCCTACCAATTAGGATTTTTTAATATATTTTTTTAGTGTATGCCAAGACCGCTTGAAATCATCACTGAGCGAGCTTGGAAAAGAGACACTCTAGGTCGTTTGATTAGTGAAAAACCTAGTAGTTATGTCCCTGGAAACGAGGACCTCGAAGACTGTTCTTTTGAGGGCCCTTTTTTTGGAAATTTCAATTTTGAGAACTTGACACTGTGTGAAGAATTTACTTCTAGTCCTTTGATAGTGTCAGCAATGGAAACTTTAAAAGCTTTGTTGAACCCGACTAAGACTTCTCGTCCATCATATATCAAGTTAGCTGAAACTCAAACAAACTATGAGTTGAAACCTGGGACCATACAGATGCTCCCAATCTTCTTAGGGAAAGAAAATGAAAACCCATATTTCCATGTTAGGGATTTTGAGGAAATATGTAGTACCATCAGGATTAAGGACCTGGATAACGAAGTATTGAAACTTAGACTATTTCCTTTTTCACTAAGAGACAAAGACAAATCTTGGATATATAGTTTGACTTCCGAGTCAATTGAAACCTATGAACAACTTACATCTGCCTTTTTCCAGAAGTTTTTCCCTAGGCACAAAACATCATCTATTAGGCAGCAGATTTGCACATTTGCTCAACAAGAGGGAGAATCTTTATATAGGTATTCGGAAAGGTTCAATAACTTATTATCGCAATGTCCTCATCATGGTTTAGAAAAAATAAGACTAGTTCAGATTCTCTACGAGGGTTTAGATTATTCGACAACAACCATGGTTGAGTCTTTATGCACATGTGGGTTTGAAAATAAAACTATCGATGGTGCGATGACATTTTTGAATGAAATCGCCGAAAAAACCCAACAGTGGGAAAAAAGTAGGGAGCCCGAGAAAACAATTCTTCTAAGTAAAGGAAATGTCAATAGGGTAGAAGGATCTTTTGAATCAGATGCCAAAATAACAGTTATATCAAAAAGGTTAGAAGCTTTAGAATTGAGTCAATCTAGTTATGGAATTGAGCCCAAATCATTTTGGGAAGGATAGATTGTTGAAGAGCAAGCCCATGCCCTTTATAATAACACTAGATTTGATAATCATCAGAAGTTTGACCCTTATTCAGAAACCTATAACCCTGGTTGGAGAAACCATCCTAACCTTTCTTGGTCTAAGGGTCAGAGTCAAGGTCAGTCTAGTAATTCTAAGGTTCCCCCAGGTTTTGGTTATACTAAGAATCCTTCTGGACCGACACAATTTCAGAATCCGATAGATAAGACGATCATGAGTTCAGCAGAGTCTATCGCCTCATTAACTCAGAACACTAAAGATTTTCAGCAGTTTGTCAACCAAAGTTTACGAGAAAATCAAAAGATCGTTCAGAATAACAGTCAGGCTATTTCCAATTTATAAACCCAGGTTGGTCAAATCGCTGAGTCTTTGAGAGAAAGAGAAAAAGGAAAGTTCCCTAGTCAACCATAACCCAACCCTAGAGGAGTTCATGAGTTATCTTCTGGTGAGAAATCATCAAATCATGTGAATTCAATTAAAACCCTTAGGAGTGGTAGAGTGATAGACAACAAGGTAACCTTGCCCGATAGTGAACATATTGTAGTTTACCCTTCTGAGCTTGTAGCTGAAGGGATTGATAAAGTCTCTAAAGAGATCAATGTGGTTCCCGCTGAGACCGATTTTGTTCCCAAAGCTCTATTCCCACAACTTCTAGTACCAACTAGGAAGGAATCCAACTTTAATGATATATTGGAGATTTTTAAGCAAGTCAACATCAATCTTCCTTTATTAGATGCAATTAGGCAGATTCCTACTTATGCTAAGTTCCTTAAGGATCTTTGTACGCGAAAGAGAAAGCTTAGTGTACAGAAAAAAGCCTTTATAGCTAGTCACGTGAGTTCAATTATTTAGAACAAACAACTCCTAAGTACAAAGACCCAGCTAAGACTTGGTGACTTAAAACCTACCCAGATAACACTCTAGTTACTTGATAGGTCTGTGAAAATTCCACATGGTATTGTCGAAGATGTTCTTATTGAGGTCGTTAGGTTTATTTATCCTGTGCGTTTTGTTATCCTAGATACCCAGCTTGTTCCTGACCCAGAAAACCAGATACCTCTGATATTAGGTCGCCCGTTTTTACCTACATCTAATGCGATCATTAACTGTCAAAATGGTATTATGAATTTATCTTTTGGTAATATGACTATTGAGCTGAATATTTTCAATATTAGTAAGAAACCCCTTAAGCTAGATGACACGTGCATTGAATAGGTGAACATGATAGGAACATTAGTTCAGGAGTCATTACCAAACATCTTATCCGAAGATACATTAGAGAGTTATTTATCCCATTTTGGCTTAGATTTCGACGATGTTAGCACCATTGATCAAGTGAATGCTCTATTAGACTCTACCCTGTGTTAGATACTAATATATGGAAAGCTAAGTTCGAACCACTACCAGTTTATAATTCTACCTTAATTCCTTATTTAGGAGAGCCTCCTAAGTTGGACCTCAAACCATTGTTAGATACTCTGAAATATGTGTATTTAGGGCCATCTGAGGCATTTCCTGTAATTGTAGCATTCGACTTGGATAGTGATCAGGAAAGTAGGCTAGTGACCGTACTTCAAGACGACAAGGAAGCTTTTTGGGTGGACCTTAGCAGACATTAAGAGTATAAGTCCTAATGTTTGTATGCATCAGATTCATTTAGAGGATGACACCAAACCTTCTAGGGAGATGCAACGTCGATTGAACCCTAACATGAAATAAGTAGTTCGAAATGAGGTGCTTAAGTTGTTAGATGCGGGTATTATCTACCCCATTTCAGATAGTAAGTGGGTCAGCCCCGTTCAGGTTGTTCCCAAGAAATCAAGTATCACTGTAGTCCAGAATGAAAACAATGAGTCAATCCCAACCCGAGTGACCATGGGGTGGCGTGTTTGTATTGACTATATAAAATTGAACAAGGTCTCAAGGAAGGGCCAATTTACCCTTCCTTTCATCGACCAAATGCTAAAGCGATTATCTGGACATAGTCATTATTGCTTGTTAGATGGCTACTCTGGTTATAATAAGATTGTTATTGCCCCAAAATACCAAGAGAAAACTACTTTTACTTATCCATTTGGTACCTTTGCGTATAGACGCATGCCTTTAAGGTTGTGTAATGCACCCGCTACTTTTCAGTGTTGCATGATGAGCATATTTTCTGACATGGTAGAACTGTTTTTTAGAGGTCTTTATGGATGATTTTTCAGTGTTTGGTTCATCTTTTGATGAGTTCTTGCATCATTGACATTAGTGTTGACTAGATGTAAGGAAAAGAATTTAGTGCTTAATTGGGATAAATATCATTTTATGGTTCGTTCAGGAATTGTTTTAGGGCACATCGTGTCTTTTAAGGGTATAGAGGTAGACAAAGCCAAAGTTGACCTTATTAAGAATTTACAGGTTCCCAAAACCATAGAGATATTAAGGCATGCAGGTTTTTATCGTCGATTTATTAAGGATTTTAGCTTGATTTCTAGACCTCTTTGCAATTTGCTTGCAAAAGATGTTAAGTTTGTCTTTGATGATGCTTGTTTAGAGGCTTTTGAGAAGCTTAAGACTTTACTCACTACCGCCCCCATAGTCCAGGCACCTAACTGGAACCTACCCTTTGAAATCATGTGTGATGCTTCAGATTATGCTATTGGTGTTGTCCTAGGTCAACGAGAAAACAAATTACTTCATGTGATTTATTATGCTAGCAAAACTCTGAATGATGCCCAACTGAACTACACCACCAAAGAGAAGGAATTGTTAGCCATTGTTTTTGCCTTAGACAAGTTTAGATCCTATCTCTTAGGTTCTAATGTCATAGTCTTTAATGATCATGCTTTTAAAGTATCTTCTGTCTAAGAAGGATACTAAACCTAAATTGATTAGATAGATCCTTATGTTACAAGAATTTTCTCTAGAAATTAGAGACAAAAAGGATGCAGAAAATATAGTAGCGGACCACTTGTCTAGGCTTGTTTTTGATTCCCCTGATGAGTCCTCTCCTGTGAGGGATAGTTTTCTTGATGAACAAATTTTCCTTATTTCCCGATTACCTTGGTATGCGAATATAGTGAACTATCTTGTTACTGGTCGAATCCCCAACATTGGGGTAAACAAGATCGTTCTAGATTTTTAGCCGAGGTTAAGCATTTCTTTTGGGATGATCCTTATCTATTTAAGTATTGTCCAGACCAGATTATTATGAGATGTATACCCGAGAGTGACCAGTCCAGTATTATTTCCTTTTGTCATGATCATGCATGTGGGGGTCATTTTAGTACTAAGAAAACCGCTGCTAAGATATTGTAGTGTAGATTCTATTGGCCTTCGTTGTTTAAAGACACCCACCGTTACTGTGTTACTTATGAGCGTTACCAGAAGTTAGGAACCATTTCCTGTAGAAATATGATGCCTTTGAACCCTATTCTAGTTATTGAGGTCTTTGATGTGTGGGTCATTGATTTTATGGGTCATTTTCCTAATTCTTTTGGTTATTTTTACATCTTTGTCGTTGTAGACTATGTGTCTAAGTGGTTTGAGGCGGTTTCATGTAGAACATATGACCACAAGGTTGTGGTCCAGTTTTTGAATGATAACATATTTGCACGTTTTGGTACACCGCGAGCTATAATTAGTGATGGAGGATCACACTTTTGTAGTCGACTATTTAGCCTTTTGATGAAGAAATATGGTATTACTCACAAAGTAGCTACCCCATATCACCCACAGACTAGTGGTCAAGTAGAGGTTTGCAACAGGGAGATAAAACGTATTTTAGAGAAAATAGTTAATCATAATCGGAAAGACTGGTCATTGAGGCTTACTAATGCCTTATGGGCTTACCGTACTGCGTTTAAGACCCCATTGGAATTTCACCTTATCGTCTATTTTTTGGCAAGGCATGTCACCTTATCGTTAAGATAGAGCATAGATCATATTGGTCTGTAAAGCAACTTAATTTTTCGCTTGATAAGGAAGGATCTCACAGGAAGTTCCAGCTCAATGAGTTGGATGAGATTCGTAGAGATGCATACGATAGTGCTAAGGAGTATAAGAACAAAATGAAACTTGTGCATGATAGAAATATTTTAAGAAACTCATTTTCTCCAGGTCAAAAAGTTCTTCTGTATGATACCCGTTTACATCTATTCCCCGGGAAGTTACGCTCTCGGTGGACGGGTCCTTTTATATTTCGCATTGTTTTTCCTCATGGTGCTATTGAGATTGAGACACTGGATGGTAGTAGTTCTTCAAAGGTTAATGGTCAGAGATTGAAATCCTTTTTATAGCCTTTTCATGCAGGTGATGTTGAGGAGGTCCCTCTGGAGGACCCTGCTTACCTTGACTGACCATCAAGGATGTTGTTGTACATTAGTAAATTTTTGTAGGTTTTTGTTTTATTTTCTCCAGAGAAAGATTGTTACGCTTCACCCAGGTACTATTTTTCTAACTTAACTCTTTCCTCTAGTTACCTATATTTTTGGTATTGCGCTTTAATTTAAAACATTGAGGACAATGTTAGGTTTAAGTTTGAGGGTAAGGGAGAAACTTTTAGTTGAAATAATAAAACTCCAAACTTTAGAAACTTCTGAACAATTCAGGGTGACACTAACCATTCTTGGTAGATGGAAACATAGCTCTTATCTATAGGAATTGGTGTGCCCAGCTAAATGGTCTATTCATAAAAGGACAAAGCTCAAGTGTTAGAAATAACATGATAGTCGTCACCATATCTCAAAATCATCATAACCATATCACCTTCTGTTTTTATTTTTATAATTTTATGTTTCTCTAAGTGATTTGGTGGGGCACTAGTATCAACTTGTTATCGTCGTTGGGATGAAGTAGAGTGATTGAGATCAAGCCACATTATTGTATTGTTTCAAGAAAAAAATCGAATATTGACACTTTGATCGCAATATGTGTGTGTTCTCCCTGTCTTCGTCGCCTAAGCAAGCGTGGAATGCAGGATTCATGAGAACTATCATGTAAGATGCTGATAAGGAGCATGCGCTTGGATTCAAATGATCCAATCATGTTGTCAGTATATTTAATAATATAAAGATAATTATTTTATTTTCAATAAATCGATCGCTGAGACCCTTGTATATACTAGCTGAGTCGATATTAGTATAAGGATTAAGACCAGTGGGAGCGTATCTCAATCTATTAGAATTCATCCTGCCGGCGACCTTCAGACAGATATGGGAAACACCGTTCATCTTAGTCAACATGTGCAAACTTCATCATCTCCATATACATCTTCTAAATCTATTCATATGATTGAACTTTGATTGATTCTGAGTACCGTGGTCCATTGTACGACTGTCTGAGTAGAACTTTGTTTTATTATATATGAATTCTAATATGTTGAGTGCAAACTCGTGTACAACAATTGGACTCATATAGGGTAATGATTCCCATAGCTGGAGAATTTAGTGTGTTAACTAAATAGCTTGTTTAGTGTCTACCCTCAATCGATCACAAATAGCTAGAGTTTGGAGTAAAGGTTTTTTGGGTATACCTCTTTGTAAACCCTCACGAGACAAAACTAGTCCACTAGGGACACCTAGGGGTTTAAAGGCTTATTGCACACGCTAAGTGCAATCGCGATGTCTGCGAAAGTGAGTTAGGATTGTTATTTTCTATATTAGATTTGCTCGAGGACTAGCAAATAATAAGTTTCGGGGTATTTGATAGAAACATTTGTATGTCTATTTTATCTCCATTCTATATTTTGTTAATGCTCATTTTTGTACTAATTGCATTATTTTATGTATTTGTAGATATTTTTGGGAAATAAATATTATTGGTAAAATTGGCTCAAAAAAGTGCTAAAGGCACCCAGAAAAATACTAAAGGCACCCATACATATTGATAAAGGCACCCCTTCTATTCCATTTCAAATTCAATTATGGAGGGAAATTTGTTTTAACAACTGCATGATTCTTGAAGATTTTTTCAACAAGACTTTCACGGGATTGACTTGGTATTACTCTGTTACGATGAAATAAGGCTGGTAATCGAGTAATAATTGGAAAGAAACAAGATTTTTATTAACCATGGAAGATACTCTCGAGTTCTTTTATGGAAAATTTCGAGATTTGTTGTTACGTAGGGAGTAAGGGAGATTCTTATTATGAAGAGCTTTCGACAGCTCATATACGGATAATAGATAATAATAAGAGAATCAGAATTCTCGAGAAGCAAAGGAAAGAAAATCCCGTGACTTGAAAAAAATATATTTCTTGATAAAAATATGAATTGTGAAGAGATTTTGGGAGGATATCTTGGTTGTTGGGTGTATTAATAAAGCTCTTGGGAGTCAGAGAGTTGGAAGGGGAGGGAGTTTGAAGAAAGAGGAGGAAGAGAAATCGATCCAGAGAATTTTTCTCTGTTGCTGCTGAAGAACACGTATAACAGAGGCTACGGAAACGGTTTCTTCAACCTCTCAGCCACAGTTTCTTCATCCATTTACAACGGATATCTTCTTCTTTGCAACATTTATCTTCAGCTGCAACGATTTCTTCAACCCATCTGCAATGGATATCTTAGCATCTGCAACGTTTATCTTCAGCCTTGCTTAGTAACAGTGAGTCGGTAACGCCTATAAACATTGCAAACTCACTTTTTTCTTTATTTTTCTCCTTTTTTATTATTTGTAAACACTTTGAGCCATGAACCATTATTTTGAGCAAGTGATTTACATGAGGAGCTAAACCCCTTTGCTGAGGCGACGGAGGAAGCCATTGTTCTAAGAAAAGTGGTATATTTCTATTTTAATTAATTTTTGAAATCTCTTTTATGATTATTTGCTTTGATTAAAAATTGATTTAAGGATTTTTATTAAACAGTTGTGATTTCTTTTGATAGAGCACGCTTAGCCTAGGATTTTTGATAATCTATACTTTCGATTTACAATTGTTGCTTTGAAAATCTACTTTTGCAACATATTAGAATCATTTTAAATGTAAAGAATTGCATGAATATTGATTAGACTGAATCACTTTAATTGATTAATGGTGGAATACTGAGTCACATTGCCTCTTTAATCTTAATACCAACTTTGTTTTGAGTTTTCTAGTTTAATTATTAGAGCTTGAATCTAAAATCAATTTTCACAAGTTCGAGAGTTTGAAACCTATTCTTACCAGCATCTACAAAACATACCATAATGCGGCTTACTCTCTCGCCAGCATAGGTCATTTAACTCTTTTCTTTCCATTGGCTAATTTTAGATCAAGAGGCATATTTTGGATCACTAGAAATTTTGTTGATATTCAAGGTAGATTAAGGGTAGGACTTCACATGGTACGGTTCAGTTCGGTTAGTGAGCCAACCAGAACCGAAACCGTAGACTCGCTTTAGAAACTAGATACAGCCATTAATAATTTCGGTTCGGTTCGAAACTGGTCAGTTATGGTTAATTGACTTTTGTATCAGTTCCGCAAATCTGACAAACCATTTTATTAAATTAATTTCTAAATAAGGTCTTAAACTAATCCAACATACATAAGATAAACTAAAAATTCTAAACAAAAATACAAAACACTTTAACTACTCCTTTAACAATAACTCCTACAAAAAAATCCAAAAGATTCAGTTAAGTTTCTTCTTGAAACAATAAGAATGGCTTTACAGCCAGCATCCAAAGACTGCACATCATAAAAAAAGAAAGAAAGTTACATAAAGAAAAGAAACATTAGCCAAACCTATGATAAACTAAAAACCATAATAAAAGGCATATCAACATAAACACACAAAGATACAACAGAGCCAACATTCCCGTTATCACCATTCAAATACAAACAAGATAATGTTTCAATTGTATCACGAAAAGAATCTCTAACTTGTTGTTTTGCTGGTGGGATTTATGATCAGGTACAAACAAGGATCAAAGAACATATTACATAGAAAGTCAACCCACACTAATTAAAATCGTAGCATTCAAGACTCAGTTCATTCTACACATCATATATTTGTCAACTCCAATGCATCAAATTCAAGTTCAAATCAAAATTAAATAATATATCAATAAAACTAAACGAAATTAACCTTAACCTATTTCATAGTAGTATGTAAATTAATCAAACTAATCCTAAAGAGATTACACGATACAACATACCTTTTTAGTCAACGAAGTTCAGTGATTTTTTGTACTATAACTTCTAAGGTTGTTGATGGTGCTCACTTCTTAATAACGGTAGTTTCTGTTCATATAGAGGAAGAGGAGGAGGAGGAGGGACTAATGGTGGTTTTGAGTAGGAAACAAAGAACATTGCTAATATAATAGAACTAATAAACCTAAAGTTAATGGCTACAATCATTGTAACTGTGTATCTATATAATAAATCAACGGCTAATATTAATCCATTATACTTGTATTCGGTTATCGGTTATTTCGGTTCGGTTTTCACTAGCAACCGTAAGTTTTCTGAAACTGGTAACCACAAGGGTTCGGTTCCAATTCAAAATCATCGTTTTCGGTTTCAGTTCATGGTTCTGGTTCAGTTCTGTGCAGACCTAATTAAGGGCAATTAGACCAATTTATCACCGAGAAAATTTTAAGTTATAATACTATTTGCTAGCTTCTGTCTTACCTAGAAATTTATGCCACTTAATAAATTTTGGGTCCTAACGTCACATTTAAAGTTGTTCGGATTTTCGATCACATGAGAAAAATTTGGAAATACAACAAAATTCGAGTCACTCGGCCAAATTTTCTAGCAAGAAACCATATTGTGCATCAAGAAGTGAATTTTGGGTGACAATGACATTTTTGGGGTTACAAACTTCGGATACCAATTATGGCGTCACAGGACAGATTAAGCGTTGCAGTAACCGGTTTTAGTTTAGATTTTTGTCATAAGGAAAGCCAAAAACACTTTGGGGACAGTTGATCGTGGTCGAACAGAGTTGACCTAAAGTCATTAAAGGCGGAAATAGACAAAACAAACTACCACCATCACTAAAATGTATCACCGTCGACAATCAATCTGAAAGATGAGTACCACCGTTACCATCGGCAGTTCTACAATCTCTATTAGAATGATGGTCCAAACCAACACAACTCTAGTTTAATGGAAATTTAATCTTATTTCAATTATTCTCATTCAAGAGTATTTTGATCAAGCGGAACTAATGGCCAGACTTCTTTTGCATAATTTAAATCTTCAAATACAAAAATTACTGTTTGGGGGCTATCGAAGCCAATTCTAATCTTTCCTTGCAGTTGATTTAAACGTCAAAGCTCATGGATATTCAAGGACTCTAGCTTAAAGGCAGACAATATGCAAATAACCTCAAAATTAACCACCAGGAAAGGAGAACAGAATAGAAGTGAAAGGCAAACCAATTGTAGTCTGATAACTTGCATTCAAGAGACCGCTTGAAAATTGATAAACTAAAGTAGAAGTAATTTCAAACTTAAAATTGCGTCAAATATGAGCAACAACAAAACACTAGATATGCAAAATAAAGTCCTAGAAATAAGCAGCAACAGCCTAAAAGAGAGATGTTCCCTTTCCCTTCTTGTCTCCACCGATTTCAAAATGCTTACATCTCTGCAGCAACATAAACAACAATGATAAGGTTGAGTCAACAAAAACAAAAACAAAAAACATAAATTGCTAACACATTAAAGATGCTGACCTTGATAGCATGCTGAGACATATGCTTGCAGCTTTGGCATTGAAGCCTCAACACAATCTTCTTGGTAGTCTTGGCCTGGAGAAAAAATAGCGGAGGAAAGATGGTTCAGCTTAAAATTTACAAAATCATTCATTGTTCCTATTTGTGTAAAATAACTTCAACTAGTGAAAGTGAGACGGAAACCATAGGTAATTACCTTCTTGTGAAAAACGGGCTTAGTCTGACCTCCATAACCTGATTGTTTACGATCATAACGACGCTTTCCTTGTGCAGCAAGACTGTCCTTACCCTTCTTGTATTGGGTAACCTTGTGCAGGGTGTGCTTCCTGCATTCCTTGTTCTTGCAGTATGTGTTCTTTGTCTTGGGAACGTTCACCTGACAAAGCGAAAGCAGCATTACTGGTTAAACACGAAAATCAGACAAAGAACGATTGGAGCAGACCAAAATAACCTCCAAACTCAAACCAAGGTTAATGTGCAGCAATGGAATCGGAAACAAAGGACATACTTTTACTTGAAAAATAAATTACAGTGAGCAAGAGTATTCATCACATAAGGAGTCGTAAGAAACAACAGAAACATGCTGGTCCCTAAAACTATCATTTCTTGGTTCTTCCTCATATGAGCTAGATGGATGACAATTGCAGGAATCGACTGCAATTTCGGTTTGCAGATAACAAATCACCACACAAATGAAAATTATTCAACGAACAACTCTATTGTCCATATGAGTAACATACTAATTTATACTCTAAAACCTCGCTATGAACTCTGTAACATCGCATGACAGATTCAAGCATTTTATAACTAGCAAAAAGCATCGCCACAGGCAAAAACCAGAGAACACCCATACTAAAATGACAATCCAGGGCATTTATCAATTCTTAGGTCAGATTTAAGAGTTTTCACATTTGTTCAATAGAGAGTAAGTGTTTTCATGCGATTCCACGGATCAACAATTCAACTACCATCGTTTTCAATCATTTATAGATAAGGAAACAAAATCAACTCCATGGATTAATCTTGGGAAGAGAAGAAAACTGATAAGAACTTACCATGGCTGCAACTGCAAGTAGATGACGGAGCGAGAGAGGCTTCTACGATTTTCAGAAAGAGTAAGAAACCTCAAAAAATGCTTTCAACCTCCTTATATTAGATCTGATACGATTTAGGGTTTTATAAACTTTAAATACCCACATTACCCTCAATAAATTCTTTTAAAGACTATTATATCCTCTTTTGTGTACGTGCCAAATACAACATACGTCGATTATTACTTCTGCTGAAAAAACCCTAACTATAAAAAGAAACGAACAAGGTTTATCTCTCCTCTTTGCTCAAGTGAGGTTTCTGATTCTGGAAGGGAAGAACTCTCTAAACAAACCCTAGAAGAGCTAATCTCACTTCGCTTATACCGTAATCATGGTAAATCTAATTGTTAACTCTTTATCTGATCTTTTTTTAGCTGATTTTAATGTTTCGATTCTATACTGTAATATTTTGAGTGTGTCTAAGTTTTATGATTTGGTGACTTGATTTATGATGTTGAAGAGAAGTCTGGATAGCATCTTTTCATGAGATATAGTACAATAGTGAAATGAAATCAATTGGAATTGTATTACGGTTGGGTTGCTTTTCTGTTGATTCTACCATGTTAACTATTTTAAATCGATTATGCAATCTTAGAGTTCGTGTATCTTAGAGTTTTTGGAAAGAAGTCAGAAATGTAGTTTGGCTTAGCATAAAATGTTGTTGTGATTACATGAATTCTGATAATACTTAGGATTTGATAGAGTTTTACTTGTGAGATGATTTGTTGTCTTTCTATTTCTGTACCCCATAGAGGACAAGATGGGTTTGTGTCATTGGGGTTGATGGTGCGGTACTTCATATGTGATATTATGCATTTTGTGGCTCTGAGTGAATTTTGAGTGAACAATTGTTGAATTCACCAAGAGATTTAGTATTCAATGCATCTTGATACTTGTTGTATACATTTGTATGATATTGATATTAATATTCTGGTATATCTCAATGAGTTGAATTTATGAAGTAATCTATATATATTTGCTGAAAAGAGCATGTGTCTGAAGTGTTGTTACTTTTGTTTCCTTGATGAGGGGTTTTACAGTCGAGGAGGAAGGTTAGAGAGCCAAAAGAAGAAACTGTTACCCTTGGGCCCACTGTAAGAGATGGGGAGCATGTTTTTGGTGTTGCACACATTTTTGCATCTTTCAATGATACTTTCATCGTAAGTAATACCTCTGCTTCTTCTTTTTTATCACATTTGCATTTCTGAATGTTTAATAATGAACAAGAAGGCTCTTTTGACTGCAGCATGTCACTGATTTGTCTGGAAGAGAAACCCTTGTCCGTATTACTGGTACGTTTATCGTTTGTGTATAGCCTTGTTCTTATTGAGTTCTCAGTTCTAAAAAGATGCGGTGGTGTTCCTTTGTTTGCTCTTATTCTTCTATTTCGTAAATTCCAAATTCGTTCGAGAATTAATTTTCCTGACATCTATATGTATATAGGTGGAATGAAGGTCAAAGCTGATAGGGATGAATCTTCACCATATGCAGCTATGCTTGCAGCCCAAGATGTTGCAGCTCGATGCAAGGTGAACCATAACCCTGTATTACTTATACAATAGAGATTTTTGTACTTGTTTATGTCAAGAGAGAAACTTAAGTTGACAGATGATCACAAGATGCCTTTTTGTGGCCTCGTTTCTCGAGAGATGTAAAGTAGTTAATGGGAGTTGTGTTATCAGACGTGGTTTCTCACCTTACAAATCAGATGCCTGGTTTTGTAGTTTCACTGTTCATTCCAATTATTAGGTCTTCAAATACGGATTTCATATCGTTATCATTGCATTAACATCAGGCCTTACTGGACCTGTCCTATCATTGCATTTAGGAACTTGGAGTTACTGCGCTTCACATCAAGCTTCGTGCAACTGGAGGGAACAAAACAAAGACACCAGGTCCAGGTGCCCAATCTGCCCTTAGGGCCCTTGCTCGGTCTGGAATGAGGGTTGGTCGCATTGGTAAGGCTCTTTCTGTAGTAGGCTGTTTCATTGATAGATTCTCTTAAGTCTAAATGAGCGTCTTTCTTTTATAGAACAAGATTTTATAACATTTTGGAACAAATACATGAAAGTTTTTTAACTTGCTGTTTTTATGCTGCTTATTCTTTTGCAGAGGATGTTACCCCAATTCCTACTGACAGCACCCGTAGAAAGGGTGGTAGAAGAGGAAGGAGGCTGTAAGTTATCTCCACGATGGTGGTTGTGGTGGCAACAGCTGTGATGGTTCGTCCTGGTTCCAGTCTGGACTTTCCCTTTTTACTTTTGGAAGAACAGTTTTGTAGCTTTGGTAAATGATTGACATGAAACCATTTTCAATTGTGAGACAAAAAGAAATATAGCGATTAGCTTACAAGGCTGCTCTTTGTTTGGATTAATGTAGGGTTTTATTGAATTTTACTTTTTATATCTCGTTAGTATGAAAGCTTTTAAGTATGAAACTGCAACTTCTTGAGTTCTCTCATGTTCTTGCTCGGATAAAGTTTTTTTTTTTCTTTTTCTTACTGTCTTAGTAGTTTTTTCTGCAACTTTCCACACTACGAACGTTTAGTGCTTGCCTATTGCATACTGAAATCCTGGTGAGTGGTGACATATAATCATAAAGTTTGAGCTTATTACTTGGGTATACAACTCATTTTTTGAAGGTGTAAATTGCAAGACTTGGGATTAAAAGCTTTTTACTTTGTTGCATCAATCATAAATCCAAAATACTTGATGTGAATTATAGACCTGATTTTATAAGAATAGACATTTTTTGATGATGCGGAAACAGACAAGCTATTGTTGGTACGAAAACTACGATTATTTTATTTATTTTTTGAAGCAAAAACTATGCAATCAACAAGTCGACAGTATACAGTCTTTACATTGATAAAGACAAGGTTATCCTGGCCCTAGTTATCCATTCTCCAAATTGTTTGCAAATTGTACACGAATTATTTTGAATCCATATCATAATTCGAATCCATATCATACTCGTCTGTATGGAAGTCCAAATTAGTTTAACGAGTTTTTATCCTAAAATGATTTATACTCGTAATTATGAATTAACAAACTATAAATACTTCGTCATATTATCACCACATCATCGTTTTCTATCATATATGCCGATATGATTTACTAAAATCATTAAACCATAGTAGAAATAACATACTTTAGAAGTTAGTGTATGTCGAATTTGTTTTGCCGAATTCATATCTCTAAAACGAATTATTCACGTACGTATGTCGTTCCGAATTATTACCGAGTCACGAACAATTGATCGGATTTTTGACCGAATTTACCTTTTGCGAATCTGTATAATACTCGTACGTTTGTTAAATTCCAAATCACTAACTAGGATCCTGACTCTAATAAATCGAAACACCAAATAAATCCGCAACAGAAGTTGTGAAGGTTTATGTTATAAAAAATGGATCATAAAAACGATAGGAACAGTAAAAGCGAAAACAATTGGATCGAGAACAGTTGTACGCTGATATCATCTTATAATTGGATATATAGATTAAAATTAAAATGGATATTATTAATAATAACAAATAACCTAAAACAATAACATTAATCATTAATAATAAAATAATTAAATTAGAGATAAATCAGATTAAACAATCTACATACAAAATCAGAATTAAAGAGACAATGATATCAACGTAGTTCGTCACTAAATAACTTATGCCCACGGACAAAACCCCAAAGGTGAAATATCATTGATCATTAGATTTAAATGTACCGGGATAATTTATAATTTCATATACACTTTTTTCTTATAAAGGGAATGCAAGAATAATTACAATATTACTTTATTTTCCGGAACATATTCTAATTAACTAGAATATAAATATATTAGGAGAAAACTACCTAGAATATTAAAAAAAAATCTTATAAACTTAACTCGATATCTGTCAATTTTATAACATCACTTGATTTTCGGCGATTCTTTGATACCTTGAGTCTTGAGACTTCATTTTAACTTTGACTTCATCATGAACCTGACACTTGTCAATATATATTTCGGTCCATATATTCTAATAGATATAAATACAAGCTAAAAGCCTAAATATTTATAGCATTATGTGTAATAATCTGTACCTCCATCGATATTGTCTCCACTTAGATACTGCGGTTATCCGACAGTGTAGGGTTTTCAACAGGCACCGCTGCGGTTATCCAATAGCATTTTTCGAGAAGTCATTTATTCCTGGATTTCTTTTGTCCGAGCACGCTTAGTTGTAGAATTTTTTGCCAACTTTGGAGCCAACTCTGCTGAAAAGGCCTCGGTCTTAGGAAACGATAAATCATTACTTATATTCCATTCGGCGAACCCTACCTACCGAATCGGGGTATTACAATATCATCCCCTTAAATTGGATCCGTCTTCGGCTCCGGAATATATACTAGTCCAGATCTTTGATGTTTCCTGCCACTCATGAGAACAATACCTGGCACAACCCGTCCAACGTACTGTCTCATCCTCGGTAGGTGACCCATCATTAGTTCTAATACCACTTTATAACGCCCTACTTCGAATAAAAGAAATCAACCACACTAAAACCCATTATCTTTGAAAACCTAGTTGCTGTGACAGAAGTAGAAGGAGAAAGACAATTGATTTGAGGCAAAGGGGTGTTGTTACTGGTTGGAGGATCACTCTTGCTTCATACCAGGTAGGTTTTCTAACTTTTATACTTTTTAAGGTTGATCTAGCAAGTATAAAAGAGTTTCGTGAACTCATTTTCTATAGAGTGGGAAGAAGGAGTTTTTGTGATTTCATGTTTGATTGTGTATAAGTGCAGTCGACACAAGAACGCTATGCGAAAATAAAAAGTGTTACTTTTTGTAGGTTGCCCGTAGTTGAATCGTTTTCTATAGGTTATTACGGCGATAACCATATTTTCCGGCGTACGATAGGAAAACTAGGTGAACTACACAATAGCTAATACATTTTTTTGGAACGGTTAGACTAAGATACTAGAGAGAGGCAGTCAGTAAAAAGTTATAGGGCCAAGGGATGCGTAATTTTATGAATCGATTTTAATCACTTAATTATTTTATTACCTAACGATCTGTTTTTGCCCTTAGACTTTTTTCCCGTTAGCCTACTTACTCTTTAAAATGATGTCTTTAGTACAACGTTTTAGAAACGTCTGTCCCATAAATTATTTTTACTTCTAGTCAATGTTTATGAATTATTTTAGGGCGGTAAAATTTAATCTTGATGATAGTTAAGCGTTACAAGGTTCATTTAGTCGTGAAAGGTTATAGCCAAATCAAAAGTTTCGAATACTATGATGCTTTTGCACCAATAGTAACTATGTGTGCCCTTTTATCAATAGCCTCCACAAAAACATTGGATGTTAAATCAACTTGATGTCAATAATATAATTTTACAAAACGATTTGATTGAGGATGTTTATATGAAATTTCCCCTTGGTTTTCCCAGTAAAGGGGAGATTAAGGTTTGTAAACTAAACAAGTCTCTTTAAAGACTCAGACAAGCATTTTGTCAATGATTTGCAAATTTTTCTATTACCCTATTTTCAAAGAGTTTTCACCGATCTTTGGCTGATTATTCACTTTTTATTTACATAAAAGGTAACATTAGTGTGTATGTTTTTGTTTACGTGGATGATATTATTACTATCACCGGTAACAATGATGATGTTATTTCTTGTTTTAAAAAATTTCTGACCACTAAATTTTATATCAAAGATTTATTTGGATCAAACTATTTTTTTGGCATATAAGTGTCGCGTTCTAAAAAAGGGATTTTTCCATGGCAGTGAAAATATATCCTCGACATCCTCAAGGATGTTAAGTTAACCGCTGCTAGAATTTCTTATTTTTCTATGGAGTAACACTTAAAACTAAATCTTTTAGATGGGGAACCTTTACCAAACCCAACTGGTTATTGTCGACTTGTCAGAAGACTATTATACCTCACAGTTGCTCGACCAGATATTATATATGTTGTTAACAAACTAAGTCAATTTATACAAAAACCACGTAAACCTCATATGGATATAGCCACTCGGGTACTTAAAGGATCAATAAGTAAAGGTATTTATTCATGTAGTAGTCTCCATCTAAGTGGTTACACTTACACGGACTCCGATTGGGGCAGTTGTCCGTTTACTCTACGTTCCACAACATGGTATTACTTGGATAAAGTCTAATTTCTTGGAAATCCAATAAACAACCCACTATTTCTCGTTTTTCAGCTGAAGCCGAATATCGGGCTTTGACTACACTTTTTTGTGATCTTCAATGGTTAAAGTACCTTCTCATAGATCTCGAGATTTCACATCCTGAACCTATGTTTGTTTTTTATGACAATGAAACGGCATTGCATATTGTCGATAACCCAGTTTTTCATGAACGCACAAAACATATAGAACTCGATTGTTATTTTGTGCGTGACAAAATTTAATTCGGATGATTGTATCTTAGTTCTTTTTTCTCTAATGATCAGTTAGCACACCTTCTAACCAAGGCTTTTAGTGCATATAGTTTTTCTCGTTTATTTCCCAAGTTAGGTGTAGTTGAAGTTCCTCATCCCAATCCAACTTGAAGGGGAGTATTAAGAATTTTCCACATCCATATAATATTTTTACATATCTTGATAAATGTGTACAAGTTCATCATTTATGGCAGCAACGAGGTCAACTACAAAATATTACATAAGATATTCGACTAGTTATAGAAGATCTACTTAGTTCCGATCATGGTTTATATCTAATATTCGACTTGTCGGAAAACTATTATATCTCACAGTTACTCGATCAGACATTACATATGTTTTCAACAAACTAAGTCAATTATTCCACTATTACATAAACCTCATATGGATGTAGCCACTCGGGTACTTTATCTTATTTAAAGGATCAATAAGTAAAGGCTTACTTATTTATTCATGTAGTACTTACCATATAAGTGGTTACACTTACACCGACTCCAATTGGGATGGTTGTCCGTTTACTCTACGTTCCACAACATGGTATTACTGGGATCAAGTCTACTATTTCTGCTTTTCAGCTGGAGCCGAATATCGTGCTTTGGCTACACTTTCTTGTGAGCTTCAACGGTTAAAGTACCTTCTCACAGATTTCGAGATTTCACATCCTGAACTTATGTCCGTTTTTTGTGACGTTGAAGCGGCCTTACATATTGTTGATAACCCATTTTTTCATGAACACACAAAACATATAGAACTCGATTGTCATTTTGTTCGTGGGAAAATTTAATTCGATTATTATCTCTTAGTTTGTTCGCTCTAATGATCAGTTAGCACACCTTCTAACCAAGGCTTTTAGTGTGGATAATTTTTCTAATCTACTTGGGTGTAATTTAAGTTCCTCTTCCCAATCCAACTTGAGGGGGAATAATAAGAATTTTCCACATCAATATATTATTTTTGCATATCTTGATAGGCATGTACAAGTCCATCATTATGGCGGCTACGAGGTAAACTACAAAATATCACATAAGATATCCGACCGGTTATAGAAAATCTACTTAGTTTTCAGTCATTTTTAATATCCAATATAATAATAGGGAATTAGGATCCTCTCAAATATAATTTGAATTTTAATATCTTGAATCGGTCAAATCTTCTCAAGTTCAAAGCCCAAATCTGATTACCGATCAGAAAGAACCAGTTCTATCTCCACCCGTGATAAATTCTTGCTACTTTTAATTTTTTGGATACAACAATTCAGGAGCAAGGAAAATATCAGACGTCTATCAAAAAGATAAGTCTCAAATGAGTAATACGCAGTTTAACTCGGAACAAGAAGTCTGTGATTTCTAACTACAAATGTGCCTTTGGAAAGTTTGGAGAAGTTGGAAGCTATACAACAGGCTGATAATCAAGTGATACTTCATGATTCTTTTACAGTAAATAACAATGTAGATCAACCAAATATTTTACCATCGGTTACTTAGCAATGTAGCATAATATAACAATATCAGATAAAGCCTGAGATTATAGCCATGTTCGACTTATATTGCAAAAAAATTGTGTCTGAAGGTTAAACTCTCGGTATTTTTTTGAAGGGAAGTTATAGTAAAATTGAAAGATTATTAGTTTCTCATGATTGGGAGGTAGTCTTTCCTATTGTTACTTAGTCTGCTCTAGTTAGACCTTGCTTTGGTCATTGCTTCATTGCTCTTTTGTGTGAAGGAATTGTTAGAGGTCCGGGTGCATTTTGCTTTGAGGTATATTAGGTTTCCCACCCTTCTTTTGTTCATCTTTTACTATCTTGGTTGGACTCTTCCACTTTTTCTGGTAGCGCACGTTTTGTTTTTAGCAAGAAATTGCAGAATTGAAGCAGAAGTTGAGAATTAAGACCAAGAAATAGAACGAAAATATTAATAGGGAGTTTGAAGAATTGGAGGAAAAATTATGCAGCTGGATTCTCTTGAAGATACAAATAATGGCTTTTCTAAAGAATAGTGGATGAGAGACTCAAAGCACAACAAGATTACTGTAAGTTGATTGTTCTTCAAGGTGAGAAATTGAGGAACAACACCAAATATTTTCATAGGCTTTCTACAGATACAAGAAGAATAAACTATGTTGGTAAAAGTAGAGTTAATGGTCATATGACTGAGAACTGTTCAGAAATCAAAGATGGCATTGTTAATTTCTTTAAGCAGATTTTTCAGGAAGATTTGGATTTTAATTTCATTCCTGAAGATATGATATCATGGAGTGAAAGAGATACTGATGAAGATAAAGTGTTTCAGGCTATTAAATTACTATGGAAGGATAATGTCAGGTCTAGATGGTTTCTAGTGATTTTCTTCAAACTTGTTGGGAGATTTTGAAGAATAATTTTAATAAACAGGTCTCCAAGTTGATTTTAGATAATTACAAGAGACAGGTTTTCTTGATTGGAGACTCAAAAACATATTTATATCTTTGATTCCTAAGAAGGATACAGTGGGGGATATTAAGGATTTGAGGCTGATTAGCCTTTTCCATGGAGCTTATAAGATCATTCAAAGGTGTTAGAAGAGAGATTTAAATTTTCTTTTTATCATGTCATTTCTTCACAACAATCTGTTTTATTAAGAACAAGGATTATGGGTAGGGTGTTCTCCTTTAAAGTGAAAGAATTTCACCCAAAAAAAGTAAATTAGACCCTACTGTGGGTAGTGAAGAGAGAGTCTTTCACCCAAAGTCTATCAACCACTCCTTCAATCGAAGGAGTTCTCGTCAGTCTTCACTGGACGGATGATCTTCAACCGTTTGAATCCCAGATGGGTGAAGTTCTCCCGTCTGGATAAAAGTTTCATCCAACGGCTTTGGTAGGAGTATCAACCAGATCTGGTAGGTTTGAAAGCCAGACGGGAGAACTTCACCCATTTAGCTATTTTTTTATTAAAAAATAATAATTTTTAAAGCTAGACGGGGGAACTTCGCCCGTCTAGCCTTTTTTTTATCCATTGTTCCATAGTAAAAAAAAACACTCATTAACACTCTATCACATAGCCTCTGTTCTGAGCATAAAAATATTTTGGATAGTATATTAATTGTTAATGAGTTGATCGATTCTCAAATAAAAAACGGTAAACCGTATCTGTTATATAAAATTGATTTTGAGAAGAATTTTGATCATGTGAGTTGGTCTTTTCTAGATGATGCTTTATCAAAAATTATGGAGCTAAATCGGGAAGGTGATTTCAATGTTATGTTGAGCATGTCAGATTTTCTATGCTCATTAGTGGTAGTTTGGGGGATACTTCAAAAGCATAAAAGGATTAAACAAGGTGATTCGATGTCTCATTTTCAGTTTAAATCTCAATCGAGTTAAAAGAGTTTTATGTTCTTGTTTAGAGTCAAGCATTTCTAAGTAATAAGAGTTGTTAGTATTTTGACAAATTTAATTGAATGCAACTTTATATTTTTTAAGACGTCCATTGTGTCCTAAATCGTCTTGAGTAGTTTTTAAGAAAATATTATATAAAATTATTCTAATTTTCTAGTATGCAACATGGTGGTGAAATATAAAGTCCTAGATTTTTCTAATTATTTGCTTATTTTTATTTTTAGTTTAAATTCATATTTCTCAATCTATTTATTTTAATTTAATTAGAAATTAAAGATAATAATAATTTAGTCTTTGAGGACGACCTGTGTTTGTATATTATCTTATCGACAGCCGTGCTCTTGTGGTATAATTAAAATTTACATCAAGATTGTTACAATGGTATTCTTCCTACTATCTACCTAAGTTTACCCCTTGGTGATAAAGGGGTAGCTAAGTGGGATAAAATCATTGAACGTTTTAACAAAAAGCTAGCAGGATGGGAAAAACCGTTGTTGTCTAGAGCAGGTAAAGTCGCTCTTATTTATAGTATGCTTTCTAGCTTACATGTTTGTTATATGTATCTTTCTGACATGCGTATCTCAGTTTCAAATAAGCTGGAGAGAGGCTCATAAAGAAATTCTTGTGGAATAATAACAATAATGAAAGAAAACTTCACTTGGTTAGATGGAGTGTTACTTGTAGAAAGAAGAAACTTGGAGGCCTTGTGTTAAGAATTTGAAATCTATGAATAAAGTTCTTATTACTAATTGGTTGTAGAGATATGCCAATGAGAATAATGTGTTTTGGAAGATTATTATCAAAGAAATATACAGGGAAAATGCTTTATTTGGTTTTCTAAAACTCTTCATGGTCCTTGCGGAAAATCAGTTTGAAAAGGTATTATGCAACGGAAATTTCTATTTTTACAACACAGTGGGTTCAAATCAACGACGACTTGTCGATGCTCTTTTAGGAAAATAGTTGGGCATTCACGGATCCTATTTACAAGATTTTTCCGCCTTTATATTATGCCACCAGATCTAAAAATCGGCTAAGTAGTGACTTGCATATAAATGACTTCAATTAACCAAAAAATTGAAGCTATGTGAATCGGTGTCCAGCTAAGTTGACTCACTTCTTTAAGATTCTTCATTATTCTTTACTCTAATGATTTAACTTCTTGATTTTGTTTCTGTTTATTTAGCTTCTGATCATTGATGTTAAAAGATCTAGAAAGATTATTCATACTTTCTTTAGAATTGTTATCTTAGTTTACTCTATGATTTACAGTTAAAGTCTGATTAATTGTATTTTCAAAATATCTTTGTTTCTTAGAATTTTACTAGCAAGTATATGCTTCTAATTAATATTTTCAAGTGCAACTTATCACTTATGTACTACTAAAATCTTTACTGTGTTTGCAGTTACTCATGTTTTCCAATTGAGATTAACCAGTCATGGTTCTTCCAAAAGCAGTGTGTTTTCAAAGTCTGTAGCAGTTGTGCTTCTCCTTAGCAGTCTTGCTCTATCACCAATATTTGTCTTCCTGGAGTATTTAAGTAGAAGTCTATCAAATTAGTGTGATTCTTATGTCAATATCTCACAAGTCTTAGGAGAAGCTCATCTGATCAATCTCTACCCTTCTTCTTTCTTTCTCACCATGAACCGATTCACAGTGTTTCAAAAAACTTTCCATCCAAAAAAACATAATTACCATTTCCATAATCTTAGCAACATTATCAAAATTGTTCACGGTAATTTTGATTACAAATTATACCATCGGAATTGCGTGCATGGCTCCAGCATACATGGCTCTTATTTTAAGCAATTTCCACCAGAAGTATTCCTCCATAAGTCTGAATCTTTTTCAGATCCTAAGTATATGCAAAAAATAATATTCACTACTATCTTTGGTAAGGAATATACTCTCACATCCTCACGTACAAAGGTCCCATTAATTAGGTTGAGGGATATAAAGCCTAGGATCAATTATCCTCTCATTATCAACGTGCTTCAATCCAATCTCAAAAACTACACTCTTGCCATTTTCAGTTGTGATTCTATGGCTTCCCCCAACAACGAGAATGTCTCCAACATTATTTCAAGATTGAGGACTGCTAATCTTGGTGTTGTAACTCAAAATGCTTTAGGTAGAGCCATATCCTCCACCCAAGCTGTGGATTCAGTAGCAGAAGATTGGTCTGCTAGTTTACTAGGAAAACTTATCACTCTGGCTCCCCTAGAATTCTCAGTGATCAAAAATGAAATCAATAGGATGTGGAGAAGACACAAGCCACTTAAAATCAATTCAATGGGCTTTAACTTGTTTGTAATCAAGCCTAAGTCTGAAGAAGCATGTGAAGAAATAATTCAAAATGGTCCTGATGTTGTTTGTAGTTGTGGTAAGAATGTGTTTCAAACTCTCGAACTTGTGAAGATTGATTTTAGATTTAAAAACTAATTTTAAATTAAAAAATATACTCAAATATGAAAATAATATTCACAAATACTGAGGTTATAGATTTCACCATTAACCAATTTTAATTGGTTCCAAAAATAATAATTCTACACAATTCTAGCTCAAATAAGTGACTCTAATTTTTGCCAAATGTAGATTTTTAAAATATAAATTGTAATCACAAGAATGGATCATCAAAATCTCTAGGTCCCAGCATAAACCATCAAATAAAATTATAATCAATTAAAAAAATCATAATTTCAATTAAAAATAAATGCAAAAGTCATAAAAGAATTATTAAAAATTACCAATTAATCATGAAAAAATGGATTCCTCATTTCCTCAGTGATGGGAGCTCATTTTGCTCAAAACACCCTCAAAAGATTGGTACGTAGCTCAAAAAGTGCTTGAAAGATGAAAAGAAGCTAAAAGTAATGTAACATGAAATCTGCAATATTTTATGGACGTTACAGATCAACTGTTGCAATAGAGCTTGAAGATAAATATTGCAAACTGAAGATAAACGTTGCAAACAGTTAAAGAAACTGCGGCTGATAGGTTGAAGAAACCGTTGTAGTAGCCTTTGTTCTTTGTGTTCTTCAGCAGCAGCAGAGAAGAATTTTTCAGGATCTTTTTCTCGTGTTTCTGGCCTATGCTAGCCCCCCCCCCCCCCCCCCTGATTCTATTCGACCCCTATTTATACTAGAGCATCAAACAACTCATCGAATCCTCTCCAAATCTTCGTTTTAATGATCAAAATCTCAGCATCATCTCTCGGATATATTCTTCTTCACACTGTTTCTTTATATATTCAAACCGAGCATAATTTGGATCTTGCTTCAGATTAAAACACGAGAATAAAATCCTAAAGATATATTATCTCTTTTATAACACAGATTCAATAAAGACAGAGAATGTCTTGTTTTCTTTTGTTACGTAACAGCTAATTTCACAAGATATTATTGCTTGATTTGAAGAGTTTAATTTGTGCACAAACTCATCTTGATATGGTAATAATATAAACTTGTCTTAAAGCCCTTTTCAATCTCCTAGAAATTTGATTACAGCTTCACGCAGATGAGAGGAATAATTTTCCGCCAAGTTCAAATTCGAGTTTGAGAAGTGGGTGCCCTGATCCAAGCCTGGGTGCCTTTATCACATTTTCGGGTGCCTTTATAACTTTTTAAGCCCATATTTTCCACACAAGTTTACTCTTCAAAAATACCTCCAAACACAATAAAAGAACAATATAAGTACACAAATGAGTTCTAGCAATATACAAACTGAGATCAAATAAGATACGAAAACATATATAACAGGTCCCTGGGAAGTAACGGGTCATATGCAAGTTGTGCAGAAATATAACAACAACATTGAACTAAATGATCACAAGTTCATATCTCAAGTTTGGTGTATTCAGTTAAGAAATTTGCTATTGGAACACCTCAATATTCAAGTAATAGATGATATTTGCAGAGATATTGGGAGGAAAGTAGATGTGAAACCAAAAAATTGCCACCCAAGTGGTACCAAACTCATCACTATTTGGTTTGAAGTTGATTTGAATAAACCACTTAAGAGAGGAGGTTAGTTATTCACTGCAAGAACCGACAAGATGCACTGGGTAAGTTATCACTTTGAGAAACAACCTCATAAGATTTGTAAGAAATGTTACGTAATTGATCATGATGATGAAGCGTGTGCAGCTATTGCCAAGAATCTAGAAGTAGTGGCATATAATCAAGAAGAGTTTTTTTTCTGGTGCCAGAATGTCCCAGAGGGGCAGGCTTTGATGGTTACCCTAGAAGAAGAAGACAGGCGCCTAAATCATAACAAACCTAATCCACTAGATATCGGGTCTTCAAATAAAATAGAAGAGTTTAGTAACAAAAAAAGAATGAGAGATGATGAACCAAAAACAAATATTACTCATCAACCTAATCACATCCTTATCAACCCTATTTTTCAACCATCCAATGATTCTCGTATTTTTGTTGTTGAGATGAATCACACTGATCTGCTACTTACTCCCGAAAATCATTTCGTCGAGGGTGATATTGAAATGTGTGATAGAGCTATTAAATCACATGCTTTCGGAGATCTCGTTGTTGGAATACATGGAAAAACTGCAAATACAATAACCCTTATTCTCCATAAGTTTAATTTCAGATTAAAAATTCTTGCAAACCTAGTTATTTTGAAATCAATTCTGAATTTTACAATTAGGGTTTGGTTTTGTTTCCACATTTTCAATATTATTGTTCACTGCATAATTAGTGCAACCCCTAATAGAAACCCTATAACTCCCATCATTATTGAGTCTTGTTACAATAAATTTAACTCTCTGATTGCTACTTTAACTACATTGATTATAAGAAGTTTCAGATTTTTTTCTTTCTCTCATTTTCATGAGAATCTTGTCGTGGAATTGCCAGCGCTTCAGCAACTCTGCAACTAGAACTTCTTTATTCAATGTAATTAAGTGTCAAAATCTTGATTAATTTTCCTTTGTGAATCTAAAAATGACTCCACAAAAATGAGTCAATATCTAAAGAGATTCAACTACCCAAATAATTAGGTTTACCTTTCAGCTGGCCTCTCAGGTGGTATTGCTATTATTTGGAAAAGTGGTCTCCAGTTTGATATTGTGCAGAATACTGATAAAATGATTAATGTCTTGGATTCTTATGATCCTAGCAAGCCAGAATTCCTGGTAACTTTCTTGTATGGTTCTGTTTACCATGATGAGAAATTACAACAATGGGAATACATTAAACAAATTAGAGATAGAGTGAATATCCCATGGGTTCTTATTGGTGATCTCAATATCACAATGACAGTCCATGAAAGGTCTACTCTATCTATACCAACCACTACTGAGTATCCAGCCATTAAATCTATTATTGATGCCTCTGAAATGGTGGACTTAGGCTACATTGGTTCAAAGTTCACTTGGTCTAATAGACAAGCTGGCAATGACCTAATAAGAGCCAGACTTGATAGAGATCTAGATAATAGTTTATGGCTTGAATCTTATAGTGTCTCTAAAGTCTTCCACATAAATATTGTAGGGTCAGATCATTCACCCTTAATCTTGGTGACTAATACCTAAACTCACCAAGGTAAAAGGCCGTATAAGTATTACAAGTGTTGGTTCAATGATCCCACCTCTCATGAGGTTACTAGGAATGTTTATTCCAAATATATTAGAGGTTCACCACCTTTTAAGCTTGTAAACAAACTTAGATGTGTCAAACATGAACTGAGAAAATGGAATATAAGCCATTTTGGCAATATTCACCATAGAGTCAAAGACCTAGAAGCTCAAATGTATTCTCTGCATAACAGTACAAATGTAATGTTGAATATTGATACTATCAAATATGTTGAGCAAGACTTGGAGCATTGACAAAAAATCCAAGAGGAATTTTATGCTCAAAAATTCAGAGTTGAGTACATAAAGAGCTATGATAGGAATACCTCTTTTTATCACACTGCTGCTAATAGAAGGAAGCACTTTAATCATATATCTGCTCTTAGACTCAGCAATGGTCTTTGGTCCAATAGCAGATCTGATCTAGAGGACCTCCTTATTAATCATTTCAAGACAATAAGCTCCACTTCTAATCCCTTCTGAATTGCATAATTCCTTGTATTACTAATGAGGACAATGATACTTTGTTGAGTCCCATTACTTTACAGAAAATTAGGAATACAAAAAGAAAATGGCTTCATGGACTGCCCCAAGACCAAATGGTTTCCCACCTGGCTTCTATAAGCAAAACATGGAACTCTTTGAGAATGATATATTACAAATAGTTAAATGTTTCTTTGACACAAGGCATTTGCTTAAAGAAATGAATCACACATTTCTGACTTTAATTCCTAAGGTCAATAATCACACAAGGCATTTGCATCGGATCTGGAAATTTTTGATGGGGGGAAATTTTGGGATGAAAGGGAAACACATTTCTTTGGAGGCTTTTGGGATGAAAACCGAAATAGAATTTTGATAAAACCTAACTTAAAACAGAAAGACGTAAAAACCCACGTTACAACCTATAATCCCAAAAATTGCCCAGGACCTAAGCTACAGATATATAAGTTGCTTAATTATTTTCAATAAATAGGGATTAAAGCAACGTAATTTTTGTTAAGCAACTTATATTTTCGTTGCAGAGTGTGCAACATCTATACACGTTGTAAATGGAAAATAAAAACGTGGTAAATAGGGGATTTGGTGTAGTGATTATTCGTAAAATATAACTAAAACAAGAATGGATTTGACACTAAAAACATGTAAATTAAACACTTATCATATGGAAGCAACTTTTCGGTTCAAGTCTCTACATAAAATCTTGGAATCTTATCCTACTGGTATCATGTGGTGTGTTTGGAGGGAGCAAAACTCTAGAGTTTTCAATGGAAAGAATCAATCGGTTGATTATGTTATTGATATGATGAAGTACACAATTTTCTCTTAGGCTTTATTTTTTAAAGGATTTATTGATGTGTCTAATCAGAGTGTGATGGTCAACCGAAAAATCTGTAATTTATGCCTCCTTGAATATATTTTTTTAAAAAATTATAGCTATTTTGTACAATTTTTATTTCTTCTTTTTTTGTTCATACCATCTTTGGTGGTATTTTTTTTTGTTGTACCCCTATCTTTTATCTAATATATTATTCTTTATCAATATATATATATAATAGGCAATGGTATATACATAATTGAATGTTATATTGCTTGATTAATTTATTTTTTTCATATCCTTTATTTTTCTCATGAATAGTTCATTTCTTCTTTATTCCTTTGTAAAGCTAATTTTCATATAATTCATCTATAAGTAGTTAATAATAATTTTCCATCTTCATTCGTTGAGGAAGATAAACAGCAATCCATTCCATCTTTAGTTTTAAGTAAGACGCTTGAATCGAAATTAGCCATTGGCTTGCAAAACATAAGAGAAAAAAAATGATTTTTTTATTTTATATATATTAAAAAGTAGTGTTAAATGTATTTGTAAACAACTTGAGATCCCAATTAGGTATGTTTCTTCCTGTTATGATTTCATTTCATAGGGACAACAAGAAGGGATCTCGGTGAATGAATATTATCCATAATAGATATCATCTCCGATCTTAATTTCTTAATCGGCTATTATTTATTTCGAAAAATATATTTCATTACAGAATGGGGACATTTGCCCAAACACATATAGCTTCGACCAGTGGGCATGAGTCGCATTACAATACATAAGCTCTTATCGATAAGGTTGACTTATTACTATTTAGTTGTGAGTTTGTGGCAAATGGTGCCGCAGACGTCTCTTGACGCAGAGCAGATGTTGGGAGGTTTTGCGATCATATAGCAACACCAACAATCTTGTGGTGGGTTGCCGCATCTGCGCGGGACACATAAATTAAGCTTAAGCTTGCTTCCTGAAACATTCACTAATCCCACCTCTGATATGCCGCGGCCTGTACCAGAAAAGATGAGAAGAAAAGAAAAACATGTTAATACTACTTCTATAATTACAATAAGTATAGTTTTTTTGTTGTTTTTTTTACCAGTGGTTATTTCAAGAACGTCAAATCAGCTCGGCTCACTTGTATTAAGGAACGGCAATGGTTATAAAACTCTAATTGACTTATTTTTTAAATGCGATGGTTCATATTCTAAAATTTAAAATTTGCAAACTATGGCTCCAGCTACGATAAGACAATTCGGTCATACTCAACTTACTAACTTACACTTATGATAGTATAAAAGCTGTCCAAATATCCATTGATGATGCAAATCAAAAGCTTATTCATATGACATGGTAGGAAAAATGCTCAACAATAACATGAATAAGAAGCCCTTAGAAGATATGTTAAGTACCTTGGGTAAGGGAAACAAGAGTTGCGAGGAGAAGGAAAAAAAGAGGCAAGCGCTTGAAATCAAAAGCAGCCATCAATTTGCAAAATGAATGAGAAACGATATATTTATTGTTTTCTGTTTTCAAGAGATAATGAAAGAGTGCTAAATGTACTACGTCAACGAACTGAAATCCCAATTTATACCATTTTACACTAAATGGCATTTATTCTTTAAGTCATTCTATCATGCACACGAGTATGCAACAACACAATTAATATGCATCTTTAAGCCATTAGATATTGATATTGTATTCATGTATGTAATCTTTTTAAGCTATTAGTACAAATCTTATTTTTTTAAATAATATCTTATTAAGATATCTCATTAATTGTATGAATCTTTTATAAGACTGATTCATGTCCATGGCATATATAAAAGCAGATATTTCATGCTATTTATGTCTAATGTGTATTTTATGGATTGTTATATGGGGAATGGGTATATTGTTTAAGATTTTTTAAAGTGTGGTTGAGATGGACAAATAAATATAAAGTATGGTGAAATGGACACCAAAAATCTTAAACAATTATGTCCCACGTCTTTATTTTTTTTATTATTTTTCTCTCCAATTTAAAAACAAATCATAAAAACAAATCATAATTTCAAAATATATATCTGATTTTAATAAAATTATATTTTTGGAAAAAAAATTAAATTATCTACTAAACAAGATTTATTGGTGATAGTAAATTCAAAAGTTTTTTTTTTCGAAAGAAAATAACTAGGATGAAACTGGTTGCATCCTGAATTAGAATAAAATAGAAAAAATTATTCGAAAAATAGCTAGGATAAACTGGTTGCATCCTGTATTAGAATAAAATAGAAAAAGTTATTCGAAAAATAACTTGGATGAAACTGAATGCATCCTGATTTAAACTAATAAAAAAAATTATTTAAAAAATAGTTAACATGAAACTGGTTGCATCTAGTATCATTCTTGGATGAACAAAATAAATATAGGTAAAATCAGTGTTTCTACCATCCGTTCCATATAAAATATAAAGATCTAGCACAACCATCACCACTACCAACATTTTCAATCGCAACAAACATCATATTATTGCCACCGCCACATTCAATAGTAATAAAATACAACTAACATCACCATAACCTTCACCATAAAAATAAATAATCATCTAAATGTGCAGGATGAAACCAGATACATCATGAAAAGAACATGTTTATTTGTCATAATATGCAGGATGTAACCAGATACATCTTAAAGAAAACATATTTTTTTATCTGAATATGCATGATGAAACCAGTTTCATCCTGGTTTATTCTGTAAAGTATAATATGATGTACAAATTCATGTTTGATTTTGTCAGGATATACATGATGAAATTACTGGAGTTCCATATCTATCTAGTGGTTTGACAACATATCTATCTAGTGGTTTGACAACTGAGAACATGGATCAGGTAAACTCGCAGAATATTCCTTACTCTTGGGTGGTGTTAGATAATAATTAATCAACTGACCTCGTCTGAATCACTTGATCAGAGTTCCAGCTGATGGTTTTCGATGTATTTAGCAGAAACAATGGGTTTCCAGTTAATTGATTTTATTCTATGTATCGCGGTTGTAAGATGCTATTGGTCCCCATATTAGGATATCCTTTTGGTTGAATACGGGGTTAATTGCATTTTACATTTTAATCATGCTAAATTATGTCTTCATTATTCTTTAAATGCAGGTCAATAGATCTTGGAACAAGAACCACTACGGGTTTGTCATTTAAAGACATAATCTTATTGAGCAGAGTGAGCATATAATAATAACAATCGATGATCATTTTTAAAATTAGTAGTGCATTTCCAAGTATTGGAGATGAACTACAGACCTGAACTTCTGTAAAAATCAATAGAATTCTTGGGGGGTTTTCTTCAAAGTTTCATTTTCTTTTCAAACTTTTCATACAAAATTTCCTTTCCAATCTGCCTGATCTCATTTCTAAAAAAGTTTTATGGTACAGATTATAATTCATTATTCACTCACAACTCTATTAATGCTGGTATCATGAAATGGTTAGAAAGAGCAGTCAGTGGGTTCCTTCCATGATAACATATGGAATGCATGCTCTTATTTTTAATGCATGTTTTCGAATTTTAGAAAACAATATCCAGTGATTTGAACCGTGCATTATTGTTTCTCGAATTATTGTTTTAGAGCTCCCATTTGACGTGAACCATCATGTTCTTTAGCTCAATCACATAATGTTTCCATGATCATAAAATCTAATTCCATGAACAAATGAACGAATATTGCTTATATAACACTGTCTCTTTCTCTGTGTACAGGTTGCTGAAAGCGTACCCCTCTTAGTTTTGTGGTTATAAACTATTAAGAAAAAATTGTTAGTTGTGGCATTTGATCATCACTTCTAACATTCATTATTCAGTGATGAAATTTCGATAAGGTGTTTCTTTGATCTTTATTTCTATTTGCAGGGGCATGGGATCAGCTCATTAAACACTCTCTCCATAACAGCTCATTCTGTAGTTTCACTCTACCACAGAATGAAACATACTTAACATAGATTAAGTCAAACCACTGCAAGCTTGCATTGGCATCATTGCATCTGGCTGTAATTCTTTGTAATGAGCTTGAATTGTCACCATTACGTATGACTGGTCACAAATTTAAAGTAAAATCTTGATCAGCTACCCAGTAGAGTAAGGTTGTTAAGAATACAATAAACCACTTAGTATTACCAATACTTCGAGCACTCCGAATACAAGGCATGTACAGTAAAACCTCTATAAATTAATAACCTCGATAAAATTAATAATTTCTCCAGTCCCAACTTGGGACCAGTATAAAATTGGACCCCAATCGATAAAATAATAAGATAATAACTTTTTTGAAATCCCAGTGTATATATATTGGTCCCAATGAAACTATAAATTAATAATTACTAAAAGATTCTAAATTCTAAGATTGTCTAGTAAAAAATGAATCTATAGTCATTTGTTTTTTGTTGAACTTCAAATCTATATTGAGTTCATCTTTAAATCTCCTCATTGCACTTAAGAGTTGGGGCATTGTCTTCTCGTATTGCAACAAAAAGTTTTGAAGAGTTGTTGCCGCTTGCAATGCTTCTTTCCGAGTGACCGGTTCCAAAGCTATTGAATCATCGCCAACTTCGTCATCGACCGGATTTTGAATGGTATCCGCCACAATTTCTTCAATGCTTTGAACCTCGTAACATTCATAAAATGTGCCTTGGAACTTGTTTTTGTAATTTATTTTTCATCTCTAACTAATATACATTGTAACTAGTACAATGGACTTGAAAATTTAAAGATAATACGTAAAACCTCTTTAAATTAATAAATTATTAATTTATCGATATAATAATATCTCGCTAAATTAATAAAATATCCCGGTCCCAACATTATTAATTTATAGAGGTTTTACTGTATTGTTAATTTTGATATCCATTATCACCCTATAATCATTGATCTGCTTATATTTAGTCTCACCAAGGAATAGGCTCAACAACACAAACAAGTAAGGGTATTTTAGTAATCCAAATTAAAATTTAGTTATATAATTTGGATAGAATGTCTAATTTTAAATATTAAACATTTTATATAAAAAAAATAGATATTAAAATAGTATCTAATTTTATTTGTCCTCTAAATCTATGAATAAAATTTTATGGTTATATAACCAAGTAATTATTACTATACTCTATTAATCAATTAGATCAATTTTTTTAAACGGCTTTGGAAAGAACAAATTTTAACAGTACACGCTTTTCTAGATTTCTAAGCATTTACCGGAGTAAACCTAAGTTTGAGCAACCACGCTATTTTACTTTTTCACAAAAAAAAATGCTGTTTTTTTTTCAAATACGATATAAAAAGATTTCATTTAAAGAAAGAAACTACAATGTTATGCCATCAACTTTTATAACAAATATGTTAACCAATTTGGCATATTTTGTTGCCATTTCTCTGCACAATCGTTGGACAAAGCATTTTTTTGCAACACAGTCTAGGAAATTTTTAACGTCCCGATGGACAAAACTATACCACATGGTAAAACTACTTAACAACTGGATATTATCTTGAATGATATTTGAAGTAGTCCACGTGCCTTCTTCTGATTTCCCATTTATAGCATTCACCACCCTTTGGCTATCTCATTCTAGATGCAATTGACTGATTCCTATAATTTCAACCCATATAATTGCTTCCATTATTACCAAAGCTTCCGCTTTTGCTTAGAATTACGACTTACTAAACCAATTCCAATTTACCTTGTACGAAGATTCGTCCTCGGATCTTGTCGGTACTATCATTAATTCTTTCCTATAAACATTTTAACCAAATAACTCACCCTTTTTTTTCTTTTGGAACCAACATTAATTAAATATTTTTGCATCACAATTCACACATAAGATATAATACATCCACGTCAATCCAAATGTCCCAGACAAAATTAAATGTAAACACTCTATTGTTAGTAAATTAAAGAATCACGACACGTGGAAGAAGATCAAGCA
>JAJJMC010000728.1:2634190-2699519 GCA_023531435.1 Papaver californicum | reverse complement strand
CAAGAGTTTGATTGGTTGTTTACCAAAAGGAATTTTTGGCCTAAACATCTATCATATTAGATAAGATTGTTCGACCAAATTAGTATAATTTTTTTTTCCAAGTACCCTTCGATACAAGATGAGATCAGTATACGAATTACAATGCAAATTAATTGTGACTACCACTTATCAAATATCCAAGATTTTTTATGGTATATATGCATTATGGATTATAATTCTCATTATTCTTCGAGTCGTGATATCACGCATAACACAATACATATGTACTTCTAAGCCATTAGATATTGTATCTGTTTATATGCATCTCCATAATAACAAACCTGACAGTTTAGAGATGTGTTATGCAATAACAAAATTCTTATTTTTGGAACCATAACGATCAACACGCGCGATGGGTGTACAAAGATAAAAAAATTGACTATTAAACAATATCTTATGTAAAATATTTTTATATTCTTATAGTTATTTTAAACAGAGGCATAAGTAAAATGACACATTATAAAGGTAAAAATGAGATAATAAATCCTCTTGGCATACAACGTAAATAAGTTATCATATTAGACTTTAATTATAACTATATTTTAAATTACTTTACGTTCTCTATAATTATTTTTTGTCATTTTTAATGTATATATATAGTATATGGACAAAATATAAAAAATAAAATCTAGCTTTACCTAATTACTAACATATGTCATCAATTGCTTTTTATATTATTAATTGCTTTTTATATTATTGTAATATATTATATAAAGGGACAGAAAAGAAATTTACAACTTCGTCGAAGCCCAATTCCCTTAATATAATGTATAATAGATAGTATCTTATTGATTGTAAGAATTTTTTTGTTTGGTCTATGAGCCTATGATATGTAAAATTAAATATTTTTCATGTTTAATGTATTTTACCTATTATTATGTTCTATCACACACCAATTTTTTAAAACGACACAAAAAATTAATTTTGACTATATGGTTATCTGAGTTTAAGCGGTTACGTTTATTTATTTTATTTTCTCATAAATTCTTTTTGCAGATAAAAATCTTTAACAAATGTTCTCGTATTTAAAATATCTTCGTAAACCTTTTACTTTTGTCTGGAACTTTTGATTTTCTACTCTCATGATTTTTTATTTACTCCCGTGGAAAAGATAAGATTGTAAGGACCCACAAACTAATATTATACGATGGTGTGCTTTTAGCAAGTCCTATATGTGACTTTGACAAAACAAAGTTTGGCATCCCTGAGGTGCGAACTTCTCTTGCAATAGTATCAGCTACATTGTTGTATCTTTTGGTAAAGTAAATGAACTTTGCCAAGCCAAACGTTGATAGAAGTGTGATGCATTCTCAAATGGTGTCTTCTGCTTTCCAATCCATAGAGTTGTAGTTGTCTGCCAATGCATGTATCGGTATTTTACTGAAGATTTTTTTAAGTTTTTTAATGGTTATCATAGCAAATTGAGAGAGATGCATCGTGATAATGCTTTCATGCAAAATGAGCATGTCGCTGGTGTAGAACTTCTAGTATTTGCTGAATTGTCATTTTAGAGGAATCATATAATATGATAACGTAATCCATTGCCTTATCTTGTCGTGTACAAGAAATATCAGTATGCAGTGTCAAAAATTTCTCAGTGTCTTCATTGGGCATGGTGCAAGTTCTAAGAGAAGCTTGGGAATGGAGTGGAGGATTTATAAGGGAGCTTAAGGTGATACAGTTGTTTGCTTACTAATTTTTTGCAACTTTCTCACTATGAACGTATAAGTGCTTACCTATTGCATAACGGATTTCCGGTGATATATAATCTTTGATCTTAATACGAGGGTATACAACTCTCGTTGTTTTTTTTTGCAGGTGTAAAACAAAAGATTATGGAATAATAGTTTTTTACTTTGTTGTTGTAAACCAAAAAGTGCAGTTATTAACCGCGACTATCAATCGAATTACAACCATCATTTATGAAATTTGTGCTCTGCAATGTGGATACCTAAAATATTCAAAATTTAAACATTCCAGTAATCTCACTATTTCGGTCACATTGAGGGGATATTATATATTTTTATGCTTTATACTACAAGACTTAAAAATAGTGTTATGCAATATGGATATCTAATAATTAATCTCAATTTTTCAACAGCGGTGGCTTTCGACCAATTTTCTCAACTGTGCTAAGTTATCTTTGTTTTTTTATCCCAATTGATGTTGCTATGTTCGTGTTAGTGTGATCTTCAATTCTCCATCCGTTTTGAGTAACTCAGAAAATACTAAGACTTTACCACCTAATCTAATCTAAACTAAAATTGACTTTAATAAGTTAAATCAAGAAATAATTTTGATAATTAAAATATGATATCATATTTAACATTCCAAAGTATATATGTTTAACCGAGCATTTGCTCTAACACAAGACAATGTGGCCACACATCATGTTCAAAATACAAGGTCATAAAAAGGCACTAACCAATCGAAAGAGGAAGATGATCGTATTAATAAACTATCCATAATATAACAAGACAAAGAGAAGAAGAAAGCCGACAAGAAATACGAAGAATATGGTAATAAATGGTTTGAGTTTGCCAAAAATTGGGATGAATTAGTTTTTTCAATGATCGAGTTTCAATACCAAAATAATTTGGAAAAGTGTTGGAAATAAAAATGGTTTAATGCTAAAATTAAGATTTTATTACTTAAAATAATTTTGTTACTATAATTAACTTGATGGGTGTTAGGATCACTAGTCCAAACTTGGGTGGAATTATAGCCATCCATTTTCACTTCTTAGTGAATGAGAAACCTTTGGTTGTCCCACATTGGGCAAACCAAGGAGGAAGTTCATACATTTTACCACAAATGTTTTATATAAGGAAAAAGAACTAGTGGATTGGATATGGACTTAGGAAATGGACTAGTGGGCAAATGCACACATGTGTGGTGCTTCACACCGAAGCACCACGGGCTTGCGGAGCTTGCGTGTGCTTTTGCGTGTGCTTTTGCGTGAGCCTTGGCGCGACCCTTGGTGCGAGCCTTGGTGTGAGCCTTGGTGTGTGCCTTGCGAGTGCCTGCGAGTGCACACGTGTACCCATCAAATATTCAACGGGTTTATCTTAAAAATAAATATTTTACCGTTTTGAATTAAATGAAAAATAAAATCATAAATATTTTTTAATTAAAAAATCTTAACGTTTTGTTTTAATGGGGATTTAATATTTCAAAATAATTTTTTTCACCGTTTTAAAACTCAAAGGATTACTTCTCCTATAAAAGAACAACAATACTAAGGTTTTCGTTTACCCCAGTCACAGCCACTGTCCTGACGACTTTTCATCATCTTCCTGTTTTGTTGTGCGCAATAGTTTACATTCTTATTTTTTCATCTACTGTTAAGTTCATAACGGGCCAACGAGCTTTGCTAGCTGGGTTGGTATCAGGTGATTTTATCCTGAATTCAAATTTGTCACTTAAAAGGTACAGCAGCATCTTCCTGAAGGTGTACCTGGCAAATATTGAGTTAAGGGCAGTCTGTTGAACATGCGACTTCACCTCTCTGTGCTTGAGTGTGTGTGTTGTTTATTTCTAACCCTCCCTTAATCATCTTCAAGTTCTCTGTTGTTTGTGTTTCTCTGTTACAGGAAGATTATTATTCAACAAAAAGTTTATTGATAAACTTAACAAGGATTACTCAAACTGCATTTCATATTGCAAGAAACAATGTTGTATCCGCATAAAGACTAGTTTGTTATGCGTTTCCCTACCAACATAAACGCTATAAAATAACGTAACGAAAACAGTAGACGTGGCTCTCTGCCGATTAAAAATGTATATACCTTGAACATAATAAAGGTGGGATCGTTCAAGTATGTTCGTTGATCCATGAGTATTTCAAGGATGGTATCCATGAGTTCTTGTCCTTACGGCTCTACTCCAGGAGTTGGTTGTTCAATGGCATCGCTGATGTGGATACCTCCACCACTCTGAGCCTTACAATGTCTAGCATGACATTTTTACAACCTTTGACATGAGGGCCCAAACTCTCGGCCTTGGGATCTTGAGTATCAATAGCTTTAGTTTTTTTTTTCCGCATCCAAAAAGCATTTCACGATAACTTTAGCTTTAACTTACATATTGTTTATGTCAATTTTCCCATTGACATTAAGAACCAAAGATTTAAAGATTGTATAATCAACATAAGATTTTAATAAATGAGCTGATACATAGAATCATCTTTAAGAATAATGGTTTGATAAACATTTTAACAATCCAACCATTTACAGATCATAAATCTGATCAAAACTAAAATTCCAAATACATCTTCTATTAAAAGCAAGAAATTTTATCATGAATGTCCTATCTTTTGGATTTAATCATCCACAGTACATACCTAATAATCTTTTTCCTTCTGCTCTTCTTAATCTTCCTTCCTCTCTTTCTTTCTCTCCTCAATTTTCCGACCCCTTCTTCGTTGAATGCTCTCTTCTACTTATAGTTATAGTAGCGGGTCCCATTTGTCCCGATACCAACTATCGTTCTTCTTATTATATTAGCGATCGGGATGCTTATAAGATTGACAGGTCATGTTTTCTCTTTGGTGCGCTCCTTGCATGGTTTACACGTGCTCTTCATTCCCTGAAATCTTTGGTGCGTTCCTTGCATGGTTTACACGTGCTCTTCACTCCTTGAATATCAACTTCGTCCCGAACATATGTGTCAGTAAAGTAATTATTACCTTACTTTCCCGCTCCATGCTCATCATTATTCTTCCTTTCCCGTTCTATATGTATTTAATGCTGTCTGTTTCGATCAGTGTGATATTACTTTCCCGATCGTACGTGTCAATCGTGCAGAGATTTACTCAGCCTGTCACTTCTGTCCCGTTCCGCTACTTTAATATGGTTTTGATTGTGTACTTCTCGTCCTTCTTAATTTCACTGTTTCTTTCTTAATCGTCTTACACGTGTCGCTTCTATTTTATTTCCTAACACATATAACTATTTTACAAACTTTACAACCCACAATCAGAAAAATCGATAGAGAAATACATGTTTAAGAAAATTCAACAAGTTTAGAATCGACATATATAGATATACTCGACGACCGATTCTATATTAACAAAACAAAAATCGACAATTAACTACTAATTAATGGCCGATTCTAACCATATTTCTAAATAGAATATTTGAAGGATGTGAACATCTATTATCGACAATTAATTTATAAACTATGACCGATTCCAACCCTATTTTTATACAAAATATTTGATGAAAGTGAACATTTAATATCGACAATTCATTTATATATTATAGCCGTTTCCTACCTAAGGTTTATTTATAGTTCAAAAATTGGCCATTGTGAGACAAATATTCTATCGAAATTTCTTGATGTTAGACGCAAATGAAGAAAGTCAAGATATATCAATAGAGTATTTGTCTCACAATGGCCGACTTCTCTTCATATTTTTCATCTATATAGAGCATAACGCGGAATTGGCGGATAATATCAATCGGCAACTGTCAATTTTTCATAATAACAAAAATTCCTAAAGAACAAAATCATCCAAAAACCAAAATCGAATGGATGGATTCATATAATTTACCTATTTATGCTATTTTCTATTGTTCCCTTAAGTTTTGGACATCAAAATCATTCGACGATCCTTGAACTTCAAAATGTTCTTCAGATTATTTCAATTTCTGGATTAACTAGGGGTTGTTTCGATGTTACTGATTGTGCAAGCCCTAAACTAGATGCATTAGGTTTTCTAGGTGTTTCATTATATCGAGTCATCGTTATGTAGAAGAATCAACGATAAATTTGTTTTTGAATTGACAATTATCGATGATTAAGAACAAAAACTCTAGAGGAATACAAAAGAAGAAAACTTGGCTGAGCAACCCCCAATTTTAGATTCTAGGTTTATATAAAATGAAACGAAATGAAAAAATTAGTTTTAAATTTATTGGTAATTTAAATATTTGTACACCTTGTAGACACCCTTTATCACGCTAGGCTTGTTGGGTAAAATTTGGCAGCCCCTAATTAGTTTGGGCAGTCCCCAATTGCGCCTGGTTATTTTTTTTATGTTGGAGAGTGCATTTTATATTACTGGTCCGATGCGGTCAAAAGATTGACTTTTAAAAGTCGTTAGATCGTATACCTGATGATACCTCTAGGTGTACAGAATTCACCTCACAACGCCGTGCCTCCATCACAAAACCCTAAAATGTTCGACTATAAATCTAAAGATTGAAACCTAACTAAAAGGTTTTAGGGAGGCTAAAGAGATAGAGAGAAGAAAACAAAAATGCAGATCTTCGTGAAAACCCTAACTGGGAAAACCATAACCCTTGAGGTTGAGAGCAGTGATACCATCGATAATGTCAAGGCTAAGATCCAAGATAAGGAAGGAATTCCTCCAGACCAACAGAGATTGATCTTCGCTGGGAAACAACTTGAAGATGGCCGTACTTTGGCTGATTACAACATCCAGAAGGGTAAGTCTTCAGTTTTACTTGTTTTTTTTTGGATTTTCATTGTGTTATGTATTTTGATGAGTTATTTATGGGGTTTTGAAATGATTTGTCGGCAGAATCTACACTTCATTTGGTTCTGAGGCTCCGCGGAGGTATTATCGAGCCTTCTTTGATGGCTTTGGCTAGGAAATACAATCAGGATAAGATGATTTGCAGGAAGTAAGTTGATTCCTGCTTTATTATTGACTGTTACAAATCATTTATTTGCTTTATTTTCAATTGATTTATGAAATAGATTGTGTGTATACATGTATAGTGATATGACATGTTATGGGCTGTTTCATTGATGTGTGTGGGTAGTTGGAAACATAGAAGTTACTCAGCAAGTGTATGAATCTTAGAGTTTTTATGTTGGGTGTTGATGAAATTCGTAGTATGAAGGATCTCCTGTGATTCCTTCCAGTGTATGCCTGTATTTGACTAATAGTACTGATACTTTATTTGTGCTATTCCATTGATATTTTATGTTATTTAGACACTTAAAGACTTCTTTTTGTACTGCATTCTTCTTCCTATGGAACTTAAAGTCGGTTTTAGCTTTACAAATTTGCTTAAGAATCATTTTGTTCTGGTGATTAATATTTTTTAGTTTAATCGATTTAATTTTCACTTTTTGATTTTCTTTTTTTTGATTTATCTTAAAGAATCTTCTTATGAGTTGAGATTGGAGCGTTGTGATGATGAAAGTAATTTGACTAAATTATATGAATGGATAAAAAACCTCCTACTCATTCTGAACGCTATCCATCTCTACAATGAATATTCACAATTTTCCCACTTCCTCACTTCCTATAGTGCTTGGCTTGTTTTGTGATATTCAATTGATACTTTAGCTGGAAACTTGACTTCTTTATTACTGGATTGTTGTATATAGAGGATGGTTCTGTGGAGCTTAAGTCGTTCTTAGCTTTATATATTGGCTTAAAAACTTCTTGTTCTGATTTATTTTTCTTTCCCTTTTCCTTTTTTGATTAATTTTAAAGAATCTTCTTAAGAATTGAGATTGAAGTGTTGTGATGATGAAAGTATTTTAATCCGACTAATATGAATGGATAAACAACCTCCTACTCATTCTGAACACTATCTATCTCTACACTTCTGCACTTACGTAGTTCATATAAGAAAGAAAGTGTATGACTGCGTATGAGTAGTACATCGGCTTGTTTTGTTCTTTTCCATTGATGGTTTTGATTAGGTAGAAACATAGAATTGTAAGTTGTTTACAAGTGCTTGTGCAACTTAGGTTGTTCTTACTGGTCTAATATCTTTATTGTCTGATGATTGGTTTTTTAGGTAATCAATTTAGTTTTCATTGTTTTTTTTTTCTTTTTTTGATTTATATTGAAGAGTCTTCTTATGAATCAAGATTGTAGCGTCTTGATCATGAAAGTATTTTAATCCGACTAATTAAAAGTATGAACAACCTCCTACTCATTCTGAACGCTATCTATCTCTAAGTGAAATTTGGTATGATTTCAATCATGTGTTGGCTAGTCTAATTAGGGTGTATGACAAGCTTCTTTTATCTTTCGAAAAGTTAGTATGTTTAGTATTCTTGTCTGACAACAAATTTGTGGTATGATACTCATTTCAGTACCTTGTAGCTTTAGCATTTTCATACTATTATGTATACATGCTTGGGTATTTGTTCTGTATTAAAAAATTTATTTGTCTTGATTTTTGATCACATTGTTATAGATTTATGTATGATATGGTATAATTGATTTACCTTGACTACTTTCCTATGGTTGTCTAACCTAATGATACTGTTTATGATACTGCCTATAGGTGCTATGCTCGTCTGCATCCAAGAGCTGTGAACTGTAGAAAGAAGAAGTGTGGTCACAGCAACCAGGTAGTTTCTTGTTTGTGTTTATGATGAAAGGTTAATTATTTGGTTTAGCCTCTTGTTAGGACTTTGAACTATTTATTGAAGCTGTTTTTTTTTTCATTGCAGTTGAGGCCCAAGAAGAAGATCAAATGAGCACTGGTCTTGCTAGTAGTTGTTTCTGCAGGTCATAAAAGTTCATTTCGAGTTTTCTCTAATCTCATAGTACAAGTTCGTTTAATTTTGGAACCTGATTCTACTGTTATCTTCAGTTGACTATGTTCTTCCCCTATATCACATTCACCTATAAAATTGAAATTTTGTTTGAAGTAATGTTTGATTTTCTCAAGTCTTAGCTTTTGAGGTTTTGATAAGTTTTTTTAATCCTAAATGCTGGTTGTGCTTTTTATCAAACAAATAACTCAGCTTTAATCCTAAAACTGTAAAAGAATTTCCTAATATCCAATTTTTTGGTTTTTAGCTTGATTTTGTATGGAAACGGGTACTAAATATCTAGGGGAAACGGGTACTAAGAATCTAGGGGAAATGGGTGCAAGTGTGGGAATGTGTCCAGATGCCTTTACTAGACTTATATAAACCACCGAAGGATGTATTTTATAATTATAATGGCTGATGTATATATCACTAATAAAATGGAAGGATAGCGCTTATAACCTATATGCCTTGTGTCAACTTGCCTTTGACGGTTATGCTGTACATATGGACTTGCTTGTTTTCCCCAAACCTAGAATCAGAAACTGTGATACATGGTACACTGTTGCCTTTGTTCACTGGGACACAGTTCTTCGTAGTGGTTCCATACCAATATAGCATAAGAATATCTTTCTAGTTTGGTGATGTTTGCTGAAAATAGAAGTCCTTGTTCATGGAATCAAAAACTCCAAATTTGGCCAATCCATTAACTATTTGTAGTTTGGTAAGGATTATTGTCTGAATTGTGATTAGCTTTATGAAGTTGTCTGAAGACTCTGAACAGTCAATAATCAATTTTGGATGTGGTGATTGAAGGAATTTGATTAAAATTTAGAAAACGTGTGGTCAAGCATGTTTGTAGGCTGTCAGTCGCTTTGCATCAAAATGTACCCTTCATGGATCTTCATGTGAGTAACAGTAGTACAGCATCCCACTGAGGAGAAATCTAAAATAAATATATTAGTGATCTATCAGAACAGATTAAAGTGGAAATTTGAACAACGAACAAAACATCATTTTTCTACAACATTTTTCTTCAGGACGATTGCGGTCATTAAACACCAATTGTGTACTGATTCTACTTGGAAACATCAATATTTACTATATTTATTAAAGCACAAAAAAGAAAATCCAATTTTTATATACTGGAGATGGACCATTTTCAAGTCCAAATCAAGTTTATTGTCGAGAAATTCCATTGTGGGAAGTACAGTATTTGTTTACCTGTCCGATTCTCTTGAATTCTCAGTCCAAACAACCGCATGGAACAAATAATACACGAATGACAGACGAAACACAAATAAATCTCTAAAAGCCGGCCAGTGTTCTCCCGCTATAAATACAACTGATCAATATTCAAGGCTCAAGCAAACACCACCATCTCCATACAACTCTGTACCTAACATTCTTTGAATATCAATCAAGTGATCAACCATGGCTTCAACTTTTGTCAGGTACGGCATGATCTGCTTATTTCTTGGCTTTCTCAGCTCTCCAATAGCCCAAGCAGGTGATCCAGATATCATCACTGATTTTGTTATCCCTGCAAACACAACCCTTGATGGGTCATCATTCACATTCACTGGAATACGAAATTTGTATGCATCTGATCCTCCTCCCACCTTCAGGGTGACGAAAATTGGCATCAAAGAATTCCCTGCTTTAAACGGACAAAGTGTTTCCATGGCTATTCTTGACTTCCCTGCCGGTTCAGTTAATCCTCCTCATACCCATCCTCGCTCTGCCGAGCTCCTTCTTGTCATTGAAGGTAGCCTCGATGTAGGTTTCATTGACACCAGTAACATGCTCTTTACCCAAACACTCCAAAGTGGAGACATGTTTATTTTTCCTAAAGGACTTGTTCATTTTCAATACAACAAGAATGCCACAGAATCAGCCGCCGCTGTTTCTGCATTCGGTAGTGCAAATGCTGGAACAGTGTCAGTTCCTATGAGTGTGTTCACCACAGGTGTTGACGATGCAATTCTTGCCAAGTCGTTCAAGACAGACGTTGCTACCATTCAGAAGATTAAAGCTGGTCTTGCACAAAATTAATCCCAGAGCTTAAATGTCTCCTTCCGATGATCTAGGACATTATGCATGTCACTATGTCCGGTTCATTTGTGCTATTCACTTTCCTTAACGCAATAAGTTTGAGTGTCAACCCATTTTAGTTACTTTGTCATGGATTTGTCTCTTGTTTTACTATGAAATAATCTATGAACTTTCAATTAAAATTCTTCTGGTTTGGTTAAAATATTCCCTTGTTATTACTTATAAAGAAAGTTAACGTAATATTATGTTTTTCTTGGGCTTGTACGTTTTTCCTCTAAATACTATTTGCCTGCAACACGCAAGATGTGAAATATACAGCGGTGAGTGCATCTTGAAATTTTCATACCAATACGATCGAATTAGTATACGAAACAACTAGTCATGAAAAACTTGGGATATAACTAAGAAACCAAATTTAATGTTAAAGTCATTAATATGTGCATCTAGTACTCACCAGTTGCTTTCTTTTTTAGTAGATCCCTGATCGAGTTGTTACTGAAAACAGCTTCCTGTTTCTTTCACACCGTAGCATCGAGATTATCACAGCAGGGGAATTTTTCAGTCCATGTTTGAGCTAACACAACAATGTTGCATGGCCGGCTATCGTGGTAGAACGGGAAATTCAAAAATTCAGCAACAACATAAGGCCAGAATGCAAATGTCTAACACATGTTATCCTATGAGCGTGTTCACCACAGGTATGGATGATGAAATTCTTGCTTAGTCGTTTACGACAGACGTTGCTACCATTCAGAAGATTAAAGCTGATCTTGCACCAAATTAATCCCAGAGCTTAAACGTCCCATTTCGATATTATTACTATGTTCCATTGTGTAATATTTTCTGTAAAATAAATAGTAACATTTCAATTTATTTAGGTTCACTTGTCCAATACAAAATACTGAGCTGATAGACAAAAGAAAAGATCGAGTAATCGAGGAAAACTTCGTTAAACAAGTCATTGTTGAGTTAAAGTTCCTAATGTTTGGTGAAATTAATCCCTCGTTCTAACTTGAAACATAACTAGTCACATGTTTTTCTTGGTCCTGTAAGATTTTTCTCAAAGTCCCTTTTCATATTCACCATCCTATAACTTATATGTCAGGCAGTTTTTTCTTGATTTTGCGCCCAATTGTATCCCCAAGTATGATACTAGAAGCTTATATGTCGAGCAGTTTAGTCTGGAAGCCCATTCTTAAAGCTCAGCAACCTCACCATATGAAACTAGCCTTGCCGTCATTGCATCAATTTCTAGGCCATCACTTCAAAACATCCAAGAACCTTATAGTGATTGTGGCATTTTTCCCTTTTGGAATTTAAAGACGATGCTGTCATCGGTATATCAAACATATTGGAGAGAAATTGAAACTACAGATTAAATTCTCTGCTTTAGCTTCATATAGCATTACAGCCAAACTTTGCATCGCAACATGCAACTAGCATGATTGAATAAGATTGGAGAAAGGGCTTTTATGGCACATCAACCATGCATTATGCGTGTTTAATACTTGTCTAGCTCCATGGGCCGTGGTCGTCCAGCCAAACAATGAAAACATTGAAAAGAAATTACGAAAAAGATTGACAGACCGTCCCAAAAACCGGTGTGAGAAAATAAACCTACATCTACAAAATCCCAAAAAACGAGCCTCGAAAAAAAGAAAAGAAAAAAGAGGCATATATTTGTATTTGTAAATGGCAGAAAAAACTATTCTTTGCCTTGATGTTTATATTCATAGTTGGCTAGTTTCCTACACAAATAAGACCACTAGCTAACTATAGATGGAGTAGAATTATCCTCACTGATAAGAGAAACTTGAAAATCAACGAATATCTAGAATGTTAGGTAATTTCACCAGTGTGAAGGCAAGATTTTGAAGCCCCCACCAAACAACCATTACTATATTAGCTTCACTACAAACTTCATATAGAAAAATATTCTTCTATCTGTAATGCACCAAAATTGGCACCAAAATCCAGTGGCTTCCGTACGTACTTTACAGAGTACAGTACACGTCTTCTTGTTCGTTTTCTCAACATTCATGGTCTACCATTAAGTTGAATTTTGGTGTGGTGTCTCTTTCGACCCTATAAACAAGTTTGTTCAATCCCTCCAAGCAAGTTTCCTCTGACGTGTTTAGTCTGGGTTGTTTGGACTCTTGATTCTTGACTGAATGAGGTCATTGTAATTGCATGTTGTGTAGATATAAATCACAACTAGTGTAAATCATAGTGAAACAAATACTCCAAATGAAATAAAAAAATAAAAGAAGTTCCTCAAATTCATAGGTTTCCTATGAAGTCGAATTCGGATATGATACTAGCACGGAATATGCTTACCATTTATTTTATTTTTTATTTTTGAAGCATAGATTTTATTAAGATTAGACATAGATTACAGCTTGCCACCTAATATAATGACTAATAAAATTAAACCTAGTTAAACAAGAAAATTTTAGTTTACGCCAGTATGCATCGCTTCTAAATATATAAAAATTGGATATCAGTTTAATTTATTACTTTTTACCATTTATTTGTAATTTTGATGTTTTGTTATTCTTGTAAGTAAACATGTAATCGCTATTTTAATTTGAATGAATTAAAATATATCTATTGTCAAAAAAAAAAAGCAAAAAAAAGAAGAAGAAATAGTTCAGTCACTTAGTTGCGAATACAAAATTTGAAAATGTCGGTTGGAACCCTATTAATTTCACTCAATAAATAACTCAGATTAACTTATGGTGCAATGCAAAGGGTATGACGAGTCCATGCATCTCCTTGCCCACACTTTGTAGTGAATGAAATACTCGTCAGTATATTATTTTGTAAGTTTTTTATTTATTTATTATTATTATTAATTCTGTAAGTGGAGGAACTAAGAGGTGGCTGGGGGTGGCTAGGGGTGCTCCAACAATCCCAAAATTCTAAATTAAGGCTAAAATTTAGTTTTTGAAAGGTAATCTTTCAGAAGAAAAATAACACCCCCCCTAAAAATTTGATCTCTAGCCTATAGCCTATATAAATTTTCAATCATGCTTCTATCACTAATTTTTATAGGGGTATACATAGAAGTAGATGAAGAAGTTAAAATGAGGATTGTATTGCTTCTAATTTTTCATATTCTTTCAACCGTACAGCCAGACTCCCTTATATAATGAGTAGTTTTTACATAAGGTAGGAAATCTACTCAAATCCTAAACATAACAGGAAATCTACTCATATCCTAAAACAGAATATATTGTTAATAAATCCTAAAGACTATGAGTTGGCATTTGTGTCAGGATTGGTTTTCTGACTGGATTCAGAATTGGTCTTCTGGCTGTATGGTTCAACACTTCCCCTCAAGTTGATGGGTAGCTGACGAATATTCAACTTGCTTCTTAAGTATTGGAACCTCTGAGATGGCAGTCCTTTAGTGAAAATATCAGCTACTTGGTCATTTGATGATATGAATCTAACTTGAAGTTCCTTCGCAGCAACTCTTTCATGTACAAAGTGGTAGTCTATTTCAATGTGCTTAGTCCGAACATGAAAGACTGGATTAGCAGTTAAGTATGTGGCACCCAGATTGTCACACCATAGAACAGATGGAGCGGTAGGTATGCAAAGCTCTTTTAGAAAGGAATGAATCCAAATAATTTCTGAAGTGGCGATAGCCAATCCTCTATACTCCGCCTCTGTACTGGATTTGGAGACAGTCTTTTGTTTTCTGGCACTCCAGGAAATAAGGTTTCCTCCAAAATAGATACAGTAGCCACTGGTAGAGCGCGATCATCAAGATTACTTGCCCAATCTGCATCTGAGTATGCCTGAATGTTGAAGCCGGATGACGGTCTAATATGTAAACCATAGCTGACAGTGTGCTTCAGATATCGTAAAATTCTCTTGAGTAGTTCCCAATGTTCAACATAAGGATCTTGCATGTACTGACATGCTTTGTTTACTGCAACGGATATGTCTGGCCTTGTAAGATGCAGGTATTGCAAAGCTCCCACCACACTGCGATATAGAGACGGATCATGAAACTTTGTAGAGCCTTGCTTCTGGAGTTTCAACTGGGCATCTAATGGAGTCGTAACTGGTTTAGAGCCATCCAGTTTTATGCGCTGGAGCAAGTCTGCCGTGTATTTTTGTTGACTTAGGATAATTGAATTTCCCTGATGCACAACTTCTAAGCCAAGGAAGTAAGACAAGAACCCCATATCTTTTACTGCAAAAGCTTCACCAAACCATACTCTGGGTGCCTGCTTTAGTACATACAATGCTTTATGTAGCTTACAAACATGTTTTGGGAAATTCTGGTCCACGTACCCTGTTGGTTTCTGCATATACACCTCTTCTTCAAGTTCACCATGTAAGAATGCGTTTTGCACATCTAACTGTCTCATATGCCATTTGTTCATAACTGCAATAGAAAGAACTAACCTGATAGTACAAGGTTTCACAACTGAGCTGAAGGTTTCACCATAATCCACATCTTCGCGCTGGTGAAATCCTTTTGCAACTAACCTGGACATGTATTTTGTAAATGATCCATCTGAATTTTGTTTAACCCGAAAAACCCATTTCGATCCAATGATATTCATACCAGGTTTGTAAGGAACTACGGACCATGTGCCTTTATGGATATAAGCATTGTATTCATCATCCATTGAGTGACGCCAGGCAGGAACCTGACTTGCTTTGCTGTAACATGTTGGTGCCATATAATCTGGTGTTTGAAGAGGATGTTTTGTAACATTCAGACAGAGTTTATTGATGGTTTTGATATTCCTGATTTGGCTCTTGTTAAAATTGGGTGTACAGGGACAATTTGTTGGGTTTCTGCTTGTGGTAAGACACTTTTTTCGGTGAGCTGTGGACCTGTTGCTCCTGTGATGGTATGACCAGGACAGGCCGGCGTTGCTTCAGAACTGACGCTGGTTGTTTCTTGCTGCTGTAATGTTGCTGCCGTAGCTGATTGATCATTGCCAGGAAATGTTATCGTTGTGGGAGTGTTTCTTGGAGCCTGTTGCTGCTGCAGAGCTGACGCTGGTATGTTGCTGCTGAAATGTTACTGAAGTAGATCTTTGAACTGAACAGGTGACGTTGTTGCTATGTTATTGTTGCTGGGAACGTGTTCAAGTTGAAGTGTAGCTGATGTATGTGGTTGAGTGTCACCAGGTGACGCTGCTGTGCAACCGCTGTCGTGGTCCTGTTGCTGCTGAACCGATGCTGTGGTAGTGGTGTTGCGGAACCGGTGCTGTGTAAATTGTGACTGAACTGATATTAACTCTCTAAATGGAGGAGAAGTAAAGGTGTGTGTAGTTGGACTTACCTCTGGTATTGGTTGCACAGTTTGAACCTTCTGCTTGGCTTCAAAAGGGAATGAACTCTCTTCAAACTTGACATGCCTGGGTATGTACAATTTTCTTGTGGGTAAATGTAAGCACAGGTAGCCTTTATGTGCCCCACTATAGCTAATGAAAACACACGGAATTGATCTTGGATGCAGTTTGTTGGAATTGTATGACCTGAGACTTGGAAAGAAAAGACAGCCAAATACCTTTAGGAAGGAGAAATCAGGTGTCTTGTGAAACAATAGTTCTAAGGTGTTTTAATCTGAGTAGTAGCTGGACATCTTTTGATTAGGTAACAAGCAGTTGTAAAAACATAAGACCAGTAAGAAGTTGGCATGGATGCATGAAATAATAGAGCTAGCCCTGACTCAGTAACATGTCTAATTCTACGTTCAGCTAAGCCATTTTGTGATGAAGTGTGTGGACATGAGAATCGATGAATGACACCTGTGTTATTCAAGAAGTTTGTGAACTTTTTGTATTCTCCACCATTGTATGATTGAAATACTTTGATAGTTCTGTTTAGTTGGTTTTCTATCTGTAGTTTGAACTGGACAAAGACTTGCAATGCATCAGTTTTTTTTACCAATGGGTAAACCTAGGTATAATGAGAGTATGCATCCATTAACAGAAGATAGTATTTATAGCCATTACTAGATAAAGTTGGATAGACCCAGAGATCAGAAACAATTAGACGTAAAGGTTCGTCTATTATTATACTACTGACAGTAAAAGGAAGTTTGCAACTTTTTCTAACATGACATGACTACAAAATTTAAATGTTTTATTGGTAATAAGTAGAGAGTAATTCTTGATGACTCGAGTTACTGTGCGCAACATTGGATGTCATAGGCGCTGGTGCCAGATGGGAACTGATGCAGAGAGGTAGGAAGTTGGTGTTGATTGTTGGATGTTTTGAATATCGTTGAGCACATAGAGTTCATTCCTATTCTTGCTTTGCAGAAGAGTTCTCCCGGTGTGCATGTCCTTTACCAGAAAGTGGGTTGAATGAAAAACAAAGCACACATGATTGTCAGAACAAAATTTTGATACTGACAGTAAATTAGCTTTAATATAAGGGAAATGGAGTATCTTATTAAGGTAAAACTCTCTATTGTTATGAGTGAAGAAACCTTTACCAATGTTTGAGATGGGTAGAACATTACCATTACCCACGTGAACCGATTCAGTGCCATCATATTCATGTTGAATTCGAAGGTTATTCGTGTCTGCATTTATCTGGTGAGTAGCACCTGTATCTGTAACCCAGTTTTCATTCAAGTTTCTTCCAGGTAATGCTATGTATGCTTGCTTGTTGGGTTGTTGGTGTGCACGGTCCTCTTTGTATCTGAATCAGCATTTTTTTGCTATATGTCCTGACTTTTTACAAATCTGACACAGTCCTCATATCTTCCAGGAGTATTGTTGTTGGTCTGAGCCTGACGATTTGAACTGAAGCTTCTTCTCTGTGGTGGCCTTGATTGGTTCCATGAGTTGTTGTGTGACGCAACATTAGCAACGGGTTCCTGCAGAATAGCAAGTTGTTGCTCCAGACGCATATCATATGTCAGGAGATGTGCAAGCATTGTTTTCATGCTTAGATTTTCAATAGTACTTAGGGAAGTTACTATTGCATCATAAGCCTGATTCAATCCGTTCATGATTGATTGTTTCTTATCTTCTTCTGTAATTGTGACTCCAGATGCAGTTAAAGAGTTAAACAGGGTTTTTGCTTTGGATATATACTCATGCATAAACATATTACCTTTACGAAGATTATGTAGTTCTCTTTTTAGATGCATCTGATGAGCCTGGTTGTTTGGAGCAAACCGTTCTTTAAGTGCTTCCCAGACTTCTTGAGATGTGTTGAGACCAACAACACCAGTCATAACTGCTTCTGTTAAAGATGACAGGAGCCAACCCATGAGAATGTTGTCCTGTTCTTCATATTTGATAAACTCAGGATTAACCTCTGTTTGATTTGGTAGATGTTTTGGTGGTTTTTGAAAGCTTCCATCAACGTAACCTGATAGATTATAGCCTTTCAACAAGGGTTTGAATTGTGTTTTCCATAGTAGGTAATTTGTTTATGTGAGTTTGATGTTGATAATATGGTTGATGTGAAGATTTTGAAGCATTGTTGTTGTGTTTGCAGCCATTGTTGAGTGGTTTTGGATCTTTTGAGACTTCTGATATCAAGTTAAAATGAGAATTGTATTGCTTCTAATTTTTCATATTCCTTCAACCGTACATCCAGACTCCCTTATATAATGAGAGTAGTTTTTACATAAGGTAGGAAATCTACTCAAATCCTAAACATAATAGGAAATCTACTCAAATCCTAAAAAAAAATATATTGTTAACAAATCCTAAAGACTATGAGTTGGCATTTGTATCAGGATTGGTTTTCTGACTGGATTCAGAATTGGTCTTCTGGCTGTATGGTTCAACAGTAGATTGTGCTAAACTTGAAAGCAATTTATTTTTATCAATGTGATAGCGTTCTAGCTCGGAATTTATCATTGTTTTCTGTATCCTTTTTCATTTTTTACTCGATAAAGAAAAATTTAATAGATTCTTGCATGCTTATTTCAAATTCCCCGACCCAAGCTTTGACGTATGAACATAGAACAGTTCCTCTCCAACTAAATATGATCAGCACCTTAGTGCTCAGCTTGCCCAACACCTATACGCTAAATACTAGTCGTCCCTCTCGTTACCTAGGTGATGCCTTCAAGTTAAACCTTATTGGATGATATATACATAATCTTAAATCTAGGGCGTGCAAGAGCGTCCACGGTCATGCGAATAAGCGATGAACTAAACCTATATATATTCGTTGGGTCAATCGCAGCGGGACGGAGTATAAACATATTTGGTTTGGATTGCTAGGGTTTCAGATCAAAAATGGTCCAAAATTCGGACCAAACCCAAATTTGATGGAGCGCACATATAATTAGCGTTTGATGACAGACATGAGTAGAGGTGAACTTTTGATGACAGACGTGAGTAGAAGTGAACGTTTGATGGTGGGCGTTAATATAATCTGCGCCCCACCAAACTAAACAACAAACGTGTTCTACATGTCCGCCAAACAACAAACGTGTTCTATATATCCGCCTGTTGTGAAACGTATATTATGCTTGCATTTGACTATATTTTTCTCTTCTACCGCTGCGCTTAACCATCCAGAAGAACAATTATTTTTAATATTTGCTTTTAGTATTTGCTTTGTACTCAGTTCATGACTGTAGATGCTCTAAAAAGACTAAAATCAGAGGATAAAAATACAAAAGATTTTTTTTCCCATGATTGATGCCTTAGTTATTGAAAGATCTAAATTCTAAGGGATTAAAGTCTTCCAAAGATTATTTTTTTGGGACATCTACAACCTCATCCATTCAATTGTCTGCTCGGTCTTCTGAAATTTCATGCCTTCAATTGATAGGTATGAATCCTTTTCTAATCGACGTTTAATTCGAAATTTCAAGAGTTTATGGGCTCCATGTTGCCTTGCTACAGAATTTTATATAGACTTTTAAAATTTGGCCGCATATGTGTATATGATTTCACGACCTACCCTTTGATTCTTCTCATGTAGATAGGTTGTTTTCCATTGACTTCATTTGGTCTAGTGGGCGATTTGCCCTTGGGAAGTGAATGAGAAAACTAAAGAAAAATGAAAAGTTTATTTAGAAACCTTGACATTGACCTTTCCCCCAAGTCTTTCTATTTATTTTTTTCCAAATTTTAGAGAAACCATGACATAAACCAGCAAATTACGTATGATTTTGTCAATTTTATGTCTTTCTCTCTAGGATTTTTGAGATGATGATGCCGTGGAGTAGGAGAGAGTACCTACTACTTTTAGGTAGTGTTCTGAGAACGTCCCAAACCGGCTAGTGAACCGATAGCCTATTCATTTTTCCAGCCTGGTTCACTATTGATCTAAAGATTTTTCCTATGAATTAGGTGACTCACCCGGTCCGACCAACAAACTATATGATCTAATTTGGTTCAAACTGGTTCAATCAAGTGATATTTAAATATTTCTAAAAGATTAAGACGGGATAATTAAACTTATAATTATTATGTTAAAATGTTCTAAAAAATACAATTTTTTATTTGGGAACTGCTAGACTTACCTTTAATCAGTGTATTTTTACCGAATAAATCACAACTATTCGCCATGTGAGATAGAAATGCAATTTGGTCCGAAGTGATGTCATCATTTTTCTGAAGTGACGTCATCAAGTCCGAAGCCTAATTTGGCCCGAAGCGACGTCATCATTTCCCGAAGCGACGTCATCATTCACATCCCGATCCCGAAGTGATGTCATCATTTTCCTGAAGTGAGGTCATCAAGTCCGAAGCCTAATTTGGCCCGAAGCAACGTCATCACGTTCCGAAGCAACATCATCATCCCGACCGTTCCAGCCTGTCCCGATGTCATCATGTCCCGAAGTGACATCATCTTTTCTCACATTAACGTCAGCAATTTCCGTTCCAACTGGAGCCCGATCAGTCCTGTCCCGACCCATCCTGTCCCGAGCATGCTGTCTCGATATAATCATTCCCGCAACGAAGCTCAAGTCCGTAGCATGGATCGAAGCATTGATCGTACCAAGTTCCGAAGCATGGACCGCAAGCCAGGTCCGCAAGCCAGATCCGCTATTCAATCCCGCAAGCCGATCACACCGTTTGAGGGAAAGCTGGATAAGAAGATGAGGTGGACAGATGGACGGATAGGGAGGTGCCGCATGGAAGTATTAGGAAGGGAAAGAGTGGACAGGTGGTTGCACAAGAAGATGCCACATCATTAGAAGGCGCCACATCACCAAGAAGATTTGATGCTTTCCTTGAAAAGAAAAGAGAAGAGAACAAAGAGAGGGGGGGCTTCTTCTTCACCTAAATTGGATTTCACTGTAAAAAACCAGAGCTCCAATGGAGCTTCATCTCACTGTAACTTCAAATTGATCAATAAAAACCCTCACAAATTCACTAACCGTGGACGTAGGTCATTAAGGGCTGAACCACGTTAAATGATTGTGTTCAATTTCTCTTCCTTTTGATTATTGCAATATTTGATTTTGGTTGTTTTGGGTTGATTCGATTTTCTGCCCAAATAGTTAGTGTGTGTTTTTGTATGGAAGACTTGCGATTTGTTGAGTCCAACGTCATACTTTTGAAAAAAATTAAAAGAAATAAGTTCAGACTTTCCTCCAATATTGACGTTGTTTATCATGAAAGTGAGGATGGATCTGGTTATTGATCGGTTCGTCTTCTGATTTGCAATACTTTTCGAAGTCTAATTCCATGATAAATACAAAGGTACTAGTACTTTTATTACAAACTGATCATCAAACCATATATATTTTATTCCATAAGAAACGTTTCCATGATGGTTTTAAAAAAAATACGTATATCATAGCATGAAATAAATTTAAAGAAAAATACGTAAATAAATCGTAAAAAGAAAGAACGATCTACCACGAAAGCATCTAAATTTTGTACTTTGAGATTAGAGAAGAAATGGTTCTCGAAATTATAATTCGATCATTTTAATAGATTTTCTTCTTGGAAAAGAGATGCTCCTGTAACAGAGGAGTGATTTGCCCAAAATTTCTTCATGTACAGCGCTTAACCCGAAACCTTAGATCTATTTTTCTGATGAAGAAAAACTTGATCTTTGCCCGTGTCGAATCGCCAATGTAATTTTATCAAGAAAACCAAACACCAACAAATCGTTAGAAAAAAAAACTATAAAAGTACAGATAAATCTAACAACGAAGATAAAAATCGTTCTAATAGCGAAGAAATTATTAAAAAAACAACGAAAGCAACTCCTAAATCGAAATCAACAATATCCAATACTATTAAAACAAGAAAGTCTTTGCTCAGATCTAGTCCCTAAAAGATTAAATCTGAGCAAAAAAAGGAAAAAAAGTTGATGAGTTTTTCTCTAGTTTTTGAGAAGAGAGAAGAGAGATTTATATTCTTGATGAGGTCGTATAAAATTTTTCTAACCTTTATAAATTTTTTGAACCCTATATGTATATAAATTTTATTTTACTATTATGATTTGCACTTATAAGATAATAAAATTATATAAAATCCGAATGTTTTTTTATTAAAATTCCGAATTTAATGGGAGCAAGTAATTTATAAGACAACAAAATTACACCCTTTGAAGCCGAAGGTGAATGTATGTACGGGATCCAGTTCACTTTTATTTGGCCACGTAAAATGAGAAAAAATCATCTAATTTTGCGTCATCGTCGGTCATAAATAGCTGTGTCCAGTGTCCTAATGCCAATATCCATGTCCTTAATAAGGCAACAGTAACGTCTACTAATTTTGGAAATAGGAAAATCGTCAAAAATGGGCCCAACGGAATCCGTACTTACTCTACAAATACAGAATACAGTATTCGTTTTTACTCTACGATGATGTTCCACCACTATTTTGGAATTTGGTTTTGATGTCTCTTTCAACCTTAAATTCAAGATTTATTCAATCCACCTCCAAACAAGCTACTTCCACATTTTCTTAATAATTTAGCTCGTCTGGACTGATGACTGTTGACGAAATGAAGTCGACCCGACATGCATGAAATACGCATCTATGGACGGCATTCCTGCTCCTGCTGAACTACATCTACCGTAATTTGTATGTATACTGCCGATGTCACTATAATAAAATGGTAAAATCACTAAATGAGAATATAGTAACTGTTGAAACCCGCAAATATTGATATGGCTTTTATATTGTGCATTGTGTTGGTGAAATAACAATTTTATGTTGAAAACAAATTTGGTTTCATCATTTTTCTACCTAATTTTTATCGTTGAAACCAATGTTTTAGTAATATGGTAAGTTTTTTATGGTGGTGTTGCTGGTTTGTGGTGGTGGTGTTGATGATAGTGCTGGTCGGTGGTGGTGTTTGCTGGTTGATGGTGCTGGGATAATGCTGGTGTTGGTATTGGTGGTGGTTGTTGTGTTGGTTGTTGGTGGTGCTGGTTGGTGTTGGTTCTGGTTTTCGTTGTTGTTGGTGGTGGTTAGTGGTGGTGGTCGTTGGTGGTGGACCTAGTGGTTGTTAGTGGTGCTCGTTGGTGTTAGATGTGGTGTTGGTTGTTGGTGGTGCTCGTTGGTGGTGGTGGTAGGTGTTGGATCTGATTTTCGTTTCTGCTGGTGGTGGTGCTCGTTGGTGGTGGACCTGGTGGTTGTTAGTGGTGTTCATTGGTGGTGGTGGTTGGTGGCGGTGCTGGTTGGTGACGGTGGTTGGTGCTGCTGTTAGTTGGTGGTGTTGGTGTTGGTAGTGTTGATGGTGAGAGAGAATAAAGATTACAAATGGGGTTGATTTTTGTTTTTATTAGGTTGAATTAATCTAAAGGGCAGTTTAGACAGATTTGTTTAAATGGGGTTTTCGTTTCATTTTGTTTTGACTGGATTTTGGTGGTACGAGGTTTGTATTAGTGGAGTTATAACCCACAGACTATTTTTATTATGCTTATTAAGTGGTTGAATACCGAAAATAAAAATCAATTCCAAAAAAATAAAAGTCACTAACAAAAAAAATCCCAACATAATATTTGACTTATATACTTATAAAAATCGAAAAGTTATTTTTAGAATTACATCTCGAAACCTTTTCAGGCTTCTAATGTATTTTTTATTTTAAAAAGTTTTTTATTTTATTTTTAGGATTATATCCCGAAACCTTTTCAGGTTTCTAATATATTTTTCTTCTAATATTGAATTACCACTGTTTTACTATGAATACCTACGTTGAAATAATAAATTATGATTTTATTAAGCCGATTGTTGCTAATGTAAGTGGTTATCATTCCTTCCAAGGTGTGAGACGAGTTTTACAAATTTTGTTAGCTTCTGTTTTTTCTTCTCCAAACGTAAGCTAAGAGACTATAACTTGCTAGGTGCATTATTTGCAATAGTTTGATGCTCTAATTCATTGTTTTCTTGTTAGTTTTCAAATTATTATGCTTTGATTTTTTTTATTTATGATTTTTCTAAGAGTTTTGAAGTATATTCAATTAAAGACGAAGAAAGGTGTTGTAATGAACAAGGAAATTGAGTTCTACAAGTGAAGAAAGGACAAAGACCAAATTCAACTGATTCAAATCTAGAAGTTCTTAATACTATCTTTAAGAGAGCGATAATACAAAGTGAACGCAAAAAGAATGAGGTCATTCCGAGTTCGGACACACGGAATAAGAAGACTCCAAGACATTAAGAGGAGATTCTTGACACACAATATACTCTACAACAAGGAGAAGAAGGAGCTAGGGCTTAGAGTTGCGATGATCATCACGATTTCTAGGGTTTGCTTTACTTTCTTTCTTTTATATTTTTCATGGATTTTGAGAAACCCATGATGAGCTAAATCTTTCTTATTGGTTAAGGATGTAACCTAAATTCATGAACATGTTATTCAATTAATACATTAGTTCTGTTATTCATTCCCTTGTATATCGTTCAAGTTTTACTACATATAACAATTATTTGATTGTGTTCATATAATATGATTATCTATTTCATATGTTTGAGTCGCGAATTAAATATCTTAATAACTTTTCTACAACTAATTAGGATTCTTAGGTAATTTTATCAAGAACCCTAATAACTAGTAGTAATTTGTGATCACTAGCGGTGCGAATCGTGAAGGAAATCACAAGTAAAACTTGGCCTAGGTTAAATATGCCACGATTGTGTTTGCATTGCCTATGAGTAACCTGTCTTACAGAATTTAAATCTTTCTTCGAGTTGAATCTTTTAGCGATAAAGCATTAAGTTATTTGGTAGAAAAGAATTCATATATTAGCGATTGCAATATTTGTTGAGTAGTGGAGAAGTAACGAAGTGTTGACACCGATTGGGGATACTTTAGGGTTGTTGGTAACATGAGAGATTGAATGATGATATTGGTGTTTGATTGCATAGCATGTGTAATGATGGACGGTGAATTCCTTAACCAGATTTCTCTTATAATATTTTCTTAAAAACTTTTAGCTTAAAGTTTTAGTTTAAACTATTTTTTTAAAAACAACACCCCCCTGTTTACAATAGTTTTCAAATACAATTAACAACCCATATCTTCCTGTGGATCGAATTCGTTTTTATTGTTGTACTCATAAAATAATTGTGATTGAAAAGATCTTAAAATAATTTTGCTTGGCTGAAAACCGACCAAATTTCGGCGCCGGGGAGGAATAGCAGATTGTTATTTTGTTTTTGATTTCTTATGTTTAGTTTTTAATTTAGTTTTGAGAATTGTTTTTGAGGTAGTTATCTTCTGGCTCCTAAATCGAGACCGAAACCTAATCCTGTCAGGTATCCATAGATTGGAATAGAGACTCGGAGAGGAACTATACTGAAACACAAGCAAGAGAAAGAAATTGGTGATGCAAACCGTACACTCAAGGACTTAGCTTCTCACAAGCTGGATACAAAAGAATGGTGTATTCAAACAATATCTACATTTGAGATCCATCCAGGGTTGATTCGTGAGCTACCAAAGTTTCATGGAATGACTAATGAATATCCAAACAAACATTTGATGGGTTTTCATAACATAGTCATGTCCATGCTACCAAAGGATACAGATGCAATGGAGTTTTGTTACGAGCTTTTCCATTTTCATTAATGGACACTGCTAAGGAATGGTTGTACTATCTACCTTCTGGTAGCGTCACAACTTGGAATGGTTTGAAGAAACCTTTCTGAGAAAGATATTTTCCTGCATCGAAGGCAACTCAGATTCGTAAAGAGATTTGCGGCATTAAGCAGATGACAGGAGAATCTTTGTATGAGTGCTGGGAATGTTACAAGATATTGGTGGCTAGCTGTCCGCATCATCAATTTAGTGATTTATTGATCATCCAGTACTTCTAAGAGGGTCTTCAAGCAAGTGACAGAAATATTCTCGATGTTGCAGGTGGTGGTGCACTAGTGAACAAAACAATAGCTCAAGCTAGAGAGTTAATTGAGAACATGGAAGAAAATTCTCAATAATTCTCAAGTCGTGGGTCAGAACCACTCGCCAGGAGAGTCAATAAAGTGAGCGAAGTGTCTGAACTTCGTCAGCAAATGGGCAACATGGCAGCAATGATACACCAAATTGCATCCTTGGTGGTACCAGCATCTACCCGAGGTGATGAAGAAGGAAATGATCAAGTCAATGTTATTTCCCAAATCAGCAGGGACAACGATATGATCCTTATTCAAACACTTGCAATACAGGGTGGAGAGATCATCCCAATTTCAGTTATGCGAACAAACAAGCAAAAGCTCCAGGATCGGTTTTCAATCGTCCTAGTGGTTTCCAACAACAAACACAACCAGTTCAGAACTCAGAATCATCAGAGATGCTTGATATGATGAATAACTTAACCTCAATGGTGCAACAGAATCAACATAAGTCAGATTTGAATCAACAAAAAACTGATAGCGCAATAAGAGAGTTGCAGACACAGATGAGTACTATAGCTGGTAGACTGAATCTTTTGGAAACACAAAATAGTGGGAAACTCCCTTCTCAACCCCTTAATCCAAGGGAGAATGTTAATGTTGTGACACTGAGAAGTGGTACACGAACTGTTCAACCAAAATGCTGTGAAGCACAAAGAACCTAAGGGGTCGGTTTTGGAGAAAGAGATTACTGACTTTTCCCAAACCGATGAGGTACCTAAAGAAAACTCTAAACCTTCTGTTTCTACTTATGTTCCTCCTATGCCTTTTCCTCGCAGGTTTTCTAACTCTAAAATGGCGGAACAAGATAAGGAGATCTTAGAGATTTTTAATAAGATTCATGTGAATATTCCACTGATAGATGCGATAAAACAAGTCCCCAAATGTGCGAGAATTCTGAAGGATTTGTGCATCAAAAAACAAAGGTAAATCGTTAACTAGGTAATGAGTGTGGAGGAAAATGTTTCAACTATCCTCCAAAAGAAACTCCCACACATGTGTAAGGATCCTGGTGGTTTGAATATACCTGTTGTGTTTGGAAAGGCTATGCTTGAATTAGGAGCATCAGTTAATGTTTTTCCTCCATCTATTTAAGAATCTTTGAATTTGGGTCCATTGAAATAAACTGGAATTGTTTTACAACTAGCTGATCGTACTAGTGTACCCTAAAGGTATTATTGAAGATATGCTCGTGCAGGTGAATCAACTAGTATTTCTAGTCGATTTCTATGTATTGGAGATGGATAGCGGTTCTGAGCGTCTATTCCTTTGTTACTTGGGAGACCATTCATGAAAACGGCGAAGACCGTGATTGACGTTCATAAAGGAATACTCACAATGGAGTTTGACAATGAAAAGATTCGTTTTAACGTTTTTGATGCAATTCGGTACCCCAGTGATGTTCATTCAGATGTTCATGCTAATGTGTTAGATGCGCGCTAATGAGTAGCGAGAAGTCTATAGTCGGGCTGACGACGTTAAACCAAACGCTGAATGGGAGGCAACCCATTGGTTTTGTATTCCTATCTTTATCTTTTTAAGTTTTATTTTTCTTATCTTTTCATATCATTAGTAGGAATTTCCCACCTTGAATATTACTTTCGACGAAACAATTTACATTAAGGAAAATATAAAGTTTAAGTGTGGAGGAGTGGTTAAGCATTTAGATTTTTAGTATTCGCTTTTGTAGAATTTTTAAACTTTTTGTACATATTTGCATGAAAACTTCCAACTTTTAGAGATTTTAGAGTCACTTAGTATACTTCTAGCTACGTCTGCATATGGAGTTCTTACTGAAATAACTGAAATTAGAAGTATTAGAGAACTACATTCGGTTTGGTTAGTTTTTGAGAGGCTAGAGATGGCAAAAGGGGACTTAAACCGTCGATAGAGAATAAAATATTAGAGAAGCTGATCATTCAATACCCATGAGTGACGCACCAAACCTTCAATTCTTTGTACCTGTCTAAATTGTCCGTTTATAGTGTTTCATCTGCGCAAACTCCGGGTAGAATGGTGAGCTACCCAACTTTGCACCAATTTCAACACTACTTTTTGATCTCTTGAGTGCTAACTGTCAATCATGAAGGTGTTATCAGAATTGCTAACTTTATCTTGTAGTCTTTTTTGCAGTTGGCACTATTCTCTCGACAAAGCAGCAATAAAAACACATCATCATCAACAAGCGGAGCATCAAAAATTTGAAGGAAAGTTGAAGACGTTCAAGGTTTACAAGCAACAGTACAATAAAGAGCAAGTTTCATATTCAAGTAAAGCAACAATACAGTGAGAAGAATTATACATACATGTTGAAGACTTATGTACAAGAGTGAAGGAAATCAAAAGATGAGAGTTAGTGAAGTTCATGATATCGAGGCAATAGAAGTTGTGAATAATCAGGTGCTTAATTCCTTTCCTCATAGCCATGTTAATTTTAGTTTAGTTATTCTTGTAGTTGTATTTTTTTTCTAGCATATAAAAAAAAAAGAAAAAAAAGATATGCATTTTAATTTTATATTTAGTGAGTTATTTCATTAGTTAAGGCCATGGGAAAGAATAAATTTATAGAGAAGTTTCAAGCAACAAGAATTTGAGGAAAAAAGTTACAAATTGTCAAAGTTCATAAGTTTATCATCAATAGTTGAAGTCGAAGACGGAGAAGATCGAAGACTTTTCTATTCGCTGTGAGAGTGGTGTTGATTTTGAATTGGGTGAGAATGTAAGTAAGCCTTCCCATCCTTGCATAGTGGTTGATTTCCTTTCTTAGAGATCATCAGAGAAAAAAAGGATTCTGTTTCGTCCCACGTTTCTATGGAATAACATCTTCATATAATTCAGAAGGTTACTTTTCCTTCCCACCATTCAACATGTGCAGGATTTCTATCTTCACTCCTGCCTGCACACATGAGAACCGTAAAGTGTGTCTTTTGAGTGCACATTCATAAAATCCTGTTGGTGAGGCAGAAGTCAAAATATTCGATCACTTTCGAACTTGGATTCTTTCATATGGTGGTTTCCTTTTAACTCAAGGGTTAAACATGATAATAATGTTCTTTATACTTCTGACTTCTTATTTTTAGTGTGCAGAAACTTATGTCTTCGTAGCTCTTTGGATGAATGTGCTCTGAAATATTTGAAAGTTGGAACTTAGGTTTTATGGGTATACCTCTTGTAAACCCTTACAAGACTATAACTCGTCCACTAGGGACACATAGGGGTTTAAAGGCTTGTTACACATGCTAATTATAATCGTATCCTCAACAAAAGAGAGTTGTAGTTTAGGTTAGTTTAGATTCGCGGTTTGCTCGAGGACTAGCAAAAGGCAAGTGTGGGGGAATTTGATAAGTGCATTATATGCATTAGTTTGTTGTTCTAATTCGTTGCTTTCTTGTTAATTTTCATATGATTATGCTTTTATTTTGTTTATTTATGAGTTTTCTAAGAGTTTTGAAGTGTATTCAACCAAAGAAGAAGAAAGGAGTTCATTACAACACGAAATGAACAAGGAAATTGAGTTCTACAAGTGAAGAAGGGTTAAATACTAAATTCAACTTATTCAAATCTAGGATTTCTTAATACCATCTTGAATAGAACAAGAATACGAAGTGAACGTAAAAAGAACGAGGTTATTCCGAGTTTGGACGAAGAAGTTATGGACAAAACAGCCGAAGCAAGAAAAAGTCATCTACAACATTTCAATCGGCACGGTTCCTAACTATGCCGACTGGGACACTTTTTCATATTGTCAATGGGTCCGGAGGGTACCACTGGACCCGGACCCGGATCCTACTTATAAAATTCGGGTCCAGTTCCTAATTTAGTGGACCCGGAACCGGACTCGATTAAAAACTTAAATACCCAGACGGATATTTAATGGGTCTTCTAAAATCAACTATATTTTTTTTTCAAATTCTTTATATTTGTTTGAAATGAATAATTTTCCACACAAAGTTATTGTTACATGTATGTAAATGTTTTAATTATAGACTAAATCTATGAAAAAAAATGAAAAAAAAATCCAAGCAAAACTAGATGAAGTCTTTGAATTTTAGGTAAAATTAACAAACAAATGACAAATATACCGCGAGTACCCACCGGGTAATATCCGATAGGACCCGTTAGATTTCGGGTCCAATCGTGTAACATCCATTGGGTCCTAAGTTGCTAATGGGTACAATTTTAGGACCCAGAACCGGACCCGATTCACCCGGTTCCGGGTACCCATTGACAGCCCTAACCAAACATAAGGGGTCTGTTTTGACGTTGACTTCTAAAATGAGGAAACCCGGTCCTGAGAGGATTCTAAGCCCTAGATTTCGTGGATACTACATAAGAAGACTCCCAAGACATTGAGAGGAGACTCTTGACATACAATATACTTTACAACAAGGAGAAGAAGGAGCTAGGGCTTGGAGTTACGATTGATCATCACGATTTCTAGGGTTTGCTTTACTTTCTTTGTTTTATATTTTTCATGGATTTTGAGAAACCCATGATGAGCTAAATCTTTCTTATTGGTTAAGGATGTAACCTAAATTCATGAACATGTTATTCAATTAATACATTAGTTCTGTTATTCACTCCCTTGTATATCGTTCAAGTTTTACTACATATAAAAATTATTTGATTATGTTCATATAATATGATTAGCTATTTCACATGTTTGAGTCGCGAATTAAATATCTTAATAACTTTTCTACAACTAATTAGGATTCTTAAGTAATTTTATCAAGAACCCTAATAAATAGTAGTAATTTGTGATCACTAGCGGTGCAAATCGTGAAGGAAATCAAAAGTAAAACTTGGCCTAGGTTGAATATGCCACGATTGTGTTTGCATTGCCTATGAGTAACCCGTCTTACATAATTTAAAGCTTTCTTCAATTTGAATCTCTTAGCGATAAAGCATTAATTTATTTGGTAGAAAAGAATTTATATATTAGCGATTGCAATATTTCTTGAGTAGTGTAGACGTGTTGACACCGATTGGGGATACTTTAGGTTTGTTGGTAACATGAGAGATTGAATGATGATATTGGTGTTTGATTGCATAACATGTGTAATGATGGACGGTGAATTCCTTAACCAGGTTTCTATTATAATATTTTCTTAAAAACTTTTAGTTTAAAGATTTAGTTTAAACTATTTTTAAAAAACAACACCCCCCTGTTTACAATAGTTTTCAAATACAATTAACAACCCATATCTCCATGTGGATCGAATTTGTTCTTATTGCGGCCAAGATTTCAACCAAATACTGAGATTCAAAGAACCGATGACCATTTACAAAGTTTTTTTTCCTTAGAAACATTGCTGCTGAAGTCTTTCAGGGTGTGTGTTCATATTCTCATCACATTGTTGACAGTAGTCCTGGATCATCTCGTGTTTGGATCGAATATGCTTAACTTTTGTGATAGTAAAATATCTGGTTTTCGCGTAGAGCAATCCTAGAGTATCAAAGACGTAAGAAGATAACAATGAGAAGTATCGAAAAGAAGATGGAAAGTTACCACCCGTATATCGAGATATCTATCGCCAGCACCAGATCAGGACACGTGGAAAGCATATTGACCACATCAATGGTCAAGTTTGAACCGGGGAACAAGAGCATGAAACACGAAAGATAGACTTGCAAAGCTGGGTTTTGTAAGACTCGAACAGAGAAAGACGACAAGACGGCACAAGAGCCTCAGAGGGTACACGAGTGGTAGAAAAAAAGGCACACGAGCTCGAACTTAGATGATAATTCGCTCGAAGGTTGGAGCACCCGAGCATGAGAAAATACTCGTGCGAGGAGAATGAACATGATAAGGTTTCTACGTAGGAAGGGACATCGAAAATGATATATTGAGTGATAACAAAATATAATGTATTAGCAGTTTTGTCTATAAATACTTAGTTGATTTCAGTATGGAGGTAGGGTTTTTTCTAGACCAAAGTGGGTACTTGGAACTCCTGTAAGAAAGAGAAATAGATTCAAGCTTGTAATAGTCAGTTTCACCGTTAATAAAGTTTTCTTAAGTCTCATAAAATCTTTAGGTGAAAAATTATAGGAATTTTCTTTACTAAGACCATTTACTATTATTCAATCTTATAATTGTGAATCTCGTGGTTAATATTCATTAGCTCTTGTTTTTTCACGTTTTGCTTTAAGCTGATAGAACCTTTCTTTTCTCTACTTCATGAGAAAACAAGGAGTTCCGTCCTCAATAAAGAATCTTCCTTGTCATTACTTTCAGTAGTTACATTTTCAGTTTACTTTTGTCATCTTTTACTTAAGGAAAACTCTAATAACTTGCTCAAACGTTAGCTCACCTTTTGTAGAAAATCTGGAAAAGCATCAACATGTCGATGATATACTTGCAAAATTCGATAAAGGTTTGAAAAGGTTAGAAGCAGAGATTTGAGCATAGGAGGGACTTTATTTCTTTAACACTTTCTTCACTGTTAGAGATATTTGAGCTTTAAAAACCTGTGAGTTTCTTGAATCTTCAAAGAAAAGCATATATCTGGCAGGGAATGGTTGCAACTTTCAGTAAAACCTCATTTGCTGTAAAGATATGAAACCTTGAAAAAAACCTTAGAAGAAGAGAGGCGGTAAGAAAAAACCCAACCTCAACTCAACGAAGGGGACCACTGAAAATGGTAGCGCAATTGTCGACTAAAAGTTTTCTTGTTTTCAAAGAAAAATCTGTTTTGCGAATGTTTTGTGATAAAAATGAAGTTGCATTTATGGCTTAAAGTGCTTTTGGTATTTTCTGTAACTACCTTCCCAGAAAGAGTGACAAATTCAATTAGGGGACAAAATCAGTCATGAGTCTGACAAATCAGACCTGGAGGGATTGGAGCAGCCTTTTTATCTTTGTCGGATTTTAGAAAACGTGTAAAACAGAGATTATCTCGAGCGTGAATAGTAAATTTGTCTCTTCTTTCTCTGTGATTTAGGTGAACGATGAATCTGGAAGAAGAAGCAGTAAGGATAAAAATTTACCATCAAGTAAAAAGGAAACGAGGATGCACCAAAAGGATCCGTCGCTGGAGGAACACCAGAAGATGGACTCACGAGCTCAGATACAAAGTCATTTAAAGAAAAAGAGGAGCCGAAGAATACTAAGACGACGAAAGAAGACGAAGTCACGGACAAAGAAAATGACGATAGCATTCCAGAAACACAACCAGCAAGCGTGAATAACAAAGTTACTAACATTGGATAAACCATCAAAAAAACCATAAAAATCCAAAAACAAGAAGAAAAGATTCGTGAATTGGAGGCAAAGAATCAAAATTTGGAACAAGAAAATCGAGATATCCGGGGAAAAGGTGAAGAAACGAGTTATCTGCGAAGATGAGATGACAAAGGAATCACGAGATCTAGAGCCAAAACATATGCGAGGAAGGAAGTACAAGCACAAACAATGTTATGAAGAACCTTTCGAGAAAACAGAATGAGAGCGAAAAATGCTGGATAAAATGGAACTGATGTACAATGAAATGCGAGGATTAAAGCAAGGGATCCGTTTCTCCGAGGTCATAAAAGAGGCGGAACGAACCCCATTCAGGAGGGAGTTGATACAAACCGCATTTCCGCCAAAATGCTCGATACCGGCGTTTACATCCATCTTTGAGGAACCATGATCCACATCTAGTTTCGAGGAGATGTCCGAAACCTTTCTGGAAGCTTATATGCATAAAAGTTCACTAAGACTAGGTGTGGATCGAATCTATGTACTCAAGAAGGGAGATGATGAAAGCCCGCAGAGTCTCGTAAACAAATAGAGAAAATTGTGTGCTGAAGTTGGGAAAGTGTCCAAAGAAAAACAAATTCTGGGCTTCCTAGGCAGCCTCAAGAAAGATGACCCAATCTTTGTCAAACTATTCAACAATGTCCCGACCAAGTTAGGAGCTCTTAGAGAAATCCAGGAACATTACATCGCGTTGGAGGAGATTTAGGCATCAACATCAAAAAAACCCATCGAGTACGAGAAATGTTCGAGCCAACCTTGTAGAACCATCCCCAGCAGTTCCAGCAACTACGAAAAATCAGATGAGCATACCACAAATATAAGGCACTTATACACCAAGAACTAGAGGATATGAGCCCCATCATAGGTTCCAAGGAAGATGAGGACAAAGTAACACGTGGAAAATGTAACGATTTGAAGATAAAATGTACACCACAATTGATGCATCGCCTGGAGAAATTCTTATAGAACTGGAAAAAAAGGAACGATGTGATGTACCCTTTCAATCGAGGAACAATGCCCCGAATCCATGGTAAAGATCACAGATGGTGAGAATTCCACAGAAATGCAGGACATGCAACAAACAACTGTCAAAATTTGAAAAATGAAACCCAACGTCTAATAGATGAGGGAAATCTACAGCAATTTGTTAGTAAGCCAAAATAGGATAATCAGGTTCATCATGTCACAATCGGAGGAGAAGTCTCGTACCTCGGGTGCAACAAAACCATACATTCTGAAGTAATGAAACCAAGCTTTAAAAGCACGATCATGACAAGGATTCACAAGAAAAACCACCAAGGTGAGGAAATTTTCAGTGTCGCTACAGATGGACCAATGGATACGAAAGGTAGCACCCGCGTATCACGACGTTGTATAGAAAGAGCTCAAGAAGATGATGGCATCAGGAATAATCCGAGAAGTAAAGTTTCCCAAATGGATCTTGAATATGGTGATTTTGCCTAAGAAGATAGGAGGAGTGCGCATATGCATAGACTTCACCAATTTGAACAAAGCCTTTCCAAAAGACAGTTTCCCGCTGCTGAGAATTGATAAACTCGTGGATGTAACAATTGGTTACGAGAAGCTTTATCTTATGGATGGACACTCGGGATACAATCAAATTTCGCTGGCCAAAGAAGACTAATAACATACATTTTTCTTTACCTCATGAGGTTATACTGCTACACAAAAATGCCTTTCGACTTGAAGAATGCAGGGGAAACATATCAAAGGCTTGTAGAAAAGATGTTTGACCAATGGGTGCATAAAAACATCGAGGTTTATGTTGGTGATATGCTAGTTAAGAGCAAGAAGTCTAAGGACCATGTATCCGATCTCAGAGATATCTTCACCCAAATACGAAAGTAAAAAATAAAGATCAATCCAGCGAAATGCATGTTCGGCGTGACATTGGGAAAATTTCTAGGTTATAGCATAACCAAAGAAGGTATGAGATAGATGTAGATAAAATTAAAGCGATCCAAGAAATGTCATTGTCAGTAACAGTCAAAGATGTGCAAAGATTAAACGGAAGGCTAGCGGCACTTGGAAGGTTCATCTCCAGATCCTCGGACAAATGCAAGCCATTTTCCAATACCCTAAGGAAAGGCAATGCCTTCAAATAGAGCGAGGAGTGTGAGGATGCATCCAGAATATAAAGGCACATTTGGCAACCCTTCCAAGGATACAGAGGCCCGATCCCAATGAAACCCTTCACCTGTATTTATCTGCGACATCGTATTCCATCAGCGTTGTTTTGGTTCGTGGAGAGTCCAAAGTCGAAGAGCCAGTTTACTTCATTAGCAAAACCTTCACCTCTGCTGAGCGGAATTACACAAAAATAAAGCAGGTGATGTTATCATTATTGTTCGCTACTCAGAAGTTGAGGACCTATTTCCAGGCGTATGTTATCAAAGTATTGACTAAGTCACACATAGAAGTAGCTCTAGAAAGCATTGACAATACCGGGAGAATAGATAAATGAAGTGCACAGATCAAGCAATTCGGAATAAAGTACGAAATAATAACAACCACCAAGTCCCAAGGTCTAGCTGATTTTCTCGCAGACTTCTTACTTTCAGATGAGGAAGCAATCGAAGAAATACATGGCATGGGAGAGGATGATAAATATCAGCATGACTTGCTCGAAACATGTAACCCTTTGCTCGAAACAAAGAAGGGACTGTCCTAGGGATGTATTTACCTCCCAAGAGGAAAGAGGATAGTGAAAGACTTCAACCTGGAATTCCCAGCCACAAAAAATGTAACAGAATATGAAGTTGTCTGTCATGACTTAAGGATTATAGAAGATATGATCATCACTGAAGTTTGCCTCAGTAGTGATTACTAACTTGTCATCAGACAGATCAAAGGAAAATATCAGATCCTTGATCCATGTTTGCAACAATATCTCAATCTAGTTCAGTCATACGCATCAAGGATCGAGAATATCACATTCAGACACATCGGAAGAAAAGACAACAGATATGCAGATGCTGTGGTTTATATTTTATCCATGATGAGTGATCCCGAGGTCACAGAATTAAGAATCAGGAGAATCATGTTGCCATATATAGCAACACAAAATACCTTCGAGGTAATGATGACGGATCAAGCGAGCGAACTAGCAGAGGATTGGAGAATGCCCATCCATGACTATCTTGAGAAAGGATTGCTACCTTCGGACTCAAAACAGACACACAAAATACGAAGCAGATCAGCAAACTAAGAGGTTCGAGGAAGAATCATGTATAACAAAACTTTCTTGTGGCCATTGCTCATATATTTATCCAGAGAATAAGATTATGAATGAAATACATTACAGTGATGGAGGAAACCACAACTCGCGTAGATACTTAGCATACAAAACTAGGGTGCAGAGGTACTAATGGCTATACATGAATAAGGACGCCAAAGAAATGTCCAAGCGATATGAAGGTTGCCAAAGGCACACGAAAGGGATTCATGCACCAACGATGATCTTGAACTCAGTTCTTAGCCCATGGCAATTCACAAAGTTGGGAATCGACATAGTAGCACCATTGGTACCCGACACCAAGCAAAGAAGAGTTTTAATTGTCGCAATAGACTACTTTACAAAATGGGTCGAAGCAAAAACGATACAACGAATCAGAGATAAAGGTGTCTTTACTTTTATCTTCGAGAATATAATTTGTAGATTCGGGATCCTAGCGATGATCATATCTGACAACGACAGCAGTTCAAAGGGAAAAACATAGATCTACTCTTTAATACTTACCATATACGAAAAGCCAAATCGACTCTGATCTACCCTGCGAGTAATGGGCAAGCTGAAGCGACAAATAATACATTTGTTGATAATCTCAAAAAGAAGATAAATTAGCATTATAGGACTTGGTGTGAGCAATTGCACAATGTCCTTTGGGCATACCGAACTATCTAAAGATCGGCAATAGGGATGTCCCCACCTAAATAAGTATTATCCTTGATATGATGTAATGGCGAGTTAATTTCCAATAAAATTCAATATTTTGAGCCATCTATAATGCAATTTTTTTCTCTTTTCAGGCATAAAATTAAGACCTAAGCCATCTTCTAAGAAGTTGTTATCCTCACAAGGATGAGTACATGCATAAAATTAAGACCTAAGCCATATTAAGATGTTGCCATCCTTACAAGGATGACTACATGTATATAATTAATACTTAAGCATCTTCTAAGGTGTTTCCATCCTTCTGAGGAATGAGTAAATGCGTGTTTAAACCCTATGCTATCTGCGAGATAAAGACCGGATGATGTCCTGCAATGAAGGTACTCGGGCAAGCCAATCCACAAAGCCCGGTGTGATTGTTTTCAAGGGTACCAGCCTTTATAAGAACCCAATTAGGAAGGCCACAATTGGGGAGATAAGGGGATGATCCCTGTAATAGGCAGATGTCCCCAAGCATATCAATAAATACGAGGCTTCGGTATGTCCAGAGCACGATAGTAGCGAATCTCCTTAGAGTAAGCCACACTATCAATAAAATACCCAAATGGGCAACCAAATTAAAATCCTAACAGATCTGTACATTTGAAACACTGAGTAGTAGACTAACATCATATAATCTCAAAGTGATTATATAAGGATATATTTCTATCTATGTTACTGTATAGTCAAACTGAAGATCGCAAATGATAGGACATCGCAGAAGAATAGAGGCAAGTATTAAAAATTTACAGAAAAAATGTATTCTTCTACTTAGTCCCCGCAATAACAAAAAGGTAATCAAAATAACAATCAAAGTACAGAATATACTAAAATATCGATTGATATTAACAAGAAGAAAAATACAAAGGATTGGTCGATACCACAACCAGCACCCCACCAAAGTGCTACAAATTCAAGGCGGGTTAGCAAAAAATCCTTAGAATCCACCACCAACAAGAAAAGGAACTCAAAATATCACCTCCACGCAGGGAAAACAGGAAAACCAATAAGAAAAACAACATATCAACCTTCAATCTTCTTCTCTCGATTCTCGGAACTCTCAATGGTTATACTCGATTGAGTGACCTAAGATGTATCAAGGTTCAATGCGAAGGTGGCAGCAATATCGGGCTTGACTCCAGTTAAATCCACTAGAGTAACAGTAGTGCTCGGGCGCGCAAGTGTCACAAATGGATGTGAGGCAGTGTCAATACCTGATTCGTCTCCAACACGAACAGTTGGAGTAATAGGATTGATCGGAATCACCTGCGTTATCAAAGTGGTAGTAGCTGCACCTTGCTTAGCCTTGTGAGCAATCCTTTTCTGATCTTGTTTAACTCTATCAGCCAGCACTTTTTTCACGCATATCTCCTTTAGATTCTTATGATGCGGAGACTTGAGCTCATCTTTTATATCTAGGAGTTGAATCTCTGACTGGGCACAAACTACGTGATACTTCTCTTGAAGATCATCGATCTTGAAAGCAGTAGTAGAAAGGCGAGCATCATCATCAACCTTCCCACCCACAGCTTCATCCAACTTCGGCTCCAATGCGATAACCTTCAGTTGTGCAGCTGCATAAAAAAATAAAAGCAAAAGAGTAAGCATAAAATATGATGGTTATAATATCCAGCATGAACTTGCAGTATGCCAACTACCTTAGGCCTCTAAAGTTACATCTTGTAAATTCATCTCAGTATCAAGCTTAGACGAACCCAATGCCATAAAATGAGTCTCATCAAGGGTAAGCCCAGAAGAGGTACTCGCGCGGTGAGCCATATGGTCATCATGTTCTTCCCTAAGCTTGTCCAACTTATCATATACGATATCCATCTCTCTTTGTGCATCATTGATATCAAATTGAGCTTTCATAAGATCTGTTTATCTTGCTCATATTTGAACAGAATGGGTGTTCGGTCACTTTTCCACTTTGTTAACCTCTCATTTAAAGCCATGAGATCCTGGATTTGGGAATCCCTAGAGCCCACAGTAGATCGGACATCAGCAAGATCTATTCTGCTCGTGTTTATGATACCGAAAGATCTCTACTTCCCGGTTCAGATAGCCAATCTCAGATTTTCATATTTACAATTGTAGTATCACGCTCGTTTATCTCAGTTTAAAAAATGTCAGAACTTTGCCTAAGTTCTCTGCCTTCTCTGATTGCATTGATATGGGATACCATAAACTATCGACTCGAAAAGTATGTGATGGAAAAACAAAACATAAATAACAGTAAAGGAGAAACTCACCGCGAGCGTCTTGTAGCTCCGAACAAAGCTGACCAACTTGAGCCTCCAAACCTTGAGCATGGGCTCGCTCGGATTCATATGCCATTTTGATTACATGAAGTTCCAGCTCTATGAAAACACGAGGAAATCATCAGAGACTGCATGATATCCTAATATTAAGAAAAGTACAAAAACACTCAGGGCTATACCGCAAGCTGCACCTGGTCAAAGACGCGATCATCGTCTGGATGTACCGTTGCGATAACTTCCACGGTATACATCTCCGCGAAGTTCGGAGACAACAAGACACTCACTATAGCACCCGAACCAACAGTTTCACCACTAACACCACCACGACTAGCACCAACACCAGTACCAGTAATAACATCCATAGAAGAATTTACATGCACACCAACATCGGAAGTAGAAAGACCACTTCCATCACCCATTTGGGTGGAAAAAATGGACTTCCTCGAGGATTAACGCTCTGCTCAGCACGAGCATTATTAACTTCAGACATAGGAGCAGGTTGTGAAATATTTTCACAAAGTGGTTCACCCACCGGCTCTTATATCATACCATTATCATCATCATCACTACCAAGAATATCAAATTTCTCATCAAGATCATCAGCAGACATGTCAATCACTTTGAACGAAACATCAACCTCCAGACTCAAATACAGAAGTATCACCAGCCGTCAAGCGACTATGAACTTCTAGCATCTTAGGTACAGTAGCAGCATTACTATCTAGAGAAACACCCTTCAACTTCTTGTCAGCATCCTACACGAGGAAACGTACATTGATAAGCCAAAAAACAAGGGCAAGGTATATACCTTATTCAAGAGACTTTTTTTTTACCTTTTTAACACGAGATCCCTTGGGAACCCCACGCTTACGATGCAAGAGCTAGAGAATCTCCTCCCCCTCCTCCTTCTCTTCATGTCGGTCACCCTCCTCCTCTTCATCAGAGATGACAACCAAAAAGCACTGACGTCTCTCGATCTAGATCAACTCCCAAGCATGATAGACCGGGAGATGGTTGTGAGCAGCAGCAACATCTCGAGCGAAGGAGTTCGGGGAAGACCAACCAGAAACACAAGGACTTTCAATAACAAGAGGGCACTTGTACCAATTTTTATCTGAGACTTGTGAAGATTATCATTAGAGGTAACTGGAGGGTCTTCATCCAGAAGAATAAAAGGACCAGTAGACGAGACATCCTTGTTGCACGAGATGTTAAGGCCCCATCCTTGAAACTTTTGAGAAGACCGAGGGGAACGATAATTGTTAGACATAGTTAACATGTGTGATTTGTGCATGTGAACTATTGGTGTAGGATAACACTTTGTGCACCTGTGTATGTTAGCTTAGGCACAACTGGTGCATTATGTTTTCAGCTTTATAAGTTGTACTCTTTTTGTACTGATAAAACAATCAATTGAAGAACAACATTCATTTTTAGTTTCTATCTTTTCTTGAATTCTTTCATGGTATCAGAGCAAAATCTCTAACGAGTTAAATCTGATTCTTTTTTGTGAAATCATAAATCAATAATCAACAATGGAGAACACTACTTCTGCAACATCAGCTAACACACAATCAACAACAAATGTCTATCAACAACATCAAATTCAGCTACCCTTTCAAAATATTTGTAACTTTGTTTCTTTAAAATTAGATTCAAACAACTATCTTCTCTGGAAACATCAATTTGAGTCCATTTTGATGAGTACCAACTTACTAAGGTTTGTAGATGGATCTTATTCCTGTCCATCTAAAACAATCACTGTGAATGAAATTTTAACAATCAATCCAGAGTATGAATTCTGGACAGCTATGGATAGGTTTGTAATGTCATGCTTAAATGCCACATTCACTCAGTCAATCTCTGCTGGAGTTCTTGGTTTATCTACATCAAGAGAATATTGGGTTTACTTACAAACAGAATATAACCTGCAATTTTCTGCAAGAAAATCCATGCTGAGAGGTCAAATTCAATGCATTAAACAAGGTAATTCTACAATTCTTGAATACTTGTCTCAAATCAAATTAATCTCTGACAATCTTGCAGCAATAGATGAGAAAATGTCAGATGAGGATATTGTGATGTATACTTTAAATGGTTTGAGCAGAGTCTACAATCAGTTTGTGATTTCTTCTCACAATAGAGAAAAACAGTATAGTTTTGCTGAATTGAGGTCCAGATTAATTCATCATGAACAATGGTTGAAAGAACAAGAACAAGAATCAGAAACAATTCAAGATTTTACAAATACTGCTTTTTACTCAAAAAGAAACGCAAATCCAACAAGTTTTTCACAGAACTCTTCAAGAAATTTTGTAAACAGACCTTTCACAAATATTGCAAATGTAGAATGTCAAATTTGCAGAAAACATGGCCATTATGCAAGTAGATGCAATTGGAGATACACTCCATCAACTACTGGAAATTCACAGAATCAAGCTTCAAAATCAAGACAACACAATGCTTTTTATACTTGTTCAGGAGTTGAACAAAATGACACAAAATTTGTGGTCAGTGCACAGTGGATTCCTGACTCAGGAGCAACTGCTCATATTACAAGTAATGCAACTTTGCTACATGACTGCAAGACTTATTCAGGTACAAATAGAGTAATGATTGGTAAAGGAAAACATCTTGAAATATCTGCTATTGGAGAAGCTACTTTGTTTCTGGAAAATTCAGAATTCTTGTTGAGGAATGTGCTGCTGGTTCCTCAACTTACACAAAATCTAATATGTGTATCTCAATTCTGTGTTGACAATAATGTATCATTCAATATGCTTCCATGGGGATACAATATAAAGAATCTTGAAACAAATGAAGTTATAGCAGAAGGTGATGTGTGTGATAATCTCTATCCTATCAAGGTAGCACCTCCTCCAGTTCAAGCATTTACTTCTATTATGGCTTCATCATCTCTTTGGCATCAAAGGTTAGGCCATCCATCTTCTTTTATTCTTCAAAAATTAGCTAATGTGCCATCAATAACATTGTCAGATCCAAAAACAAAGCATTTTTGTCATGAGTGTCAACTGGGTAAACATGTTAAGCTGCCTTTTACTTCATCTAACAGAGTTTCTGATGCACCATTATCACTTATACATTGTGATATTTGGGGGCCAGCTCCAGTAAATTCTTTGAATGGATATAGATACTTTATTCTCTTTATAGATGACTATAGCAGGTTTCATTGGATATATCCTTTAACCTCAGAGATGAGTCACTAGCTTGTTTTAAGCACTTCAAAGTTCACAATGAGAAATTTCTGTCAACATCTATCATTTCTTTTCAATGTGATGGTGCTTTTGAATTAGTGAAAGGAGCTTTCAAGGAATATCTACTTCAGTGTGGAATTACATTAAGAATATCTTGTCCAAAGACTCCTCAACAAAATGGTGTTGCAGAAAGGAAAATTAGGCACATTACTGAGGTTGGTAGCACAATGCTTTTTCAAGCATCTTTACCTAAATGCTTTTGGTATGATAGCTATCTGACAGCAACCTTTCTTAAAAATAGAATTCCTTCTAAGGTGTTGTTTTACAAAATTCCTTTTGTTCTTCTTTACAATGATCTTCCAGATTACAGTTTGATTAGAGTATTTGGGTGCACATGCTATCCTAATTATTCTTCTTTCAGAAAAGATAAGCTAAGTCCTAAAGCAGTGAAGTGTACTTTTCTTGGTTATAGCTCATTGTACAGAGGCTACAAATGCTATGATAATGCTACCAAAAGAGTTTTTGTCTCTAGACATGTAACTTTTGATGAGACAAGTTTTCCTTTTGCTGCTAATTCAATACCCATCAATTCACCTGTTGAATCAGAAGTAGTCAATCTACAAATAGGACAATGTCCAAATATTCAAATACAGGTTCCAGAAATTTTAAGTCCTTCTGTTCTCAATCAAACAACAGCTAATGAACAAATCTTAATGTCAGCACCTTTGTTTTCTGAAGTATCAACTGAAGTGGTTTCTGTGCCATCATTACCTACAATCCACACTAGATCAAGAAGTGGAATTACAAAGCCCAAGAACCTACCACCAGATTTTGTAGCACATTTTGCTAATGCTCATACTATTTCAACAGCCTTGTTAACTGTTTTACAAAGTCCAAAAACACCAGCTACATACAAAGAAGCTAGTAAGGAACCAGTTTGGGTAACTTCAATGGATAAGGAGTATAAAGCACTTGTAGATAATGGAACATGGGTATTAGAACCAAGAAAAGCAAACATGAATGTGCTTGGGTGCAGATGGGTTTATAGAGTGAAACTCAAAGCAGATGGAACAGTTGAGAGGTATAAATCCAGACTTGTAGCCAAAGGGTATCTGCAAATGGATGGAATTGATTATGCAGAAACATTTAGTCCAGTAGTTAAAAGCACCACAATAAGATGTGTTCTGACATTGGCTTTGACTCACAATTGGATTATGCAGCAATTGGATGTCTCCAATGCCTTCCTACATGGTTTTCTGGAAGAAGATGTTTACATGGAGCAACCACAAGGGTATGTTTCTTCTACTAATCCTAATCATGTTTGTCATTTAAAGAGGTCTCTATATGGTTTAAAACAGGCACCAAGAGCATGGTACCAAAGATTTAGTTCTTTTTTACTAGAACATGGCTTTCTAATGTCAACATGTGACAATTCACTATTCACTCAACACACAAAGACTGGAGTAATGTTACTGTTGCTTTACATTGATGACATAATACTTACTGGATCATCTATTCAGACAGTTCAAAAATTCATTCATCTTTTGGGTACTGAGTTTAGCATGAAAGATCTTGGTCATCTCTATTATTTCTTGGGTATTGAGTGCATCAAGTCAAAAACCACTCAAACATTGCTGCTCACACAGAAGAAGTATACCTTAGAATTGCTCAAGAAAGCTGATATGCTAAACTGCAAGTCAAGTTCAAATCCTGTTGCCTCAGCTCCTAGATTATCTGTGTACTGTGGAACTAAACTGATTTCTCCAACATTTTACAGAAGTTTAGTTGGTGGCTTGCAGTATCTAACAATGACAAGACCTGACATTGCATTTGCAGTTAACTATGTCTCACAATTTATGCATTCACCATCTGATATGCACTTACTTTTGGTGAAAAGAATCATGAGATATCTTAAAGGAACTATTGGTTCTGGGATAACTCTGGCTGCTGGTAATGTTGACAGAGTCACAGCATATTCAGACTCTGATTGGGAAGGATGCCCAGATACAAGAAAATCAACAAGTGGTTATGCAATCTTTCTAGGGAATTCATTGGTTTCATGGTCCTCCAAGAAGCAACCTACAATCTCTAGAAGTTCAACTGAAGCTGAATACAAATCCTTGGCAGTGACATCTTCAGAATTATTATGGATATCCTACTTACTAAAGGAACTGCATTTTTCTATATCAACTCCAGTGACATTGTACTGTGATAATCAAAGTGCTACAAGTCTGGCAACAAACCCAATTTTTCATGCTAGAACCAAACACATAGAAGTTGACTATCACTTCATAAGAGGATTGGTAAGTCAGAAGTTTATGAAGTTAGCCTATGTTCCATCTACAGCTCAATTAGCAGATATTTTTACTAAGGGATTGTGCAACTCAGTTTTCAGTGGTCTTGCTGCCAAGCTAATGTATCTGAATGATACACAGCTTGAGGGGGGATGTTAGACATAGTTAACATGTGTGATTTGTGCATGTGAACTATTGGTGTAGGATAACACTTTGTGCACCTGTGTATGTTAGCTTAGGCACAACTGGTGCATTATGTTTTCAGCTTTATAAGCTGTACTCTTTTTGTACTGATAAAACAATCAATTGAAGAACACCATTCATTTTTAGTTTCTATCTTTTCTTGAATTCTTTCAATAATTCAGAAGAAAATTTATAGGAGTATTTTGCGATGTAAGAAGGTATTCGATTCTCTCGAAGAATGCAACGACGATGGGTCCTGCGAATAGACTCGCGAAGCAATCACCACCAGTTTCATGAATACTGGAAGATTGTACACTGAGGATTATCACGAGCGAGGACTTCATATTGAAATGAGTCCTTGGGATCGTACAGAGGTAATCTTAGCCCAGCATTCAGTTAGACATCACAAACAATGATCTTGTTGAAAGACCAGTTTTGCTAGCGAGCTCTATAGACATCATACCGTTGGAACCTCTGGGGTCAGCGTAAGAGACTTGTATGTTATGAAGACATTGAGTCTCTTTGATATGTTGAAGAAATTGATGTTTCTGCTCCGTCACAGGCAACTTACGTAATCTTCTGGGAAAACACACAAAAAAAGCATCAACAACTTGTCAAAAAAGCCAACTAAACAAAAAATATGGTCCTCAAAGAAAAATAAAAACCACAAACCTTGATGAAGAATCTTTTTGTTAATGATGAGCCATAGAAAGTTGTAGTGATGAAGAACTATGAGGAGTGTGGGTTGGAAGAAAGTGATAAAAATCAGTGTCACTTGATGATCAAATGGTACTCACAGAGAAATTGACCACTTCTGTAAAAAACCCAGAGTAGAAGAAGAGTTAAGGAATAAAAAAAATCTTGTGACTAGAAACCCAGGGAGGATCCTTTATAAAGGAAACAAAATCCTAGGAAAGAATGTTAACCGGATGCAACAGGTGAGAAGGACATAAAGGCAGGAAATGTGGGGAAATTTATTGTGTGGCGGTTACCAAAGCGACATTTTCAAGAAGTGGCAGCAGTAAAAGTAAAAATCTAAATTTTCTTCCCATCATACCCTTCAGGAAGATGAAAAGAAAAGGGGCAGATTGTGATAGCAAAATATCTGGTTTCCACGTGGAGCAATCCTAGAGCATCAAAGACGTAAGAAGATAACAATGAGAAGTATGGGAAAGAAGCTGGAAAGTTACCACCCGTATTTATATATATTTATTGCCAGTACCAGATCAGGACACGTGGAAAGCATCTTGACCACATCATTGAACAAGTTTGAATCGAGGAATAAGAGCACTAAATGCGAAAGACTAATATGCAGATCTGGGTTTTGTCAGACTCGAACATAGGAAGACGACAAGATAGCATAAGAGCCTCAGAGGCTACACGAGTGGTTGAAGAAAAAGGAACACGAGGATCGGAAAAGGCCCGAACTTAGATGATAATTCGCTCAAAGTTTGGAGCACTCGAGCATGAGCAAATACTCGTGCGAGGAGAATGAACATGATAAGTTTTCTACGTATGATGGGACACCGAAAAGGATATATTGAATGATAAAAAAATATAATGTATAAGCAGTTTTTCCTATAAATACTTAGTTGATTCCAGTGTGGAAGTAGGGTTTTTTCTAGACCAAAGTGGGTACTTGGAACTCCTGTAAGAATAAAGATAATAGATTCAAGCTTGTAATAGCCAGTTTCACCGTTACTAAAATTTTCTTAGTCTCATAAAGTCTTTAGATAAGGAATCATAAGAAGGTTCTTTACTAAGTTCATTTACTCTTATTTAATCTTATGATTGTGTGGTTTATATATTATTTAGAGTCATGGCTCATCGTTATAGATTGATCTCATTGTATAGTTAGAAAAATGGCTACCATAACTTTCAGTTGGTATAATGTTGATTACCGCAACGAGTTTACTCCTCCCATAAAGAAATATTTTTAACTTTTTTTTAGAAAAACTTACAAAAATTTTATACAAAATATAAGTTCTTGGTGAACCTATACCGATACCGATACCCAAGCTCACAACCTGATGGACGACAAAGTATGTAAATCATATTAGCCATAACTTTAGTCATTCCATTTATAAAATAAAAAAAGAAAAAACGAGTGAAATAAATCAATAGACACAAGGTGGGGCCCAAAGCCAGCCCCCTCTCAATCCTGGGGTGGTGGGTCCTAAGTGGATCCCACCCCATGTGCTTATTGGTTTTATTCCTGGCCTGTTAAAAATTGTTTATAAAGAAAAATGTTGTCTCAAAGCCTATTCCTTCAACCGATAGAATCCTAATAATACGGAGAGTTTACTACTTTGATATAGGATTAATTTTTTTATTAAATAATAAAAAAAGATAATATATCCTAAATACCCTTAGGTCACGACCTCCAGTCCCACCAAGATAATAAACTATAAAATACAATTTAGTTACTATTCTCAACATCTATTACATATGATTCCTTTTCCTCCAAGGTCCTTTGGTTCTTTATTCCCTTATTTATTAGAGAATCCATATTTGGGATACCCCTAAAAATTATAGGATACTTATGGTTAAACCCATCTAAATATAATGATAAGGGGTGTTTTTAAGTGGATAAACTACTGAGTTATCTTTTATTTATAATATCCACCTACTTAGAAATCTAAGTGATCATACTATATTCTGAGACCTTAAGGATTTAAAACATCTATTTAAGCATTACACTAGAAGTTCTAAATAAAAATTAACCCAAATATAAATCTTCTCTGAGAATATATATATAAAAACACCTCTAATATGATATATATACAATAGTGAGTTGATTTACAAATCAAATATATATAATAAACATAGCAGAAGCTAACCGATGAACGGACTCAACTCCTCGAAGCTATCAAATCTTGAAAAATCACTGTAACGTGCACTACTTGATATGTCTCTGAAACTGAAAGTGGGAATTGAGTGAGCACATCATCCTCAAAGGATGCCCAGTATAAATAATAACTAACTATCATGTAATCATTATCATGGTTTAAAAACAATGCAGGTTTTATTGAAAACCCGTCAAATCACGGAAAAGCAGATAAAAATCATATCAGATAATAATTGTACAGAAATATAAATTGTTATCAACCAACCGACATGCGTTGACATAATCCTTCGGAGTAATAAGGTTGCCTCTTGTAAATTCTTCAATGATCATTAAAGCGTCATTCCCGTAGTCAGATTTAGATTTGTATCCTTACCAGTACCTCATTCATACACGCACTCTACATAACAAGCATTCAAAGAAACGAATAACGGTAGCATTATATCCGACAGAAGAATCTATTAAGGAGTACCTATTCAAACAATGCATCAGCCCAACAATCATATATAATATTCACATCATCATCCTCTCTAAATACCAAAATATAATATAATAGTTTTCTCTTTTCTTCCATAACCGATTACTCGATTAATCATCGCTTCCAAAATTTCCTCGTCAATTAATAACATTTATAAAAAGAGTTGAATCAAATAATGTTATAGACCTTTACCTGATCCTGGTATCGTGATTGCAGTTAAACAAAAAGTAAAAAAATTTTGAAATACAGATCACATGCAATTGCAAATCATTAAAGAATAAGAAAATTCGGACGATCAAACTCTGAGTGAAATGGATCCAATGAGATGGTAAGTGATTCCCATTCTTTTTTTTTTTTAAGTTCTGATTGATTTGAACTTGATTGAATAGGTTAGAAATCAAAAAATAGATTAGAAATTTCAGTTACAGAGTAACAACCGGCACTGACAGGATGATAAATGCCATGCTGACTATTACTTTCGGTATCGTTTTCTAGTTGAAAATTATACTGACTCTATAATTTGTTCTTACTAGTATTCATATCAACTGTGGGAATTTATTTTTATCAAATTCTTTCTACGCTAAATATTTCACCAAAACCTCTGGTGTGAAAATACAATGTTTCAGTATAGCCGATTAAAATTATTTCTATGCCGAGTGTTTCACAAAGATCTCTGGTGTGAAAAAACCAAGTTTCGGTATGGTTGATTACAATTTTCTCCATGCCGACTGTTGATAAAATTGTCTAAAAGAAAAACACAACAGTCGGTATAGTATGATAATGTGTTTTTTGTGATTTTATTTGTGTTGTTTGTCCACTATCTCTTTAATTTTATTTGTGTTCTTTTTCCACTACCTCTTGTTCTGCCGGTGATAGTTGGGTTATGAAAACTTCTTCCTCATCTTTTTCTTTCTTTAACTTCTTAGTATCTTTCTTTGGTAGTTCAATAACTACATGCCAATGTTTCTTCACATTGTTTACTACATGAAATGTACAAAGAATAATGATTGGGCATCCAAGAAAACATCAGAAATCGCGGTCAATAATGCTTGTTCATTATCTATTATTATAACCATTGGAAGATCATTGCCCCATAACTTCAACTGTTGAAAAGCCAAAATATAGTTATGATCCTTATCGTCTCTCATAAAAAACCAAGCCAGGATGAATATTACCTTTCCCGATGTATGGCCCGTGATGTTGAACATCGACATATGATAGTTGTTTCTATTGAAAGCGCAGTCCATCATGAGAACCGAAAAGAATGGTTAAGATAATTGTTCTATCAACGGGTGCGTAATGAATATTTAAAGGGCCTTATAGTCCGGCCCTTTTTCAGTTTTTGTGTGTAGTTGTAATCAGTTGATAACTTTAGAAATTCTTGCATAACCGACTTAGCCTTTCCATTCTTGTGAACTGTAAATTGTACTTAAGGAAGACACGTTAGTTCGATCCTTCGAATTGATGTCGTCGAGGATTTGACTTGGTGTGGTGCATGTTTCAATCTTTTTACTTCCTAGAATTGATCAGGTTTAAGCTTTGCAACTAAGAAATGCCCAACAAAAGTCTTCGGATCCTTATGGTTATGGCGATCGCACATCCTTTTACTTTTTCGTACATTTTTATTCAATTTAAATACAAACTTAAAGGGGCATCCACCCTTCCTCATTCTAGTATTATATACACTTAAGGTCTTCTTTGGATACAAATACCCTTTTTTATTGTAGTTAATGTAATCACCACCTCTCTCGCAAGCCATCTCAAACCGAATAGATTGTCATATTTCTGACTAATACATACTTATTTTTGAGAGCTGTATCTATAACCCACTTAATTGCCTCATATTTACTTATATCTTTTATAACAGATACCAATCTAAACTTTCCAAATCATTTTGTAACATACCAAATCATTCGCATAGTGCTCGGAAGTATCATGACCCAACTGTTGAACAGGCTTAGGTTGATCATCGGAGGAAGTGCGATCTAGCCAAAAAAAAAAAAGTAAGTTAGTTAGTCGAAATGAAATGATTTGTCGGCATGGTCTAGAGAGTCCATCAAAGTTCAACGATTGGCATGCTCGATAAAGTTATTCCATGCCGACTGTAAAATCTTGAAGTGCCAAAAATATCAAAGTCTTCAGTCGCGATGCTCGATAAATTTATTCCATACCGAATGTGAGACTTCGAAATACCAAAATATTTCAAAGTTAAACAGTCGACGAATGATAAATTTATCCTTTATGCTGTCAGAAACCCAAAAAAATTTGGGCCTCGTTGGTGGCCCATCTTATCATGCTGACAGAAACAATAAGTTTCTGCCCAATTTGAGAAGACAGTTGGCATAGTTGGTGACCCATCTTATTATGCCGACTGTGGAACCAAGAATAACCTTTTTATGGGGATATTATTCGACACAGTCGACATATTTGGATTTCTTCGACCATGCCGATTGTATCTTGATAATTTGGAATACCTAGTATATCGATATGGAATGGCTTTGAATATTATACGATTGTAGGGAATCGATATCGGCTTTATAGTTCAACCATGCTGACTCCAAGTGTGTTCAACTCATGTATCATGGCAAATCTAACGAAAAAAAAGCACATTCAACCTAATTTGGACATATACCTGAGTATTCAGAGTACTTGTATCATTAGTTTCTTCATTTCTCTGAGAACGCTCTTCACTTGAACCTTCATGCTCATAAACGTCTTGGTTTAGGCTTTTTTTTTTTTTCAAATATGAAATTTTGGTTATCTATACAATATTAAAATAGAGAATCGTTATCAAAAGCAACGTAAACATCTTGTTGGTGAGATAAAGATTACCCAACATCAAATTTCTCACTACAATATCTCATTTCCCTTAAATCTCCAAAAATCACTAGTTTTTTCTACTTTTCCTACCAAACTTCCTCCTCCTCTTCTTCTCTATAACTAACACTCTTACAAAACTAATCAACTAACTCTAAATCTTAAAAAAAAAATTATCTATAACAACTGATTTATCAAGGATAATTTAGATATTATAAAAATATTTGAATAAAAAATTTTCAATATTATCTTAAAATACTCCTGTTTTGTTTTATTCTATATCCCTCGATTTAAAGTATTTTTTCCCAAATCTTAAAATATATTTGAAGTATTCTTTAAACGTGGATTCTTCCCAAACCATGATATAAAGTTATAAACCAGCAAACTGCATTTTACACATGGTTTTGTGTTGTTCTCTCGAGGGTGTTTGTGATGATGCTCTGAGAGTAAGGGTACCTTGAAGGTTCTCAGAGCAAATCTTGCTCGTTACCAAACTGACGTAATCATAGAATAAAGTGATGCAATTGTTTGATTTACTTGTTGGCCTCCATTTCCTAGAAACTTCTAGATGCTTAGAAAATTAGTGGTACATATTCTCTGTCGTCCTTGAGTACGGCATTTTGTATTTATAGCACTAGCTTTTAAAGTTCCAAAGACTAGTACTCGTAGAAAGAAAGACAATTGCAATGAATCATAGTTGTACTTGTACGTGATATGTGACTTGTGAGGTGGTCAGTGACTGAGTGTATTCTTTTGTTTTCTGTATGGATGACTTTATGACTTGTTGAGTCCAACATTATTGTTTTGGAGTTCATACTTTCCCCCACTATTGACGTTGTTGTGTATCACGAAATTGAGGTTATTGATCGGTTCTTCTTCTGATTTGAAAAGTTTTCCGAAGTCTAATTCAAAGTTATTAAAAGCTTTTCTTGGTGATGGGTTATCGCGGTCACCAACGCAAAGGCTAAGTCCATGACATACATACACCTTTCTTTTTTTTCCCGGAATATTTTCGTTTTACATCGTACTTGTTGGAAGTTTTTATATCATTTTTTAGCGTTTTGTTTTTGGAACGGATGTTTTATCCCTCCTTAACATGTAATTTATAAAAAAATTATTATTTTATTCTGGACTTGAGATGATATATGTGTCAACCATTACACAATTAGCTTACCTTGATAAGAGAATGGGACAATTCCTTTTTTTTTTTTTTAAATATTAAAGAAAAAGGAAATCCATTTCTGCATCCTCATCGGTCATAAATAACAGTGTCCTATGCCAGTGTCCATACCCTTAACTAGGCAATAGTACTAACATCTATTAGAAAGAAAGAAAAAAATCGTCAAAGATTGCCCCAAGGAATCCGTACGTTCTCTACAAAGTACACGTATTCGTTTTTACTCTACAATGATGTTCCACCACTATTTTGGAATTTGGTCTTGACGTCTCTTTCAACCTTAAATTCAAGATTTCTTAATAATTTAGCTTGGTTGGACTGATGACTGTTAGACAAAATGAAGTCGACCGAACATGCGTGAAATACGCATCTGTCCATGACAGTTACATTGTCATACTGAAAGTATTCACACTCATTTACCCCATTCACACTGCAATATCTCAAGCAACAAGTCTTTGGTTTGCAGAATTAGATATGCCTATTAGCTCAATTTTTATAGCTACAAACCTACAAGCGGAAACATAACTCCCGCTGAACTGCGTCTAACGTAATTTTTTGTATCAGAGAATCAGTAACAGGCTGGCTTAATTGCTTCTCATTTATGGGTAGCTAATCATTGCGCTGGCATGCCTTTTGCATGGTGATGATGATGATAAACGCACTAAGTTATCATCTCCCGGTTGTTTATAAAGAAACGGTATTTTGTTGTTGATTTTTCTTTATTTGACGAGGTTTTTTTGTTTGACTTACGGGTATTGCTCGTGAAGTATATTCCGTACTAGTATTCTATTCGACTTCTACGTTGGATATGAATTTGAGGATTTTCTTTGGTATTTCCTCTCCCAATCATGGACTTTTCTTAACCTTATGCTTCCAATAATTTTTTTTTATGATGACAAACTTTGGTATTGAAAATATTAATATTTTACTAAATAAAATTTGGTATAAAAAATCAAGGTGAACAAACGTCCTATATAAAAAAAAATTCATATTATTTTTTATAAATAAACACCATTTTAATTAAAAATGAAACTAAAACCCCATTTCCTTTAATAATGACTAAATTTAGTTTTTAGTATTTTTCAATATACCCGAGTTACTTTTCCCTATATAATCTAGATATTGTAATTTTGTGGCGTTTTTCTTTTTCTTTTTCTTCTTCTTCTCCCCATCACCATCACCAACAACAACAGTACTTCCTCCGCCACCATCACCAGCAGCGACAGTACCTTCTCCGCCACAACAACACCATCGTATCCTTCACCAACACCTCTCTTCTTCTTCTTCTCCTCCTCACCACCATCACCAGCAGTAACAATACCTCCTCCGCCGCCATCACCAACAGCAACAGTACCTCCTCCGCCACAACAACACCTTCGTATCCTTCACCAACAACACCTCCTCCTTCCCCATCGCTTCCTCCTCGTTATTGTTTCTCCTCCACCACTATATGTCCAAATCCACCACCAACAACACCTCTTCTTCCTCCTTTTATCCTCTATAACATCACCAACACCTCCAGATCATCATCGCCGAAAATCATCAACAAAATATAAGGATACATCATCATTGTCGAAATTAGGGTTTTTTGTTGGTAAAACGTCAGAAAAATGATGAAACCTTTTTTGGTTCCATCGGGTTTTTTTCATCTCTGATATGATGGAACCTTTTTTGGTTCCATCGTTTTTTTTCATCTGTAATTTTATTTGAACGAAGAAAATGATGGAACCTTTTTTGGTTCCATCGTTTTTTTTCATCTGGAATTTGACTGAACCAAAAAAAATGATGGAACCTTTTTTGGTTCCATCATTTTTTTTCATCTGGAATTTTATTGAACGAAGAAAATGATCAAGAAAATGATGGAACCTTTTTTGGTACAGTCGTTTTTTTTCATCTGGAATTTTACTGAACAAAAAAAATGATGGAACCTTTTTTGGTTTTATCGTTTATTTTCATCTGTAATTTTATTTGAACGAAAAAAATGATGGAACCTTTTTTGGTTCCATCATTTTTTTTCATCTGGAATTTTATTGAACGAAGAAAATGATCAAGAAAATGATGGAACCTTTTTTGGTTTCATAGTTTGTTTTCTTCTGGAATAAGATGAAACAAAAATAAATGATGAAACCTTTTTTGGTTTCATCGTTTTTTTCATCTGTAATAAGATGAAATAAAAAAAAATGATGAAACCCTTTTTGGTTTCATAGTTTTTTTTCATCTGTAATAAGATGAAACAGAATAAGATGAAACCAATTTCGGTTCCATTAAAATAGTCATTAATTGAAAAGCACCAACAAAGTTGGTTTCAAGCATACAGTAAAAATGATGAAACCAATTTCGGTTTCATTAAAATAGACATTAAGTGAAAAACACCAACAGAGTTTGTTTTCAAGCACCAACAGTGAAAATGATGAAACCAAAACTGAACATAATTGAATCATGAATAAATAAGGGTGAAAACAAATGGAATTGAAGCTTTCTATCTTTGAACCTAAGTATGAAAAATTGATTTCGAAACAGATGAAACCTAAACCTAACAGATGATGAAACCATTTTTGATTTTGATCTGTGATTTTGTTTTGATTTTAGGTTGAAATTGTTACTGATGATGATTAACAACAGTTGCGTCAATATTTTGAAATTGTTTTGATTATGATTTCTAGTTGTAGATGATGCAAACGAGGATGATGAAGTTATTGATGATGAAGATGAAGACGAGGATGATGAAGCTACTGATGATGAAGATGAAGACGAGGATGATGAAGCTACTGACGATGAAGATAAAGACGAGGAAAAAATTCCGTAAGGTGAAGGGGAAAAAAATTCCGTTAGAATTGAATGAGATGGAAGGGTTTTTAAGGAATGGTATTCTGGACATTTGAGTTTTAATGGGTTTTTTGTGCCAAATTTCTTTTGTTGGATTTTTTGTGGTTGGATAATGACCCCTCTGGGCTTATAACTCACGGTTTGTTTATTAAATAACTATTTTACAAGAATTTTATTTATTTTTATCGAAAATGTTTAATGCTGATAAATTTTAAATTCAGATGATTGATATCACCATTCAGTGACTTTACCACTATATTATAGTAACATCAGATTATATTGAAATTGTTTACCTATGATAAATTATAGACTAGCTAGTATTCTACTAAAAGTAGTGATTGAGCATAGTTCGAGAGTAACTCGTTTTCGTTCAAGCGCTCAACTAATAAGGAAACCAATCGTTCATAATCAGATTTTAGCACTACTGTGTCGAGCTCATTAATTTAAGGTTCCCTGTCTGTCCACGATGACTTTCCGACCTATGGGACTTTGTCTGCATCATCCAAGTGGCCGATGTTTAGCGTACACAGTCTTAACTTTAAGGCAAAAGCTAAAGTGAAAAGAATATTAAGAAAAAAAAGTTGTTCGATTGCTGCCTCCTGCCTGCTCCATAAAAGGTGAAAAAGAAAGTTTTAAAGTCCCCCAAAGAAGTGTTGTGGGCATGGACAATATCATCTACTCAATTGCCTGCTTGTTCTTTTGTTTTTAAAATCTCAAACCAACAATTGATGGATATGCTCTTAAGTCGTAATCGCAAGGTTTGAAAGTTGATGAGTACATGGGCTCCATACTATTGTACCTGCAATTGGAAATTTGGCCCCATGAGTATGATTTTGCTGACCTACTAATATTCATGACTCAGCTAAGCTTCATTTTTTTCATTTTTTTTTTGTTAGGTTTTGAGTAGATCTGGAACAAAGCATAACAGTTTAAGCGATCTGAGAAACAATGTGGATTTTGACATAGGCTAAACCCGTATGGCTTCTAAAATTCAAGATTTAAATTGACGGCATGCAGCTTGAATCAGCTCCCAATCTATGTAGTAATTCAATTTTTAATTTAGAAGTGTACAATTGTTTGTCATAACTAAATCAAAGCCGTTAGGTTTTAACTTATATAAAAAAATATATGATGGTTCAGGTTTAATACGCCAAATGGTTGGACGTAAATAGATAAGCCGTCATATTTTAACTCATAAAAAGTGGTTTAGATTCGTTGCGCCCAAAAATAAAATATATGCACGCGTAATCATTGGCGCAAAGAACTTGATTCAAGTTTACGTTCAAACAATCCCTTAAACGCTAATTTGAATCAAGGGATTTGATAACGCTTTTGTCAAGTGAATATTATATTTGATCACCATATGAGTTAGTCTTATGTGGTATTTTTTTAGTGACTTGAATTTTAGATTATGTAGAAAAATTTTGGTTGACAATGCAAATTATAGATCACCGTGTAGATTCTGGGTCATGGTGTAAAATTTGAAAAATTTTGGTTGACAATGCAAATTATAGATCACCGTGTAGATTCTGGGTCATGGTGTAAAATTATATTATTAAATAAATGTAGGTTACGATTAGATTTTGGGCCATTTTGAAAATTAAATAAATTTTCAGCCACGCTGATGAAGTAGATTTTAAATCACGATACAGATTTGGATTATGTGATAAATTTCTAATCATAAGGTAGATTTCTAGCCACAAGCCAAATTCTGGGTTGTAAAGCATATTTTGTCATGGAAGCATATCTGATTTTTAAAATTTGATATATCACCTTCTTGTGTATTTATCCTTATAATTCATACATCTAATATATGTGGATGACATCCTCATCACACACAAGGAATCTTCTGAATGCAACCAACATCTTAAACAGTTACTCCACTCCTGCTCCATATCAGCTGGACAACTCATCAACACAACAAAATCCACAAGGAATGAAGTGCTCAATCTACGAAAAAAAATTCAACATACAACCATCACAAGTCCACCAATATATCTCGAAGTCCAAATTCAAACAAGGGAGATTATCCGGTCTTAAATTCACGCCACTGCTTCAAAAACTGGCACGAAAATCAAAAGGATGGAGGGCTAAATGCTTAACAAAGAGACTAGTACTGATAAATTCTTCTCTAACTCCTATAAATAATCACTTGATGGAGACACAATTACTCCTTACGCATGTTTACAACAAGATTGACCGTATTACTAAATTTTCTTCCAGGGACATGATTATTCCGTTAGAAAGCGTCTTATATTGGGATGAAATAAATTAACCAAACCGAAATCCAAGAAGGACTGGGCTTCCATAACAATGTTAAACACAATAAAGTATTTTAATGAAGAGAGCTTGGATCATTCATGATTAACCAAACTCTATTTGGGAAAGCCATTGCAAAGAAAAATGCCTCAAATAAGAATCCATTTTTACAGATAACCTCTCCACTTCTTCAGCGGCCAGCCCACAATTGAAACAATTAGCTTTCCTCATACCTACAATCAAACATTATATCTTTCACCATATTGGGAACGACAACCTCTGTTATGGAAAACTAGATACCACATTTCACATCCCATAGACCGAACCAATGGCAACCTTTTCAGATAGTAGCAAACATTATCATCATATAATCACATTGTTGGATGCATGACAAAATATTCGACATACCTTCATTGGAAAAAACAAGGATTATAAACATCCATCTACCTCAAAATTCTCCAACTGATAAGATTATGTGGCACATAAAAAAAAACTAACAAGTTATATTATTGCCTCCTATAATTGTATAAACCACAACGCATATCAAACATCATAAAACACATTACCCGCCACTAATTTCCTATGGTCACTACCATGTCGGTCAAAAATACAGTATTTCATGTGGAAAACAATGAATGAAGGATTACCACCATCAACATCCTAAATAAAATCCATCTCACTGATACCGACCTTTGCCCAAATTGCAATGTTGCACCAGAAATAACGACACATCTTTTTCTTCGGTGTCAGGTTTCTTAGACAGCCTAGCATATACTTGTCACTCATCTTTCCAACCACCCCCCGATTATACTCATAATAATTTTACTCCTCTAAACCTTTTATAGACAATATCACAAATTCTGCATACAAATACCCTTACTTTCACCACCATATCTTTTTGCTTCCTCTTTTGGTCCTTGTGTCTAGTCAGAAATTAGCTCGTCTTGCACCAAAGTCAACAACAACCGATAAATATTGTGTAAATAACAATGTAGCAGCAACATGAATTCACCTGGGCAAGAAGGGCACTACCCCTATTTTACTAGATTTACCACAAGCTGCAAATCCAAACCGTAACTGTCGAACTACAACGATAATCCCAGAAAGATAGGTTCCCAGATAATAGAATGGGTTAAAATAAACATTAATGGGGCTACTAGAGAGCATCCGGGACATGTCGGGACCGATTTCATGAGCAGAGTCTCCGTAACTACATCTCTGACAACCTTAGCACAACCTCTGGGGATGACCACCACACTGATAGCTGAAACTTGAAACCTAGGCCATGTTGATAGCGACAAGAACGATGACGGAGAGACAATGGACCAAAGTTTGCTCTGAAACAGACTCGGAAAACTTGGTTGGCTTCATCAAAACTGATAGCAGGGCACCTTGGTATATCTCAAGTATGATAACAAAATTAAGTAACTGATGTGGCTAATTCCACATTGCATAATAAACAACAACTACCGAGAGGGAAACCAACTTGTTAATGGATTGGCGGATAAAACATCAGACAAAAACCAATTAGGAACATTCTCGACTATAATATAGGACCATGTCTCATCTTTCTTAAACCAAATTATATTAGTTGATTCCACTATGGATCCACGTGTAATTCTATTCTAGTCTAATTTAAAAGAAAAAAAAACAGAAAATCTAATCCATAATTATGCAAACGGACCTAGTTATTACTTTATTCTGCTTAAACACTGACACCCTATGGATCGATTCTAATCCATAATCCATAAGGGTACTTAATGTTCTCCTTGGGCATACGGCAGTCGGCATGCGTATTGACATTGTAACTGTAGTTTGCATCTAAAGTCTTACCATCATTCCACTATTTTTGTTTTGTTGTTTCTGGTATGTAAGAAGAACCCCACTTTTAAATCTTAATTAAAAATTGAGGGCCGTCCGATGGGCCAAATAAACAATCCAGTAATGAATCTCTCTGACTTTGAGTCACAACTCTCAACTTTCATCCACTCACGTTACTGTTTTGACTCCATTTTTTATTTTTAAATTGGAATCTTTGTTTTTTTATGAAATAATTGAGAATTTTCTTTTATACTCCGTATAGTTTCCGAATTTCTTTATGGTACCCATGATGCTGACTGAAAACCTATAAAGATAATAATAATCGCAGCGAAATAAAATTATTAGAAAGTAATCTGTAAAATGGATAGAAATCGGTAGAAATTAGTTGATCTACAAAGAAATATCATAAAATCTACGAGGTTATCTAGATTTCAGAATTCACTACGAATAACGACTATAGATATGAGATTAGTATTCATACTTCGGGGTAAACCCAACTATGAATAAAAATCAAAATCAATAAACTCAACAAGATTAATGAAAATAAAATAATTTTAATTAATCAAAAACTCTCATAATTTTCGTTTTTGGAGCTCTTTATATAGATAATTCCTACTAAACAAACTCTACACTTATCAAAGACTTATAAACTTGTTTCCCAAGATATCTACTACATTTTGGCAACTTTCCTAACTTATTAAAACTCTTAAAATAAACTTCCAGACCCTTCTAAAATCACCCTAAATAATGAATCCGAAAATTAGTTATTTTTCTACTAAAAATAACGTTAATAAAATATAAATAATAATAATAAAATAATAGATTTATTTTCCATAAATCTCCCTCCATCATCCCACCAAGCCCAAACGTCCAACATTTACACACCAACAACCAACTGCCTATCTCTATTGATTTCTCTCATCTTTTTAAAGATCTTTTCCTAGTTGTTTTCATTGTTTTTACGTCGTTAGAGCTTCTCCAATAGAATGTATGTGAAGATAAATGTCTAAATCATAATAGGACAGACATTCATTTTCCCTAAAATGCTTATCCAACCCTGACTTCTTAAATCAATGTGAAGATGACATGGCTTAATTTTTGGTTGACATCCTCAAGGTAAATGTCTAGAACACCTTGAGGATGTCAAGCTATCCTAGTAAGCTTTTGATTAACTAAAATTAGTTCAAATATATTAAATAATCATTTTTAACTCTAATAAAATCTTAAGATTACTAAAAATAAAATTTACATTTAATAAAAAAAGATCACAAACATTACGATTGGAGATGATATTTTTTCCCCTAAACTTAAGGAAAAATTGGAATGAGGATGTCTTGTTTGTGTTTCCACCTAGGAAACACACACAACAACCACTGGAGAAGCTCCAATGAAATGTATGTGATGATAAATGTCTAAGTTCACGTAGGATATACATTTATTTTCTCTAAAAAAAATTCTACAACCTAACTTCTTTAATCAATGTATAGATGATGTGTCTTAATTTTAGGTTGACTTCCTGTATGTGAATGTCTAGAACTACACAGTCACCTATAGGATGTCAACCATTCTGTATGTGAATGTCTAGAACTAGACATTTACTTACAGGATGTCAACCATCCTAGTCATCTTTTACTTATTTAAATTGATTTCAATATATTAAATTAACCATATTTAGCTCTAATAAAATCTTAAGTTGTTGAAATAAAATTTATACCAATCAAAAGAAGAAGTCAAATACAGTACCATTGGAGATTGATATTTTTTTCTCCCTAATTTTAATGAATAATAGGAAGAGGATGTCTTGTTTGTGTTGCTATATGGGAAACACACACAATAACAGTTGGAGAAACTCTTAGACTTCCTTTTGCCAAATACTAGCGTCGTTGAGTGCAACTTCTATCGATTTTTTTTTTTTGATACGTGAAAGTCGGACTCAGGCGCCTACCTGAACCTAGCAGGCAGACTGGCCCCACTGTCATACCCACCTCGTCAAATCTAACTATACAACTACACTAATACAAACCTTTACGGTGGGAACTGAACCCCTAACTTCTATCAATGTTAATAAAACAAATTGGGTGTTAAGACCTAAGAGTGGCCTTAATCAAGAGTTTGAATTAATATTGAATATCAAATCGTAATTTATAGATTAAAATAAAAAAAGTGATATTATCAAAATATAAAGAGTATTAGTTATTCTCATTCATCCCTAAAAAAATGGATATTTAATTTTAAATTTGAATGGCTAATTCGCAGTGTACTCCAATTATTCGAAGCCTATTCGGTAAGTTAAAGTGGGGTCAATGACCTATAACCTAAACACTGACATACTATTGATCAATGTGCAAGCACATAACCAACCTTTATAAAAATGAAGCGCAAAATCATGTAAATTAGGATTTATAAGTAATAGATCTACTAGTTTCCAGTTAAAAAATCGTAGTAATGATTTTTTCTAGGAAAAAAAGTTCAGTTGTTAAAAGAGATTTGGTTTACTACTCATGTGTATTTGTCGAAAAGAGATGAAACACAAAATATGATCGTTGTAATTCTAACTCCATAGTTTGATTAAGATTTTTTAGATAATTATTCAAACAATTAGCGAGTACAAATGGGTATTTAAAATAACGGTTTCAGGATATAATAAGATACTTTAGGGAATCCACAATGGGCGATCAAATCGTCGATCATCGACTAATTTTGATCGATGGTCGCCCAAATGGTTCCCCAACCGTCGATTATATTTAGGAATTTAATCGACGGTTTCTCCTGTAGCAGATGAAATCTGATCGAAAGGTCGACGACGGAAAATATAGTCGGGCGGTATCCTAGACCATCGCCTGATGACACGCGAAGTTTCAGCATCCCGCTCAAATTTACGGGCGTAGTGTTACCATTTCGCCTACACAAGCGAAGTTTCAGCATGCCGCTCCTTTAAACGTAGTTACAGTTCCTCGCCCATCCATGAGCGAAATTCCAGAAACTCGCTCACAAAAAAAAAAAACTGGACGGACACCTAGTCCACCGCCTAGACCCGGGCGAGATTCTAAGTCCCGCCTAGACCCGGGCGAGATTCTAGGTTCCCGCCTAGACCCGGGCGAGGCTTTGGAACATCGCTATGACCGTTATTTTATGTTACCGTTATTTTGCCGTTCAACGGCTATATTTTTCCCAATATATACCGAAACTTCGCCTAAATTTTTTATACTGAAATCATAGAGTTTTTGGGTGTGAAAAAATTCAAAGTTTTTTCTTATTTGAAATCCATTGGTAAAATGCCACAAACAAAAAGAGGTCCAAATTTTTCGTCTGTTGAAGATTTGACGATGTGTACAATTCACTTGTCAATTTCTCAAGATTCAAGCATTGGTACAGATCAATGTGAAGAACAACTATGGTCACGTGTTCTAGACCGGATGAAAGAAACCATACCCAGTATGGCACCACGTAGTTGGACCTCCATGCAGAAACGGTTTCAAATTATAAACAAAGATGTGGCGTTGATGTCTGCAAAGGAGGCTGAAGTTGAAAGGGAACATCATACGGGATGGGGCCCTGATAATAAGGTAAGAAATAATTTAAAATCATGATCATTTCTTTTATCCATATCCTTGTATAACCTCTAACAAATTGAGGTGAAACACTAGGCTGCAGAAGTTCGTAGGCTTTTCAAGGAATCAACTGGACGAAGTTTTAAGCACGAAGATTGCTACTCAGTTATGCTAGAAAATATTAAATATTCAAGAAGGGCCACCTTTGTTTTCGATTCATCGCAGGCAGAGTCTGATTACGACACTGAATCTCAGGGCGGACAGGACACACCAGATTTAAACGTAGATGGTCCAAGCGCCTTTGAAGACCTTGGAGATATCCCAAACACATTGATCCGTCCGATGGGTCAAAAAGAGAGCAAACGACAAAAGACAAAAGGTAAAGCAAAATATACAGAAGGTAATCAATTAATGGAAAATATTTTTAAAGAGCAAATGACCTTCAACGCCAAATGCACGGAACAAAGAGCTATGAAGATTGCACATAGGGAAGCGGAGTTTGCTGCAAGATTAGCTTGCGAAAAGGAAAAGTATGAAGCAAAATTAGCTAGGCGAGAAGCAGATGAGGAATTCCGTATCATGATGATGGATACCTCCCAGATGAATGATGTAGCTAGACAGTACATTGAACTGAGGCAGGATGAAATTTTAAGGAAAAAATTGAACCAACCTTAGGGTGAATTATGATATACACTTTCGCTGGTTGATTATTTATTTTCATGCATTTGTTTTGAATATGAAATGTGGTTTTAATAAGTAGTTATTTTAATAATTTTCTTTGACAACACTATGAACTCATCCTATAAGCAGTAAAATATAACTATAAATACGGGGTGCACTTGAGAGATAACAATAAATAGAAACGCTACAACTCAATTAACTCCTGACAACAAATATAACCGAAAAACTATCCTTAATATATATCAATCTTCCCCAACAGATGACCAAATGTGTTCGATCAAGTCATTTCTCAAACGAACCCCAATTTGTTTATCAAATACTGCTCGTCTACGTTGGTCAATCATCACTCTTGATAGTTGTGATGTGTTGTCCCTTGAAATGACACATGGAGCACCAAAGCTACGTTGATCATAGTGATGGGGCCAGTCGCCTGGAATTCGTTCATCCTCAACTATCATGTTATGTAGAATAATAACTGTTTTCATGATGTATGCTAACACATCAGCATTCCACATTCTTGCAGGCTGTTTGATGATTGCAAATTGATTTTGAAGTACCCCGAACCCTCTTTCCACATCCTTTCTACACCCTTCCTGCAATGCAGAAAATTTTTGTTTTTTTTGGGAATCGGGATGTTTTATGGTTGTGACAATTGTTGCCGTCTGAGGGTATATTCCATCACCAAGATAGTACCCCATATTATATTGATTTCCATTTACCTGAAAGTTAACTGTTGGTGCTTTTCCCTGGATGAGTTTTTTGAATAAATACGATCGGTTCATGACATTTATATCATTGTTTGACCCTGGCATACCAAAAAATGCATGCCAGAACCATAAATCATGCGAGACCACTGCCTCCAAAATTATACTTTCGCTTCCCTTGTAAGCGGTATATGCACCGGATTCAGCAGATGGGCATCGGTCCCATTTCCAATGCATGCAATCGAGGCTCCCAATCATACCGGGGAATCCTCTTTTTTTGTTTTCTTCGAGGAGGTTTTGAACATCCCGTTCAGTTGGTGTACGCAAATATTCTTTCTCATAGAGTTGGACCATAACCCTGCAAAATCTTCTGGTTGCTTCCAATATAGTGGTTTCGCCAATCCTTAAATATTCATCTATTGCATCCGCGGCACAACCGTATGCTAACATTCTAATTGCTGCTGTAATTTTTGTGTGCGGGGTTAAGCCTGGAACACCACAAGCATCTTTTTTTTGTAGAAAATAACTATTCACTCGAACAATATCACCCAAAATCCGGTTGAATAATTCGCGACGCATTCTAAATCTTCTACGGAAAATATGTGGGGGAAACGTTGGGTTATTGGAAAAATAGTCAGTATGCAAACATCTGGCACCTATATGACGATTTCTGGGTATTTTAGTACGTGTGTGGGAAGGTTTCATATTAGATGCCAATAATGCAGCATTAACTGCCATGTTATTACTAGCGGCCTCAGCTTCACTCTCATCTGATGAGTAATAACTACTGTTATCTTCATCGTATAATTGTTCGTCTGAAGAAGAAGAACTAAATGACATATGCTGCGAGAAGCTAGAAGATGAACCGCAGTTGGTTGTTTCATTTTGATAGTTAAACATATTGTTGGGATGTTTGAAAAAATGGACGTATACGTTTGATAACCAAGTTTGTATCGCTACATAAGGGAAGTGTGGTTATTTATAAGGTAAAATGAAATGACTATACACTTAATACATGATAATTGAAAGATTTTATTTTAATGTTTGTCAGAGATATGTTGCTTTTAGTTGAC